>VXBO01003891.1:112313-185588 GCA_013400135.1 Rhinoptilus africanus
CCAATGCCTGGTGGTCACCTCAACCCCAGTGGCCACCAATGCCTGGTGGTCACCTCAACCCCAGTGGCCACCTCAACCTCAGTGGTCGCCAATGCCTGGTGGTCACCTCAACCCAGTAACGGCCACCTCAACCCCCATGCCAGTGATGCCTGGTGGTCCCCTCAGTCCAGGGGCAGCCACCTCAACCCCAAGTAGCCACCTAAAACCCCGTGGCTACCGCTACCTGGTGGTCACCTCAGCCAAGCAGCTGCCACCCCACCCCCAGTGGCCACCTCCNTGCCTGGTGGTCACCTCACCCCCAGTGGCCGCCAATGCCTGGTGGTCACCTCAGTCCCAGTGGCCACCGATGCCTGGTGGTCACCGCACCCCCAGTGGCCGCCAATGCCTGGTGGTCACCTCCCCCCCAGTGGCCACCTCACCCCCAGTGGCCACCAGTACCTGGCAGTCCCCTCAGCCCGTCCACAGCCACCACATCCCCTGTAGCCACCTCAACCCCGGTGGCCACTAATACCTGGTGCTTCCCCCAGCCCAACGGTGGCCACCTCAACCCCGGTGCCCAGCGGGGGCAGCCCTCTCACACCATCAGCGGCCGNATCCTCAAAATTATCCGCTGAGGGGGAACTCTTAGAAGAGATTCATCACCTTCCTCTTCAGCTTTCCGTCGGTTTTGCTTTTAATTATCGATGGGAGAGTCCTCCCTCCCCTCCCTCATTTCCAAAGTGGTCATTAGGCCTTCATTCAGTGTTCCCCCCCACCCCTAAAAATAAAAAGAGCCGTATCCAGCTTTTCCGCTCAGTTTCAGCACGCCCAAATGGATTATTGTTTTATTTTAAACCCCTAGATACTACAGTTTTACTTGCAGTGATCTCTCCACACTTTTTGCTTTTAATTATCCATGGGAGAGTTGCATGTCCTCTCCCCGACTCCCATTAATTTCCAAAGTGGTGGTTGGTCCTTAATTCATCGTTACCGCTCGCCCCCCAAAAAAGCGTATCCAGATTTTCTGCTTGGTTTCAGCTCACCAAAATGGATATTTATTAAAAAAAAAAGAACAAAACCCCCCCAAACCAGATACTACAGGGTTTTTTGCAGTGCTCTCACTATAGTTTCTGCTTTTAATTATCCATGGAAGAGTTGCATGTTCTCTCCCCCGCTCCCCTTAATTACCAAAGTGGTTGCTGGTCTGTAATTCAGTGTTTCCTCTGCTAAAAAAAAAGAGCCGTATCCAGCTTTTCTACTTGGTTTCAGCTCACCCAAATGGATTTTTTTTTTTAAACCCCACGTATTACAGTTTTACTTGATTTCACCAGAGTTTAAGCCCCAGGACTGCAGGGACAGGAAGGACTTTGCAGCCATCACCGAGCCTCAGCCACCACAATCCCCAAATTTTGAGCCATTGCTACCATCACTCCACATTTTTGAGTCATTTCTGCCACTCTTTACGACATCCCCAAAAATTTTCCACCCCATCCCCCCTTCTTCATGTCCTTCAGGTTCTTCTGCACGGTTGTCACATCGCTCCTCAGCAGTGGCTCGGCCAAGAGATATATATTTAGTCTTTTTAATCTTTCCTCATAAATCAGTCTCCTGCTCCTCCTTACATGCAATCCTGCACCGTCACTGAAATCCCATGATTGCCAGGGAAGATTTAGTACCATTTTCTGCTGCTGCAGGGCTAACAGCGCAGAATGTTTGATCTCTCTAAGGGAAGCGTTAGCATTTAATCCTTTGAAGCTTTTGCCGTTTCCTAAGCCTGCCTAATCATTTTTTGTTTTAGGTTTAAAGAGCGTTTTGGTTGGAAATGAGGAGAGCATGAGCAAGCCGTTAAGAGAGCAGTGGCGGTTGCACCAAGGAAGGAGGGAGAGGAGGCTAATCCTGGGTGGAGCGGGCTGGGAGCGCGTGGAATTTCGAGCAATTCCCAGGACACGACATAAAAATCCCACCGTGCATTTTCTTGTAGACCACAGCAAGCGAGATTGGAGGGAGCAAGACTTGGTTGGTGAAGAGGAGCCTTCTCCCTGGGACCTGGGCACCATCCCTCGCTCTGCCGTAGATCCCTGCGGATATTTCTTTTGCAGCCACAGCTGAGGCTGAGAAGCCCAGCAGTAGAATAAACGCTGGGTTATTTGTAGCTCAGACCGTCTGCATGGCCAAGGGAGGAAAGACAAGGTTCCTTCTGCCAGGTCCACCACAGAAGAAAACATTCATGAAGCTCTGCCGCTGCTTTTTGCTCTCCACCTCCCCATCCCTCAAAAAGCTGGTGCTTGGGCCACAGGGAAAAGATGAGAGGAAATGAATTCACAGAGCATTAAAATAATGTCTGCTCCCAGAGGCAGGTGTGAATGAGTTAAGCACTCAAGCACTTCTAAGCAGATGTGCTTTAAAACTTCCCAGACTCATTAGGTTGGGCAGCGAGGTGCGGAGAGCTTTTGCTTACCTCAAATAACCCAGCAAGTACCTTTAGAGCACAAAATGTAACAGGATGAGGTAGCTCTGAAACAGGATCAATCTACCTGGGTGTCTGGGAAACGAGCAAGAGGTGATATGAGATGACAAAGCCTGCAGACGCCCAGATGGAGAAGGCAACCTGACAGGGTGGCAGGCAGAGCCAAGAGGACACCATTTAGAGGAGAAGCAGAGGGGCTCATTTTACATCTGAACCATTTCCAGTGTCACCAGCGACCACATAAAGATGACAAACGGATGAATTATTTGATGGGAAAAAGAATGGAAGACAAAAGGTGAAATAATTCAGGGCATCTGCTGGGAACTAATCCTCCTCAAAGGAGAACAGAACCAATAGCTCTTGGCTCTGCGCTGCTGGTTCTCGAGATTACAGATTACAGCGCTCAGGAAGAATTTTAACTATCCAGACATCTGCTGCGTGGCCCACCCAGGCACACTTGTATCGAAGGAAATCCTCGTGACAGAGAAATAACAAGGAAGATTTCCACCAAGAAAACTCACACGGCAGGAAAAAAACTATCTCCCTTTGGCAGCAGGGAGAGAATCTGGCTGAAAACAAGGAAAATAGTGAGACGTTGATAGCAGGGATGAAAAGCTTGGAGCGATCTTTTTCGCAGTAGAGGGATGGCTTTCCCATATGCGAGAATACACGCAGTAACTCCACGTGCCAGGGCGGCACGTTGCGAGAGCAGAGAAACCCCATCCTCGTTTAAATTGATGGCCCCATTCCCATAGCCTGAAATCCTGGCCCGTTTTAAAGCCAAAGCCATCATGATGTAATGGAAGGCGGCATTAAAATCTGAGCTCTGTGCACAAATGGAGAAAGCACCTGGAAACAGAAAAGCCCTGAGGAAGCAAGTCCCGACCAGACTGAGGCCCAAAAATATTAATCCTCTGAAAAATAGTAAGAAGCAGGGAGTATCCGAGTCTGGTTTCACAGGGGGCTTTTGGAAGGGGATAAGAAAACCAGAGGTGTGTTTACTGCAGGAGAGGGGCTGCATTGTGACAAAGCTTCACAGCCGTGGAAAACACAGAGTTCATCCCAGAAAAAGAACAGCCAGGAAAGGCTGCGGAGTGAAACGACCTTTGATTGAGACATTTCAAAGTCGACCACTGAGTTGAAGAGCAAGAGCCAAAGCCTACCCAATTCCCAAGGGCTCGCGTTCGTAACTCCCCCTTGGCTTTTCCTATTCAGTTGGAAGCGAGTGGGTCACTTCCCAGTTCTGACACTCACCGGCTCTTGCTAACTGAAAATATTTACAATGCAGGGGCGTTTTAGTGAAAAGATTCCTGATTACAGCCCGGTACCTGTTTGAGGCTCCACAGGGAATGAAGCCAAAGACCCAAACGTGATCAGAAGTAACTGCTGAAACTTTGAAACTGCTCACGCTGGGAGCCAGCCATCTGAAACAATCGGATAAATAGATCAGATCAAAATGTATGTGGAAAAATACTACAACTGCCAGGCTTTTGAATTCAATAACCAGTTCTGCTGAAAGCCTTCCACGGGAATTTAATAATGCCGTAAAAAATGAAGTGTGGGTTACAGAAAGATGCATTTGTTTTCTGGGTAGTTTTGTCTTATCTCCTTGTATGGTCAGGCGACAACAGCCGGCTGTTCTACACGCAATAGTTATTAGTTTTCATCTCTACAACTAATGCAACTTTCTTTTATCAGAACTTCATTTACAGGAAATTCCTTCTGACACAAAATGGGGCCTGTTCTGATGGTGAAAATTAACGGGGTAATCGCAGCTCCTGAATTTGAATGTAACAGGGGAAATGGGAAATAACCTGGGCTGGTCACATTTCCTGCTAACGTGACTCAAAAATAGAAAAAAACCATCATAAATCCACAACGGAATTCCCACTGGTGTCCCACATGCCTGAGACTGAAAGGCAAGAAAGCAGCTCAATGACACACACCTTCCCAGATCCTTTCCACTGGACGTTTAAAACCAACCCTCTGGTTCAGAATTCATTTATCTGCTTGAAGTTCCCGAGTGGACGAACAGAAGAAGTCCTGCCACCCCCACCTCACAGGAAGCATACAGGGTGGGTGCAAGGTAAGGGAGGGGAAATCCCGGAGCACCCAGGGCTCCCCGAGTGGAGGGCGCTGCTCGAGCAAGAGCATCCAGCCAAGGCTCCAGGTGTGCAGAGGAGCGAGGGAAGAGCAGAACGTTTCAAGACACCAGCGAGGCAAACGTTTCTGTTACCTGCATTGCCGTAGGGCAGAGAAATCCCAGACATGGCTCAGGGCCAGGCCTTGGAACAAAGCTGATCCTTGGAACGCGTCTTTACTCTTGCTAAACACACACATGCTTAACTTGATGCCTGTAATGAATCCACCGGCCTCAGGGATTTAACTGCGGATATCTGTGAGCACAGGCAGAACTATTTGCAGAATTGTGGTCTAGGAGAGTGGCGATTTTCAAGCTTGGCTGTTTGCAACAAAAAGCTTTTGTTGTGACGGGTGCTGAACTCCATGGCAGCGTCTTGGTAAGCAAACTCAGCAGTAAGCTTTGTACCGTCAGGCGTGCTGGGCAGCTGAAAATCCTCCCTATTTGCGATGCAGCCTCCGAACTGCAGGAAAGCAGCAGCTCTCCTCTAGAAGTGTGTGTGACTTTACTAATCCCGTTCTCGCTCGCTTGTGTGGAAGAGAAAACAAGAGCAGAGTTTTAATCTAATGCCGAGGATCTATTTCTAAAGGAAACTAGAACCATATTTATTTTGGGGGTTTAAATTTTGCCAGTCAAAGTGTCTTCATTTACTCCAAGAGCAGGACGTTTTTATTTATGGAATTCCTGTAATCCATTATAAAACCCCTCTGAGCTAAACCAGCTTCCTGGTATCCGCATCTCCCAGATAACACAACTCACTCCCAAGATGTTTATTTACCAATAACCATTCCTCTAGGCCAAGCTTACCAGCCAGTATCTTTATCCCTGGGATAATGCTAAGTCCCCATCTGACAACCTTATTTCTCTTGGGGAATTACAAAGGCATGAATTTACAAGCACATTTTTTGTTTTCACAACTTGCTCAAAGCAACTTCATCTTCCCAAAGTTGCTGAGTGAGCCAATTATCAAGAGAATGTCACAAGAATGAACAAAAATATTCAGCGAGGGCCACGCAGCTTTGCAGGGACCAGAGAAAAGACTGCCGGGAGAGAGGTTGCTGATCCCAGATCCAGCCCTTGGTGCAAGAATTGTTAAGAATTATTAAGGTACTCACGACTGCCAGGGGGAGAACAGGGGCAGTGGGTGAATATCTCTGCACCGTCCTCCTGCTCGTAGTCACAGAGGACACGCAGGCTAAACTGCTACTTCAGCGGCAGGACGCATGGAAGAATCTGGCTTCAATTTTTTTCCTTTCTTTTTATTCCGTCACTCCAGTCCAGAAACAATGTATACCGAAGATATTGGCTGGGGATTATTTATTTTTCGCTAGAAAAATTAGACGTTTAGTAGGACTCCTGCTAACCCCTATCAGATGGTGAACAAGCAATTTAAGAGAGCTGGTGCAGATGGGAACTGCTGTCCATACACCGGTTAGATTGCTCTAGAAATCAACATCTATTGTGAAATATTCTTGAAATCAACCAGTATTGTCACCTAGTTATTCCAAGCATGATGTAACAGGTCTTTGACAGATGGCTTTCAAAAGGATCAACCCAAACATGCTTTTTATTTTACAAGGTTTTTATTCCGTTTCACAGATTTGACTATTACAGCAGTGAAATTATTACAAGTGACTCATAACATTTAGTTGCAAATAAAAGTAGAAAAACACAAAACCGATAAAGGAACGTTAAATGACATGTGATGTGTGGTAAATGTGTTTTAAGAGCACAGGAGAAGTATATAAAAATACATTAGGATCAAGAATTTTGCAGACAGGTTTTGATTTAGTTACAGTTTTGACACCACAGAATCACGGGATGGTTGAGGCCGGAGATCAACTGGTCCAACCCCGCTGCTCAAGCAGGGCCACCCAGAGCCGGTCGCCCGGGAGGCTTTTGAGTATCTCCAAGGATGGAGACTCCACAGCCTCCCTGGGCAACCTGTGCCAGTGCTCGGTCACCCTCAGGGTAAAAAAGTGTTTCCTCATGTTCAGAGGGACCCTCCTGTGTTTCAGTTTGTGCCCAGTGCCTCTGGTCCTGTCATGGGCACCACTGGAAAGAGCCTGGCTCTGTCCTCTTTGCACCCTCCCATCAGGTATTTATATACATAAATATATTAATGTATATAAATATCTGAACCTCCTCTTCTCTAGGCTAAGAAGTCCCGGCTCTCTCAGCCTTTCCTCACAGAAGAGATGTTCCAGTCCCTTAATGATCTTTGTGGCCTTTCGTTGGACTCTCTCCAGTATGTCTATGCCTCTCCTGTACTGGGGAGCCCAGAACTGGACATAGTGCCCCAGGTGTGGCCTCACCAGCGCTGAGCAGAGGAGAAGGATCACCTCCCTCGTCCTGCTGGCAATACGTTGTCTAAGGCAGCCCAGGATACCATCAGCTGCCTTTGCCGCAAGGGCCCATTGCTGGCTCCTGGTCCGTTTGGTGTCCGCAGGACCCCCAGGTCCTTTTCTGCCAAGCTGCTTTCCAGCCAGGTGTCCCAGCACCTACTGGTGCACGGGCTTGTTCCTTCCCAGGCGCAGGACTTTGCACTTCTGCTTCTTGAACTTCATTAGATTCTTATCAGCCCACGTCTCCAGCCTGGTGAGGTCCCTCTGGATGGCAGCACCATGCTCTGGTGTATCAGGCCCCTTTCCTAGTTCTGTGTCATCAGCAAACTTGCTGACAGATCATTAATGAAGATGTTAAACAGGACTGGACCCAGTATTGGCCCCTGGGGTACTCTGCTAGTTACTGGCCAGGGCCCATGGACTTTCCTACGTCCAGTTTGCTGAAGTATTCCCCCACCTGATCCTCTTCCACCAAGGGTACACCTTCCTTGCTCCAGCCTTTCCCCCTGGTCCCTGGAACCTGGGATTCCTGCAGGCTGGTCTTGCTGGTAAAGACTGAGGCAAAGGCAATATTTGGTATTTCAGCCTCTTCCGTGTCCTGTGTAACCAGGTCCCCTGTCTGGTTGAGCAGTGGGCCCACGTTTTCCTAGTCTTCCTTTTGTCGCCTATGTTCTAATAGAAGCCCTTCTTGTTGTCTTTGACGTCTCTGGCAAATTCAATTCCATTTGGGCTTTAGCTTTCCTAACGCCAGCCCTGGATGCTCAGACAGTGTTTCTGTAGTCCTCCCAGCTTACCCATCCTGGTTTCCACCCTTTTTGTGTTTGAGCTTGGCTAGGAGTTCTCTCTTCATCCACACAGGCCTCCTGGCAGTTTTGCCTGACTTTCTGCTCATTGGAATGGAACTGGGAATGGACTCTTCCAAGGAGATCTTTGAAGAGGCCCAAGTCTGCTCTCGTGAAGTCCAGGGTTGTGAGGTGCTTTTCACCTTCCTTGCTGCCCTCAGGATCCTGAAGGCCACAATCTCATCGTCACGGCAGCCAAAGCTGCCTTTGATCTTCACAACAAGCCCCTTCTTGGCAAGTATGAGGTCCAGCACAGCACTTCTTGTTGGCTCCTCTGTCATTTGGAGGAAGAAGTTATCATCAATCCAGTCAAGGAACCTCCTGCGTTGCTTATGTCCTGCTGTGCTGTCCCTGCAGCAGGTATCAGGGTGGTTGAAGTCCCCCATGAGGGCCAGGGCCTGCATCTTCAAACCTGAGTCTGCTCCCATCTGTCTGTAGAAGGCCCGATCCTCTTGTTCTTCCTGGTCCAGTGGATGATAGAAGACATCCACTATAACATCACCTTTACCTGTCCTCTCTTTAGGCCTAATCCATAAGCTCTTAGCTCCTCGTCCAGCCCCAGGCAGAGCTCCAGGCACTCCAGCTGCTCTTGCACATAAAGGGTAACTCCCCTTCCTCCTTCTCCTACCCTGTCCTTCCTAAAGAGCCTGGAAAGCCTACCATCTAGAAAGCACTGTATATTGAAAACTGGTAATTAGAAAGGTGATAAATCCAAGAGTATATAAAAGGCAAAAATGAAACAGAAAAACGAAAGGAGGATATGTGTGTGTGTGTGTGTGTGTGTGTGTATGTGAAGTCTATTTTATGGCAAACTTCCAGTCCTTTGGCCACTATAAAGCAAAGTCGGTGGATTTCATATAAATTCTCTGTATAAAGGAATGTCTATGAACTGTGTACAGTATGGCCCAGAATAAACATCTCATTATCAGGCTAATAAAGCTCCTCACAGAGGAAAAGAAGGTGCTTATGTCACGGTTTCATCTCCCCAATATAATACTGTCCGGAATTGGACTAGTGCCCCAAAATACCATTTTAGGAACAACGCGAATTCCTTTAATGGAAAGGAAATGCAGCAACCCGCCGACGCTGCAGCAGCAGGACTCTGGGCAACGGCCTCGCTACTGCGCACTTGCTTTAAAGTTCGTGTGGTTGACTGGCAGGGGGTGAGCCTCTGTGTTGAACACCCAGTCATCCAGGGACAGCACGTCATCTTCACAGAACAGAAGATAGAGGTACCTGGAGCCACAAGGTGAGGGTGGGTGGGAAGAAGATGGACACAAAGGGAGATTAAAGGAAATTCAAGTGGGGCTGCAACCACGCGCAAGCAAACACCATCAGCTGGACCGTGATGAGTGCTGGCAGCGGCAGTCGGTAAATGACACATTTCCCGACTCCCTGCCTCACTCTTCTGCTGGAAACTACCATCCCTGGGGCAAAGGCGGCAAAACGGGATGTGCATCTGCACCCAGCCACCCTGCAACCATCAGCTCATGCAACCAGCAAAGGCAGATCTGCAGCAAGGGGCAGCAAATTCAGGCCATAGTCATGCCTCTTCTACATGCAGGGCATTAACCTGGCAGAGAAGACAGCTGTCTCTTAAACCATCAGAGCTAAATTCAAGGGAGCTCAGCAGTCAGAGCCTCCCACTTAGAGCAGCTCTAAGTGACAGGAAGAGTCCTTTAAATGCAGCACATGAGCAGAAATCTCGAGAGCCACAACGACAGCAGTGGTTCTGCAGGAGGAAACTACCAAAGCTTCGCAGCAGCCATTGCCTTGCTCAGTTCTCCCCATAGAGGATCAGATTTCTCCCTTATTATTAGAGACTTATTAAGCAGCCAAGAGTGTTGATGCTGCAGGAATTACGGTACTCTGAAAGGCCTCTGTGATACTAGACTTACTTCAGAGTCTCTGCGAGGAAAAAACTCTGTTGCATGTTGTCATGGGTTGGGGTTGTGGTGTAAACATCTCGGATGCCAGAAAACCCAGCTTCTACTCTACAGTGTTTTTCCAGGGCCTGAGAAAAGAAAAGAAATCTCAGTAACACACAATAGCACGGAGTAACTCATTAATCATCATCAGTTGCATTACAAGTCAGCTTTACAAATCTAATTCCAGGTTTACAGTAGCCTCTGTCTCTTACTGAAGAGCGTGGTGATTACTCCAGACTCGGGGAAAAAAAGCTGGTTCTAATGAAATAGCAAGAGAAACATAAACCGCCTAAGTCAGTTGATTGATTGACCTTGACGTTACATGAACAGCAAAAAGAGACCTCGAGTGGCAACTCTAGCCATTTGCGGAGCCTCTTTTGCAGGGCAGCAGACAAATGACAGTTCTGCCGCTGAAACGCAGCCCCTGCTAGGATGTGGGACAGCAGCCAACGGGCTACTGCATGAGCTAGAAAGAGGTGAGGGACTTTCTGGCTGGGAGGTCTTTGGGGGAAGAAGACAAAGGGCAAAGGCGGGTTGGCTGATTTTCCCTGGCCATCTATGGTTCCGAGCAGTCCAGACATTTCACATAGAAGGCTGGCTCCTTTTTGCAGAGGGCTGTTCCGTTAATAGCAGGTTTTGCTGTCGGCAGCACTCCTCTCCCTAAACCTCCACTGTTCTGATTGACTGATTTTAGCACAGCCCAAAAGGGAGAAGAAAAACATTCGCAACGATCACCAGAGATGCCACACTAAATTGAGCTATTCCACGTATTCCTGCCCCTTTGCTAATGTGTCTTAGCGTCTAACATAATGTAAATCATTTCTGCTCTTCTTATTGACTGAAGGAAAGATTTCTGTAAGAACCCAGCGGCCTGTAAGAGCTTTAGAACCGTACCTTCACAACCTCCCAGCCCCACTGCCTGTACTTGGGATCGTGTGTCAGCCGCCACATGTACATGTAGCTTTCTACCACTTCTGGGCGTAGGATGTAGTAGCGCTCGCTGAGTCTGGTTGCCATGGCTTCACTTCCAGCATCAAAGCGAAAGGCTTCGGGGCCGAGTTTGGTATCTAGACAAAATCACAGGCACGCAATGGTCAATTTGAGGAGAAAGCAAGTAAACAGACCGTCCAGGTGCTTTTATGCTGCTCAGGCTGCCAACATTTAACTAAGGCTTGCGTGAGGTCAGATGAGCAGATCAGTCATGTCTGTGTGTCACATCAACGTCACAGCTGACGTCAAAAGAGGGGCAACTCCACAGAATGCACGAGCTGTGCCCGCTGCCGCTCTGGGTGTTGCTCTTTCTGTGGTACGTCTGGGTACTATCTAGGTGAGGATAAAGCTTTTCTGAGGGTGGATACAACCTAAAAAACAGACCTGGACCAGATTTGAGCGTGGAGAGGGCAGGTACAAATCTCCCCCGTGTCCTAGCACTTTTGCTGTGCTGGTATTTGCTCCTAGGAATTGCACCACTCCTGACCCTAAAAAAAGAGGAAGGGGCAGATCCTGTCGTAAAGCCTCAAAGAGAAAACACATTCAAAGGAAAATCCAGCCATGCAGCTGATCCCGCTATAACAGAGATATCGATACACTGCTCCCAGGCAGGGGCCTGGTTCACAGTTCCACCAGACGGAGCCCTTGCGCCTGCAGTGCGGCAGCGAGGCTGTAAGAAGTGGTACCTGGGACCTTCAATCACTTCTGCCTTTCCTTCTCATCCACTAGCAGCCTCTTTGAGAAGAAAACAGTGGGATGATGGGGAAGGCTTCATCAATTTCACTGGTGTTTTATAAATAAAACATTAAGAGTACCTTGGTCTTTTTGAGTGTCCCTTCCATGAGAATCTCAATCTCTTCCAAGTATTAGCTAGCACCTGGATCCCTGCTTTCAACACCAACCATCTTCCTGGTAAAAGACCAGGGAAACTGAGCACTGAGGTTGGTTATGATCACGCCAAAAGGTTTCTCTTACTGCACCCATGTGTCTACCACAAGGCTGTATTTCAGGGAGACATTTTATTCCTCTAAATATTTTGCACACTTTCCCTGGGCCCTGCTGGCTGCGTGGGGATCTAACAGTGTTCACGGGCTGGACTATTTGCTGAGAGCCAGGGTGACGCGCACAGACATTCTCCGCAAAACAATGAGCTCGCTGAAATGACAGCACCATAACCAGCGTGGGCAGGCTTGCTATTGTCCTTTCTATGCTGATGGACACTGCTGAAGGTGAAAACTGGCTCCAGGCACTCACCACCAGAGGGTTATTAGTCCGGGTGGTTTGTTTTAGTTCTGTAAGTGCTGGGGTGGGGTGTGGGGGGGGAAGAGTTATTTGCAAATATCATTTCAGGTTAGCTTGAAGTTTATTGGGCAAAGACGCTGGCCGCCAGCTGCCAATATGGGCTTGCTGATGTGGTGAAGGTGGGAAAAAAATCTTTGGGAACAGTTAGTGCAGACAGACCTGTGCTAGACAAGGTCTCGGAAAGCAGACTGCTGCTTCGCTGCCTGCAATCTCAGAAGAGCAACAGAGATGCCTACAAAGAAAGGAGCAGAGTCCAACGCAGACTTATCGTGCTGAAAGCCCTGCAGGCAGATAACCAACCCAGTCTCTCAATCATCACCAGTCGCCGCTCTCCCAAAGCACTGATAAGCACACTGGGTGGTGAAACAAATTTTTCTGGACTTGTGAAACAGAAAGACTTAGCCAGCTTCTGCTTAGGAGCCGAGAGAGCCTGAGTAACTTCATTTTTTCGGCTCCTACCAGCAGCTGCAGGTCTCCAGCACTCTCCTGTTGGGCTTCTCAGCTGCTCTGCTTCATATAGTGGGACATCCTACAATTAATCACTGTTCATTTCCCCTTCTTGTCTGCAAAGGGATGTGGAAGGGCTGACTCAAACTACAGCCTTGTTGGGAGAAGGCTGGTTGAGGGAGTGGGAGGTGGGACTAGGTACTCAGCTCTGGGTTCATTTCCCAACTCCGCCACAGGAGGTGACATCTGCCTGTCCCTCTGCTCCAGTTGTCCGCTATGTAAAATGTGTTGCTTTCTCTCCTAGATAACCCAGCAAAGACAAGCGAAAATCATACACGGGGATGCGGATGCACAAAATACCCTACTGCAAACCTCTGCCACGCAAAAGCCGAGTCTCCTAAGGCTACCCCTTACTAACATTGTCCAGGCAGCCCACAGGTTTACCTGAGCGTGCGTAAGACTCGTGACATGTGTTCGTTATTTCGGCAGCGAGGTCCATGAAATGTTGTTTCCTCTCTTCTCCAGCGTGTTCAGCTCCAAGCGCTATCATGCCCCCAGAGAAGCAAGCCAAGTGGCCCATTTTGTGATCTAAAATGCCACCCCTCCATTCAGCAATGTAGGTCAATCCTCCAGCAGACTTTTTCACCAAATGCTTTTCTATGGCCTAAAGAGATGAAAATCAGGATTTTAAGGTATTTAGTGGACAGTAAGTATAACTTAGTAAGTAAGTATTTCAAGATACTTAGTGGACAGGAGTGAAAACCAAGGAAACCCAAAAATCTAAGACATTTTTGCCTGAAACATGCTGATGAACAACACCCCCCACAAAAAATACAGAGCAGCAACCTGCTCCTTACCTCTAGTGCATCGTCGTACATCTTTTTAGCTTCAGAGTCTTTCTTGTCTGACATCAGCCAAGATTTGATGAGATACTCATAAAAGCTGTCCCCAAGCCCCCCAATGGAGACATGGTCTGCCGTGGGAAAGCCAGAAAAGAACTTCAGGTTCATGATATACAATGAGCAGTTGCTTTACAAAGAGCAAACAACCATGTCCTATTTAATGCCCTTGTTCTCTCCTCCCTCTTTCCAGGTTCCTGGGGAGAGCTTGCAGCATTTCTTTTTCAAAAAGGAAGAAAGGTGGAAAGTGCAATCAGAAGAAAAATGTTCTGTCGTTTTAAAAAGCATTAATATCCTTTACCAAAACTATTCAGAGGTCTTATTTTGCAACAGTTATTTATACTGCAACTTGAAGATGCTTCCTGTTTATGAAGCAATCATCATAAATCCCAGCCTCATAAACCAAAAGCAATGGCAGGTATTGATAGATCTCTACCTACAAGAAGCCACTGGGTGCTGCTTCCCTGCCTCAGGAAAGGGAGGACACGCGTTGGATCACACGGAGGTGCCAGCAAGGGGCTGCTGTAGGGACCTCTCCATCGTGCCATTTGTATTCCTGCCTCACGGCAGGACTCTGTGGCCTGGGGAAGGCTGGGGTTGCCGGCGTATTAAAATGATAAAGTCAGGTACAAGGATGTGCACTGAATATTTTCTTCTGCAGAAATCGGATTTTCAAGGCTATCTGTTCAGAGTACACAACGCTCTGACATTACTGGAGAGGAGGATGGTAAAGAACCGCACTGTGAACTGGGCGTGACAGCTGCAGGTTTCTGCCTGGGGGGGAACTGCTGGATGGATTTATCTCTTTCAAACACACCACAGGGGAAAAAGCAGCATTCATTCTTTCAAGCAGCCAAGTACTCCCCTTTTTAGAAGAGCAAGACAAATGACCCACCGTGGACTGAACCATCCCTGGTAATTAACAGTGTCCACCTCTGTGTCGGCACGCATCCTCATCTTAAATGTAAACAGATGCAGCAGGCTTTTGGGAGTTAGCTGTTCAGATTTTCATTTTCCCTTTCACTCTACGTGTATAAAGTCCCGAGGCTTATTCTAAATGCTAAATCCTACCAACAGAAGAGATCAACAGCCATGCATTTTCCTGACCTGAAGAGCAAATATCCCTGATACAGTGCGTCCAATGATCCACGGAATAATCCATAGCAAAACAATGAGATTAGACGCATGAATTAAAATTAAAAAAAAAAAAAAAAAGAGGACAGACTATTTGCAAACACCGGCTGCACACCCCGTCTTTAAAGAGAAGCTCTGTGATCCTAAGTGTGTAATTCATAAAATCACCAAAGCAGGAGCTCTGGTACGTAATTGCTTTCCATATGGCATCAGCTTTGCCAGTGTTTGCCTCCCAGGCACTTTGCATAAACAAATCTCTTATTTCAGCAGGGGACCGTGCTTTAATTTTCTAAAGGTAACAACTGCACTCAGAAGAGGTACAGCACTGCCTCTTCGTTTAGAAGATCTGCTCATTCAGCCAGGTCAAAGATACACCTTTTAAGAAAATCACAGCAATTCCAAGAAAAACAGCTTCCCGCAAAGAGCTTTAATGATGAGAGAAAATGAGAGCCTGGCACCTACGGGGAAGATCTCTGTGGCAGGCTGCAGCTGCCTCCCTACTTTGGTCCTAATCTATTTCTCACCAGCAATACGGAAGATGCAGAAGCAGCTCATCAGCCTTTTCCCTCACTGGAATATGGATTCTGACCACCAGGTCACATTATGAGCAACTGCCACGAACAGTCTGTGTCATGAGTTGCTCTCTTGACATGAAAGCCTAGGAGAGAGGTTACCTCTAGTCCTTTGCATAAATCAGTCTATCCCAGAACGAGTAATCAGAGGCTACTTTTAATGAGCTCCAAGAACCAGCAACAGGCCTCTCTGTATGTCAGCAAGGGGTGGGAGCAGGTCAGTACAATGAAGGAAAACTTGCAGACATAAATAGAATTAAATTAGTGGCAGAAGAGATGAATACTGAGTATCAAGCTGAGAATTTTAACCGTCTGAATTAAGAGCACAGCTCTTCAGTTTCCCAAAGATTCTGTAACAATCAGTTATGGCAACCGACAGGCACTTCTTCTCCTCTCAGCACCAATGAATAGGCAGAATTAATGCTTGTGTCTGGGAAAATGTGCGGCGTGGCTGCCAGTTGAGAATAACCTAAAGAAAATGGCATCTCAGGGGTGCAGTAGGGGATGGGAGATTAGCTTTTCAAGTGGAACATATTGCAACAACTCTGCAGAGACAAATGTGGAGGGGAAGCCAAACTGCTTACAAAGAGATTGGATAACTTTGAAGATCAATTAATGGGACAAACACAGAAGCCTATTTTCTTTCCTCATGGCACCAAAGGACAGCTCTGGTTTAATGGGACAACTGCAACTGTCCATGATACTTTGTTGGGACACCTTTCAAGCCAAGCCCTGTCAATTGCCATTAGAGGTGGCAGTTAAAGGTCAGGGATTGCTCCCAGCTAGGGCTCGCTCCCTGGTTCAGACGATGGCAGCCATGCAGCTGCCCGCCAGTTACAATCAGAGCTATTAACGCAGTAGTTAGAAAGGTCTGGAGCGATCTACCAGCGCAAACAGTGCAACGAGACACAGGGACACCAGGTAATGCAATGACTCAAAGAAAACTGCTTAAACAATATAAATGCAATCCACTGACAGGTTAAAAACAGCTTCTGTAAAAAGAGACTTTCCTTTGACAGAGAAACACAAAATCCAGCAACCCTCCCTTGCCAGTCCTTAACAGAGCGGAAAGTTGCGGCCGGAGATCTGGGGCACAGCGGCAGAAGCAGCCTCTCCTGTTCCTAGCAGAGGGCAAGCTTCTGCCCTTTGGTGACTCCAAAAGAGGGGGACTGTCTCTCCTCCAGGTAAGGAAGGGGCTGTGTGCGTAAAGCAGGAAAGTAAATAATCTTTCCCTGGGTACGCTGCTTCTAATATTTCCTTGCTCTTTTCAAGCCCTTTCCTGGTTATTGCTTCTCTTTTATATCAAAGCAGTATCTATTTACTGCCCATGTCTTCGGTGCTGGGCAGTGCTGGCTTCCCAACACGAGAAAAGAACACCTACTTGCCTTACCCTCCTTGCATGAAATTGAACTATGCGTAGGCACCATGGTGACAGGTACACAAATGCAGGCAAGAGACCGCAGCCCTAGATCCTAGGGGGATCTGAGACGCTGTAAGCCCTCTGCCTCTCCAGGTGGTTCCTTACTTGCTGCAGCACCCTCAGGAAGCAAAGCTCATAACGCTTCTGCTCACAGCCTTCACGTGCAACTCCCCAGTAGGTCTGCGGGCTATGTGATGACTGCAGGATGAGGTCTTAAAGAGATGTACTGATTTCTAATATCTGTGTGATGAACCATGTACCATTATCCTCCTCTCTGCAAGAGAGGCTCTAATTCTCTCTGGAGGTGAGACACTCAGCTGGAAACAAGGCTGATGGAGTAAGTGTACAATTACTATATTGCATCTTACAAATTGGGTTGCATTATCTAATCACATGTATAACAGGCTGCCTGACATGACACTGCCTTGGCTTGCTGCTCTGACAGCTGCTATTGCTTCCTAAAGAATAATAGAAAGACTGAAATGCTCCAGGCAGGACTGTGAACACAGAGCGATACCTACGCTGCACCCAGTTCCCTGTCACCGGGCTGAGAAAGTTGGGATAAAGGCCCTGCGGCTTCTCAACTCTGTTCAGGACTTTGCGGATGTTCATCACCTAGGAGAGACGAGAGACAAGAACTACATTACTTCTGTGCTGAAAAAGCCGGCGGTTTTGCGCTGTCACCGAGAACTCTGTAATTCGTCGGTGCTGATCCCTGGCTGAACAAGCACAGCAGCCTGTAACGCTGGGAATCATCAGGCAAGCAGAACCCAGTGACACGGCTCTCCGGTGAGAGGGCGGTGATGGAGAAACTTTCCTGCTGGACTCCTCAGCACAATCTTTATCTAGCTCTGTGGGATTTTAGAAATGATTCTAAAAACCCTGCAAGGCCCCAGTTCGGCAAGCAGTGGGAGCAGTTCGCTAACAGTGGTCCAGAAGCAATCCTGAGGATTTGGGATCTGGGTGGAAATGTATGAGATGTGGAGGGTGATTTTTTCCATGATCCAAAGGGAAAGGAGTGGCAGGGACGAGTGAGTCACACAGTACTTAAATTCATCATGTGGTCATTTAACATGATGAACTGGGGCCTTTAATTTCAACAACAGACAGCTCCTTTAATATGCTAGAACAGCCGTACTTATTTTCTAAAACCTCCCTTGGTTTCACCCCCATTAAATCCAACAGGCCTTTCCCATAAGGGACAAAGTTAAATGATATGCAGCATAAATATTCTATTATAACCTACAGAGCAGCTAATACACTCTAAACCTTTTATAAAATTAGACAATTTGTACGCCAAAAGCTGGCTACAGACTTAAGTCGATGCTTCCAAGTAAGCTGTCAGGCTGGATAATATTTACTGAAGTTTAGTAGCATGGCATATTAATGACATGTTTGAATAAAAGACACAGATGGACTTTATTCTTGCTAAAATCACACAAGTCCCAAGCTGCAAGTTAATGAGTTGATCTGTTCCTCTGAACTAATTTCCCACAGGACGGGCTGTTTGAGCCCACATCATCCTACATTTTTTCTCTCCGAGGGTGTTAGGATGAATGCAGTAAACGTTCTGTGGCACACGCCAGGCCCACTCAGCTCAGGAGAGTCCATGGGAAAGGTTCTGCCCTTATCCCTCTACGGGCTTAGGAGGAAAAGAGGGAAATGTGTTAGGCTGGGGACATAGGCTTGACTCTGACTCAAAATACCACAGTTTGAACCTGGAATATGGGTGCAATTCTAGTTTTTAAAGGTGCATCTTCTCACCCTTGTGTTTTCAGTGCTCATCTCTCTTTCCATCTCCTTCATTTCCTTCACATGCATTTTCTTTCCATGCCACTGTTCCCTTTGCTGGTCTTCTCTCTGCCCCCCCTTTCCTCTGAGCAACTTCTCATTATCACTGTTCTAAGGAATCTTTAGCTTGTCTCCTTTATTTCAAATCACCAGTCTGTCTTTATCTTCCCTACAGAGCTTCCTGGGTTTCTAGTTGCCCTTCACCTTCTGCTTTTCCCTCCTGCTCACCCCCCTGCAACATTCCTCTTGCTCACCTCCCCTTATTGCCTGCCATACACTCCATCCTATTCTCCGTTTTGCTCTCCTAGCTGCTTCTTTCTCTTTCTTCCTGTCTCTTCCGCTAATTCTCTTTTTCTTTCATAACTGACAGACCTGCACTGCAAATATCCTGGAGAAGTGCCATTTTGAGCTTACCATTGGCAATCCCAGAACCACTGCCTGTTTTCACCCCACCGCGGGACTCTGGTCAGGCCCCATTTCCCTTGGGCTCATGGGGGCAGTTTGGATTCTAACTGGAACAATCTGTCTCCCTCAAAGCTGGTTCCTCAGGGACGTGCAGCAAAAGCTAATGACTTGCTGGTATCCAACAGCAAGTTGGATTATTAAGTTGCTCTCACATGCAAGATCACTTGTGGAAAAAAAAAAAGCTCAAGGTAATGTATAATATTAATAGGTTTTCAGTTACAAGTTACACAAAAGGAATCCAATATGTCAACTGTCAGGCCTTTCCTACAGAAGAAACTTCAGCAGAAATCTTGCTGGCTGGAGCATAACATTTAATGCCGCTTAAAGTAAAAAAAGGTTTGCAAGTACAAGGCACTACCATTAGAGTATCAGGATTAACAATTATCTTTGCAGTCTGCATCCAACAGATGGTTTAATTTCGGCTGTGCCCTTGTCTGAGTAAGTTTTTGCTACAACTTCACACAACTGAGATGCTGGGAACAACATCCCCATCTCCCCAGTGGCTCCAAGCGATGGAGAGGCAGACGAAGGGGCTACAGCAAATGTAAATGGCCAAAGGAAACACTGGGGGAGCCGCCTTCCAAGGCCTGCTGGTGTGACAGGATCTCCAACAGGAGCTCTGTGACCTTTTGAGTGAGCTGGTGCAGAGGATGCTCTGAGGCCTGGCAACACCTGCAGCCTGCAAGGCACAGGTTTCTGAACCCGTGTCCCACGCTGGAAGGTTTCTCCTCTGGTGAGTTCTAGCGGTACCGGGGAGAAGGAACATTTTACTGCCATGTTCTCTGCCGCAGGCAGACCACAGTGCTGCTCCGCTCCAGCACTGACCCCAGCACTGAGCCCAGGAGCACGAAGAGACCAGTTCACGACACACCAAGTTGGGAAGTACTTGCCTTTTCCGCAAACACCGGGTTGCCAGAGAGCTCCGAGAGGTGCAGGAATTCCAAGTGCAAGGTACCAAATTCTGCTAAGATGCTGCTCCCGGCCGATGCCCAACCCCAACTCCAACTCATGCCACTGCAAGGAGAGAAAATGGAGCCTTTGTTGCCGGGAAAACACAGCCAACACCTGAGGTCCTCCCACCGCCCCAGTGCAGATCCTGCCCTTGCTATGTGCATGCAGCGCACACCAGGTGTCAACAGGGGCCGTGTAAAAGACACATGTAGATTTTTAGGACTCTCTCACGTTTCTAGCGGGACGGTGCAAGAGTTTGACAAAGGCCTGCTTAGGATAGGGCAAACACCCAGACTGCACATACTGGGAAACTGCAGCTTTTGTGGGAAAGTAATCCCTCCCAAACAGGTCAGCTTAAAGCAAACTTTAGCAGAACACCGAGAACCTGCCCTGCCCAAGACGTTTTGGGATAAAACGTGTCAAGTGGCTTGGGCTGAACTCCAGCATCTCAAACGTCCCCTAAGTCCAACAAGGCTGCTATTTTATGGGGAATCCAGATTGTCCCTAACCACCTTGTCTAAACAAGACCTGACACTTGATATATTTGTGACACTGACATTCCCAGCGTGTGCTTGCTTGCAGGGGGATAAAGCATACAGTGACATCAACGCTAGGGAAAAGATGCCACTGGCAAACTTGAGTCTAATGAAAAGCCACGGGGAATCTTGTGCCTTGCAAGAACAGGAGGGTCAGCATAAACCTACAGAAGCTGTCAAACACCGTCTCAAGACACCAGTTATACAAAGTGTCTCCGCTCCCACTTTTGACACACTGGGATCCCTTCTCAATTTCCGTTTGTCTCCCCTCACCCCGCCAAATCCACGCACAGGGAGGAATCAGCACTGAAGCACAGGAAGGAGTCAATTCTGGGGATGAGGAGGGCATCACTTCTCCCTTAAATCTGAAGGAAAACTAACCAGAGGATATGGGATGGCAGAGGCTCTTCCAAGCACTAACAGCCTCACTCTTGGATTTGCTTTTACATTCGACCACTTCCTTCTTGTATCCCACTGCTACAGATCACGGCTCCGGCCTCTAGGAAATCTATACAGACATAAAAATGACCTATATCCTTAAGCCTTGGTCCCAAAATAGCCTCTGCAGGTGCTGGCTGAGGGAAGCTTGGCTAACCCATCTCAGAAGTGCCACGGCTTTGGTTTTCACGTCTCTTTGCAAGAGCTGTTTGCAGTTGATCCCGATGAGGTAAGAGGTTTCCAGTGTTGGGGGGGGTGGGGGTAACACTAGATGGCGCCTGAAAGCTTGGCTATTAGAAGAAAAAGGTGTCTGTTGTTTACAGGAGGCTAAAACTAATGATCTTTCTGAAGGAGGGAAAAAAAAGTTTCCCCTCTATATGATGTACGGAAAACCATATCAGGTCCAGAGCTGTTTGTTTCGCCTCCAGACAAAAAGAGGCATTAGATAAGCAATATGTTCACGCTGTTTCAAATTGCTCAGTCACTGCCAACCGTCAGCCTTCCCCGCAAACTGTCAGGAGGCTGTATCACCAGCTTTTCATCCGAAAAACGCTGTGTGCAGCTAAAATGGGTACCCCGACAACAGTGAGCGTTAATGGCAGAAATCTCCCTGTGCAGGCAGAAAGGTCCTCCAGTCTGACCAGGTTAATGGTTTTAATTCCACATTGGACATATCTGCTGAACCTGTCAGCAACTGGCCCCGGGATGGGTGTGCGGAACAATCCTACGGTGTTCTCATATCTATAAAGAGTCAATGACTTTTTCTTTATTTACTGCACCGAAGGGACGCTGTAACAAATACGATCTCACAAAAAGAAACTGCCTTCTGAGCTAGTTCAAACGAGAAGCGCTTGGAAGCAGCCGAGTGGGGCCGTGTTTGTTGTGACAGCCGCTATGTGGGGTCACAGTGGCTGACACAACCCTTCCCCTGGGAACTTCTGTCCCAAACATGCAGCCAGGCACTGCCTGCACCGCCCGTGCCGCTGGGAACCCAGGCCTTGGGTTACAAATCACAGGAAAACTCTAGGAGAGGTGGTCTGGAGGAAACCAAGTACATCTGCAATGTGTCCCTGGGTTAAAGAGCAGCCTGAAATGACCCCCTGCAGGAAAACATTTTGTCAGCATTACAGACTGGACAAACTGGGTCTTCACAGCTGCCCTGTTTTATAATATCTCAGAGGAAATTACAGTTTAAAGGACCTTTGTCTTCAAGACAAAAGGAAATGGCCAAAGCTCTTTTTATTCCCCAGCTAAGTGGGTCTTCCTTAAACACCACCCAGTGCAAGCATGGACTGAAAATGTCTGTATCATCTCCTTCCCTCACAAAGATCCAAAGTAGCAAACCAGGGCCAAGTCAAGAGAGAGAACAGGAGAAGACAATGATGAAAAAATCTGGAGGTGCAGAGGGTTTAGGGGAGATGTGAAGGAGAGCAGGGGCCAGGGACTTGGAAGAGGAGGCATCGGGAGAGAAACTGCAGCGCAACACACAGGCAGAGAGCATAGAGCAGCAGCTTGAGAAGACAATGTACTCTAGGACCTGGCAGCCAACGTGGCAGTTGGACCAGCAGGATGGAAAACAAGCCTGTGTGAGATATGATACAGCGCCTGTGTGAAAACAGAAGGCCACAGGGAAGCACATCAGCAGAAAGGCAACGCAAGAGGAAAAGGTGGCGTGAGGTGATAGAAAGAGATAAAGCCAGCTGGCTACGGGAAGAGCTGGGAGGGTCGGGTGTCTTTGTGCTTGGGTCCTCAAAAACGTATACACAGAATTGACGTAAGGCCAGTTTTTGTTTGTGTCAAATTTCTGAATCTCACTCTTAACCCACCCCCAAAGCTACCACCACTAAAAGCCTACACATGCTGCAAGACTCTCCTCCTTTTGAGATGATGAGGTCTCTCTGGAATTAGCACATCCTTGCACAAGTAGAATTGGAGAGAGAATTCCTTCTTGCCAAACTCTTCTGGGTTTTGGTTTGGCCCTGACATTTGGGTCAGCGTGCTCTCACAGCATCCCCTCACTCTCCCCTGCTTCCACTTCCACACACTACCTCACACGGAATAACTCCCCTTTTGGGTTTGCAGCCTTTGGCTGTTCATCATGTTCCTGCAGGTAGTCGGGCTATGGATTTAGCTTGCTTCATCCTTGCTCCTAAATCAATTGATGTTCCGAGCCCCCACAGCAGCTTCGTGGCCCTGAAGCAAGAGCTCAAGCCAGTAATAATGCGTTCTAGATTGCTCAGTGTTATTTTGATTTTCTTTGCTCTTAGTCAAGGTCATCAGCGAAACATTTTAGGAATGTCTAGGCAGACAGAGTCTGTTTCAATTGTCTTCACAAAGGGCAGGGGAGTGTTTGGCATTTCTGTGAAAGGTTAGTCTACGCCGAATCTTTATCAGCCACAGAGGAAGCAGATGTCTCTTCTGTAAAAAGAGACAATTAAAGTCGTGGTGGTGGCTCAAATTTTCACTGGGATCACATGCAGATAAGACAACTGAAGGGTGACAGCGATATCTGAGCAATGGATCAGCGTGAACTAAACATTCAAAAGTCTTGCACTTCACAGAGACATGAACCAAGCAGGAGATTTGGGCTGAGAGACGAATAATGAATTTCATGGCTGCTTCTCCCAGTTTTGCAAGAGGTGAGGAGGAAAGGCTTTTCTTACCCCACCTTTCCTGCTGTCTCTGTTTCAGCCGGCACGCAGCTTTTACCCTGGGGGATTTGTTTGTAGGCATCAAAATAAGCCAACGAGCCCTTGTTGGCAGAGAACACAGTCTACTAGCAAGAATCAGAGACTGGGAGTCCAGCCTCCAGGTCTGCCTCCGTCTGCTGAGAGACCTTCAGCGAGGTATTTAACCCAGCTGCCTCAAAGCTCCCCTCCAGCATGAGGACACCACCTACCTGACGTGAAATGTGGCTCTAAGGGGAGGATACGTGCCCAGCTGAGTGCTGCGGCAAGGAGAAAACTAGAGCATCTGTATACTCCTCCCTTTCTGGCAGCAAAAGCGTCAGCCGGTCCCATCCAGTTCCTCTCCCAATTTTGCCAAACACGGAACCTGGATAAATTCACACGCATCTAGTTGGGCACACTGCAAAAATACGGAGAGCACCGCATGCTACGTGCAGACTACAAATAACCTTTCAAAGAAATTGAGAGTGAGGAAAATGCTATTGCAGCAGGGAGCCCTGCCAAGAGGTAGAGGAAGAAACTGCGGACAGCCCAAAATTAATAAAACACAGCTGGGTTTAACTTGAGTCACCTGCAATCTCTGCCAAGGCACCTCTTGGTTTTGAGTTGGCAAAACAAATGACCTCGAAGAATCTGCACTAGAGGGGGGCACCTCTGAGGAACTGCTGCTGTTCCTGCTTGAATCCTGGTCTTTTACAAACATTCAGTAATAAAATGACATGCTTGTAAGGACGTGTGTCTTGCCTGCCCAGATTTATGACGCCACGTGGGATACCAGTGGGGGTGTTAAAAGCTGGCAAAAGTTTCTCTCCAAGCTCCAGAGCTTTACTCTTGAACACCTGTTAAAAGAAGAAGAGAGAAGAAATATTTGACGGCCTGCTTGTGAATACCAGTCGCATTGGATTCTTTCAAATCTCCTTTTCCAAACACACCATTACAAAAAACTAGAAGTGCCGCACTGTAAGAAACTACCGTTTCAGGTGTGTTGCTGCCCTAGTTCCACTGCGTGACAGATCTGAACCAAAAGCTGTGCTGAACTTTGTTATCTACCTGAATGTACTAAAAAAATCTACTCTAAACCAGTCCCAAGTCCCCCCCTGCAAAACCATCAGCCTGGATGAGAGCAGCCAGAGCTGCAGCAAATTTCCGTGATCAGAACTGAGCCAAAGAGTACTTTCTGAGGACAAATTCTTCCATTTTTCCAGGGAGGCAGAGGACTCAGGAAGATGAAATGTCAGAATTAAAATCAAAAGACATCTTCCCAGGGTGAAGCACTGTTAGATTTACAACATGGGTTTGCCTAGTTTATGTCATCTCCTGTCGTAAAAAACCATGATTTCCAACGGACACTCTTTTACTTGCAACTCTTTTCCAGGAAGGATTCATGCTTTCGTGGCTAAGCTGCTCCTTTTCCATTTGTAATGCCTCAGTTTGGGGCTTTCAAAACAAATTATAGCTTATGGTGGCTTGCAGCACAAAGCCACCATACACAATTATTTTGGGACAAACTGATACAAGCACTAATCTTTGCTCCAGAGATTAGTCCTGATCAAGGGAAGCCTGTAAGTGACTTAGGAGATAAAGCACAAGCCTTTTACCTCTAGCCCCCCTATACCAGCCCAAGCTGCCGGAGTAGTTCTCAGAAAGCAGGAATTTATTGCTCTAAAAATACAGCACTGAGGAAACCTGAGCTCTCCTGTGGGCTTGCAGACCTTTGATACGCTCACAAGGAGATAGGGGTTTGGTTCAGAAGGGAAAGCAAGAGACGGGGACTTGATTTTTGCCTTTCAGCCTGGTGACGCTGACTGGGTAACATGACAGGCACTGCCCTGGCTGCTGAGCATCACTGCTGACTGCACTTCAAGAGGTCACTGCTGGAGTTTTATGGTTTAATGTGGTTTCTTTTTGCTCTGTTGATCTGAAGCCTGTTGAAGTTGTGACTGAGACAGGCCCTGAGTTGGGGCACTGAGTCTTTGAGAGTTTTCCCTGGAGGGAAATCACGGAGAGAAGTCATTCCTGCAACTCATTTAAAATGCAACTAAAGTAACAGAGCTGCTCCGGTGACTCCACGGATCAACGATGCCACTGGGCAGTGATGAGCCATCCCATCCTATTATGGTGGACAGCACCCAGCCACGGTCAGCGTACGGCACCAGAGCTGAGCTCTCATTTAAGAGCCAGTCTTTCAGTTCCTTCACTCCCAAAACTCCTCCCTGAATCAGAGATTCTGCTTGCCTAAGACTTCCAGGGCAAAGGAATAATCTCTTCATCTCTCTACAGCCAGCTGTAAAATTCCAGTCCAGTCACATTATAAAACAGATTATGGCATTAAGCCCTGGCCCCTGCTGGGCTGGAGAGAAAGAAGGAAAGTGGAAGTGAGAGCCTCCTGCTTTAGCCAGGACTGAAGGGCTGCTCCACCACGCCGCAGGAGGGGCCGGGATGCTTAGCCCACACCTAATGGGCAAGGGGACATTTTGTGGAGCTGTGTCACTTTGTCACATGAGCTGGCAGCACACAGGTACCCTGCCCTGGCAGTCTGCCGCCCTCCTTCCCTGTAACCCTGGGCACTTTATCTTAGAAACTACTGCTACAGAGAGACTGTCCAGATAGATTTTGAAGCGCTTGCCACTAATCAGTTGCCCTCCTTAGTCCGAGGCAGAATCTGGAATGATGTTTGATGAAATATCGCCTATGTTTAGAATACCAAGGAACAAGTACAAAGACAAAGATCACTGCAAATGGCATTTCACTGGGGAGCAATGTGTCCAACTGAAAACACGTCTTGCTAGAATTGCCCACGGGAGAAATGATCTTTGCAAATGAGGCATGCACGGTGTGTGCAAGGTAATTATGCGAGACTTAATTAAAAGAACATTAGTGGCATTTCGATATTCATAAAAACGATAGGTTTAGCCTGTTGTTATGGAGGGATTATCTGATGCTCAGAGAAAAGCTGCCGGAGAACCCTTTCGATTCATTATCGGTGACTGTGTGAGACATGCAGAGCTGCTGAAACAAACCTCTTCTCCAGTTAAGTAGTATGCGGCCAACAGTCCTCCAATATAGCGGATGTTCACCTCAAACAAGGATGCTTCTCCGTTCTGAAAATACATAACGATACACTTGACTGCGAAGCCTGCACGCACAAATGGCAGCTAAGGGGAACAGATTGTAGGCAGATACTTAAGTCTCCCAGTCCTCACCCACAGTGTAACACAGCTTTTTATCTAAGATCTCACAGCACTTTATTCGCTCTGCAGTGACAGGTGGAGCCTGAAGGGAAGAGAAATACCCAAACTCCCCATTTATCACCAGCTGACAATACGTAAATCAGGGCAGACGTATTGGCCATCCATCCAGCTTTGTCCTGGGTTCTGCCTTGCAAAAAGCTGTGAGTTAGTTTAGGGGGGAAATTTGCCCCTTGAAATCTTTTATTTGAACAAAAAATTGTACCACCACACGGAAAAAATAACTTTCTCCATTTTCTCGTGAAGAGGGCACTGCATTAGACAGATGTACTGAACTTCCTGCATTAGGGAGATATTTTCTGTCGCTGAAGGACTCGCCCCAGCCTGCAGGCTCAGAGAGGACCACAGCCTGTCACAGACATGCTGACGGAGAGGTAAACTGCGCGATGTCCATGTGCCACATCACCGCAGACAGCAGACACAGACGGATACGGTTCACTGAATCGCTCAAGAACCCACTCACCTGGAACAAGTTTTGCTCTACCTACCTCAGCTGATGATCAGCAAATGTCAAAACGATTGCATTCAAAATGTGCCTTTAAAAAAACCACACGCTCCTGGCCATTGAATCTGCATGATAAATGATTCCTGCCCTCACACAAACGCATAAAGCCAAAACCCAGAAAGATCTTTCACCAACGCAGCACTTTCAGTGAGGGGGGCAAAGCAAAGGGGCACTTGAACCTCTGCACTAACCTGCCCTTTCCAAACACCTGCAGGTCACAAATCAGAGCAAGCGCTTTCTTGAGATGTGATGATGACTGAAATTGCATGAGACACATCATGGCACCCAGGTTCAAACAGAGCTTGTGGGCCTTGGAGTCTCTGCCTCGCTTTTCTGGACTAACAGAGTTCCTTGTACAGAGCCAATTTTTAATTAATTTCCCTCCTTCTCTCCCCCTGCTGTGCTTTCTGACTCCACCGATCAATCCATAGCATTCATTCTTGTCTTTGCAGATCAATCTATTCTGCAGGCCAAGATTAAAAGCTTTTATGAAATCCAGATAAATTATCTCCCAGTTGATTTTGTCCCTTGTTTATCGATTCAATAACGCACTGAGAGCATTCACCAAATTTATCAGATGTGGTCTTCCTTTTATGAATATATGAATGCCAGTCATGCCCTCCCAAATGATGCTTTTCTATAAAGGCAGCTGCATGCATTGTTCCCAGGGGGAGAACCGTTTTTCACAACAAACAACTAGCGTGGCATTAAAAAACCCAGAAGTTTGAACTGTGCTCTGGTTTTAACATTCTCTGTATGCCACTGATGTGATCCCATCAGCTCTCCCACGAGAAATAAAAGAGCTGGCTTGGAGACCAATAGCCCGAGCTATGGCAAGCGGCCCCAGCCACAAAATGAGATAAAGGACAACATCCTTTATCTGACAGCACCGCAATGCGTGTGTTCACCCAGACTCCCAGCAAGTCTAATCCTAGCTCTAAGAAGAAGTGGCTAGGAAAGCTTCAGGGGCCACAGAGTGAGAATCTCCAGCCATTTTTAAGGATGACGCCCTTCCTTCCAAATCTAGGCTGGCTATGTGCTCCCACTTCGCTGCCAAGGTGCCACGCTCCCCCTGCACAAGTCCCAGCAATGACAAACCAGCAAAGGGCCCAGTCAAGGAGATCAGAGTTTTCAATCTTAATCTGCAGCATGTAAAAAGAAAATTTGTCTTATCACAGGCAGACATTTAACTGAGATGAAACAGAACTTGTTCTTTCATGAACAAAACTTCCTTAGAGTAATAATTAAAGCTGGTTTTATAACCCAGACCAAAACACACACAAAAAATTAAACACTGAATCTCATTTTCAGCCAGACACTGTGAGACTGATCTGGCGGCCCCTGGCTGGAACCCTGTGCCATGTGTAGGCAGAAGGTGGGGTGAGTCATCGCAATAGTCCCTTTGGCCTTAAAAAAAAATAAAATCAGAGTTGAGGGTTTCTTCCCCCACAGATTTCATAGCTCCCCTCCCCAAATGATTCTTACAGAAGACTGTGATCAGAACTGGCCAAACACATAGCGTTTCTGTGACACAGACAGGCATTCCCAGTAACTGACTCACCACATTCAAGTCAAAGCTCTTCTCCACCCACTTCTTTGCTTCTTGGAATTCCTCCTCAAGTTCCATGATGTACAGAGTATCTAAGGCATCTACCACCGTAGCTCCTCGAAGGCCTCCTGCATTGCAAACAGAAGAGTGTGATGAAGCCCCATTGATGCAGTCGCCTTTAGCTCTAATTCAAGCTGCAGGAGCTGGGACAGGCGGCAGCTTCCAGTCCCGTTACTGGGGACGTCTGGATGGGATCCAGAGCGGCTGTGATCTAGGCCGAGATCTTCTAGCAGGACTAGTGAGGCTCTGCTACCCAAAATGGGCTGCTTTGGAGAGGCCCAATTTTAAAGGCCTGACACTTCTGAAAGAAGACCCCCAGGACACAGCTCTAGGTCCACCCTTTAAGGCACCAGTCATGACTGCAAGCCTTGGCCTTGTTTTCCAGTCTTGTCTTGGCCAAAGCGGTCAGGCATTTCCATCCCTCATCTTTGTTCAGCTGCAAATGAAAATTCAGCCTCTTTCTTACCCCGTTACAAGCATAACCCTCTTCCAAGTGAGAGAATTTTATTTTTCTTATGCAAGAGCATCCCAGACAGGACATTTATCATTCTGCTCTGATACAGTCTTTGTTATCTGGGGCACAAAGTACTTTTGCACCATACCATGACCCAGGGTTTCCCACTACCAGCCTATATACAAAACACAGCCTCATGTGGCAGCAGAGAGACCAGAAACTAATCTTGGATCTTCAACACAGAGCGGGTGACTTTGGAGTCAGCTCCCTTCCTTTGCCTAACAGAAGAGCCCCTGTGAGCATGCTCACCATGCTCCAGCAGATGGCAATGGGACACACGCAGATGAAGTAAATGCCAACCCAGTACTTGGACCAACCATGTCATCCGTGTCAAAAAAACTGCATGCCAAGTGCTGCCTTACGCAAATGGACTAGAGGAGAGCTTCCAGTGAGACAGGATGACGCGGCATGCCATGCCAAGAAAACTATGCGGAGTGTGTAGACAGACAATCTTGTAGCAGTTGAGATTAAATGAAACTAGAGATGTTAACAACCCTGGGTTTGGCACATTTCAGTGCCAGAGTTTTATTTCTGTTAGGGCTCCCTAAAATTATTCCTAGCATGGGAAAGCAAAGGCTATGAAGCACACTGTGACTCAAAAACCTTTGTGCTTTAATTACAAAGGCCACCGCTTTCCTAGGAAAATCAGCAGAGACAAATCCTCACGTGGAAGACTCCAGTTTGGAATCATCATCAGTCATCCCTCTGCGGATGTAACGCAGCAGGGCCATAGGCGGGAAGCTGCCTCCGTACCGCCGTCAGCAAGCTGCACGTGCCGGCCCACACAGACACACTGCTCAGCTGCAGCCACATTCCTACCCACCCCCGGACAGCCAGACCTCTTGGAGTCTCTTGGCAGAAATGACGCTTGGATGAGGTTCAGGTTTCGTTTCTGCAGGAGAAAATGCCTGTACCAGCTCTGTCCCTATCATCTCCCTTTCCAGGGTAACCACAAAGACTCACACACACTCCTTATGCCCAGGGGTTTTCCCTGAGACATGATTTCTGTTTGGCTCAGGTCAGTTCCTTCTTCTCACTAACAGACTTTAAATACTAGTCCAAATTTCCCCAGCTTACCCAGCCTTTCATTGCGTGCTCAGATTGGCTTGGCACTTTTGTAACACCTTCAGTGTTACTTCAATTCTAGTTCTGCTTAAGAGAGGAAAACCCAGCTGGATGCACTGTCGAGGAACTACTGCAGAGGAGAGAGGAAGGCAAAGGTGAATTATGTGTCATGAACCTTAAGACTTTGGTCTTTTCTTATTAAGGAAAAAAAGCGACCCTGTCTGATGTACATCATACCCTTTCCCCAGAGGAGAAGTGCTCAGATCCACCAATTTCAAGCAGGGCTCATTTACGCTTTCAGCATTCCTCTCCCGTAAGAAAGGCATCCCGCCTTATTTTGTTGATGTTACGAGATTGCAGTTTTGACACTTTTCAGCCAGTCAGCACATCATTGCTTTAATAAAAACCCAACCAAGACTTTACTGCTCAACTACAGATTGCTGGCTTTCGGATGCTGTCTGCATCAAAAACAGGGGCTGTGGAAAAGGGATGAAGGCGGGAGAGACAGCCTCTAGAAATCCATTTATTCCTGCAGACTTGCGAAATGATCATCTAACTGAAGCTATCTCTGAGAGCGCAATAGATGGAGTCAAACTGCCACTAGATCAACTGGTGGGCTCTAAAAAACAACTGAGCTGATGTTTGTATGGCATGTTTTCCAAAAGCAGTGACCATGAAAAACAACATCACTGCAGTCCGAGCTGCTTTTATCAGCCTTAATGATTCTTCAATACTAATGATTATGTGATTTTTATACACTTTCCTATTAGCAAGGAGAGACACACCAGCTCAGAGCGACACGGACTCAGGCAAAACATTTTAAAGAGAAGGGAGGGCGATGCCGCCTGAGGGACAGCCCATTACTGTGATATTCTGAGAGTAATGCTAATGGGCTCGGTTTAATTTGATGTTATAATCCACAAAGCCTTTCATAATCTGCAGAGAGACAATGAGAAAAGTTGGATTTGCTCAAACTAAACAGAGACAAAGAGACAATAAAGTCACAACTTTCTGAGACGATTAATTGAAGTGAAAAATATTGCTTGAATTGACAGAGCCTTTTATGTTTTCAGCAAGTAAGGCCTTTAAACACATGAAGTGCATCGGGGATTAGGAACATGCTCGGATCTTCGCTAAAGCATTGCTTGGAGTTGCTTAGCGTTCCTTCCCAGTATTTGACAAAGTGGAGGGCAAACCTTGCTTCCCTGCTGGTTTGTCTTTGTGTCATTTTAAACATTTGTTTTAAACATTCCCCTAAACACTCTGTATCTGAAGAACCGCAGGCTGTGTGTTTTGTACCATGGTCTTGTCGATGTTTCCGTTCCTCTGCGCCAGCTTTGAAGCAATCACAAAATGCACGCCTGACTTTTTCTCCTGCAGCTAACGAAGTCTATCGCAATACCAAGAGCTACCGTGTCAGCTTCAGCTGTCTCACGAGAATGACAAAAAAAGAACCACCTTCCCCTCCACAACCAGGAGCAAACCGGGTGTCAGGACTTTGCTGTTGTGTCTCTGACAGTTGACAGGACAGAGAGGACATCAAGGAAGGACCCTGGCCCCCTCTGTGCACACCGACACGTTACCTCTTTGCTACAGGAGCATCTTCATTCCTTCCTGCTCAGACTTTGCTTCATCAGACCACGATGTGACACAATGTCCAACAGCTCTGATTATACTCAGCTGTCAAAAGATGGTGCTGTACGTATCCCAGCATGTTTACTGCAATACATACGCACCCATTTATAAAAGTGAAAAAATAATCGCCTTTCCAGATTTACACATTATAATGTGAGGGATATAATCAAAGGGGAAGCAGCTTCAAAAGGAAAAGGAATCAAACCCCACTCTGTCACTTCTGACTCTTGCTGACACTCCCCTCTCTAAATTACTGGTTTCAGCCTCATTGTACTCTCTCCGAGGGAGTTTCAAAGTAGAAATCAAGAAACCCTCAAAAGAAATGCTTCTGAAAGTATCTGCAAACGGTAGCAATGACTTTTAAGCAGGACTCCATGTCTGAGATTCTACCTGCCTCCACAAATCTAAGGCCCTGTGTGCTATGAAAAGCCCCCCCCTCCAGGTCCTGCTGCAAATCTGGCTTGGAGTGGAGACAGACCTCGCTTGGGAGAGCAAGGTCACTTTGCTGATAGCAAAAAGGGAAGATGCATATACTGGACACAGTTCTGGGGTCCCCACCAGCTCCTGCACTGCCCAGAGGGAGCCCAGGGCCCTTCTGAATGGGAAAGAGGAAACCCTCCACCGGCACCAGTGGAAAGAACCAGGACCTGAGGCAGGGATGCTTGTCTAGGGGCATTTCTAATCGAAGGACTTCATGGCAGCTCTTGTGACAGCAAGTGGCAGGGTCTCTGCCTGGAGTTTCATCTGTGAGAGAACAGCAGCACACCAGAAGCAGCAGCTCGTGGTAGCAATACAAAGGTTCATCTCTTCTTGAGCTGAAGGAGGGTCTGTACCACCCCGTCCCAAGCCACAAGCGCCTTCGCTCTTTGTGCATGAGAAGAATGGAGACATCCACGTAGGCAACAAGGCTGCTCTGTTCCTTCTTCCACCCACCCAGAGGAACGAGCATCCACCCGCTCGCTCATGAACACTGCTACACAAATCACTTAACAACCGTTACATTAATTAACATAATTCTTGTGAAAGGTGCTGAATGGAGCACTCCACAGAGAAGAGATGGCATTGTACGCGCACCGTACCCCCGCGGCCTCAGTGGGAACGTGCTTTAATGCCAGTCTGGAGGAACAAGACCATTCAAGCAATACAATCTCAGAAGGGCCTTCATGGGAATTAACGGTAGTGCTATCTCTAAAAACCACAGATAAAGCCCGTAGCAGCTTGTTCTAGTCTGGGGCAGATAATCTGAATAGAAGGGCTCATCCTCTTCTCCTATCCCTGACTCATCTGTGCTGCCTGCTAGCTTAGGGGTTCGTTAAAGCCACTTGCAGAAAGAGTTTATAAGGCAAAACCCAATTCCAAGGGCTCATTAGGAGGTTTAACGTGTCTGGGCCAGAAGGGTAACGGTCTGGAAGACATATGCCAGTCTCAACAACCAAAGGTACAAAAGCCTGCCAGGCTACCCGGGGAGCTGCCAGTGTGGCTCCTCCGGCCAGGCAAGGGACAGACCCCTCTGGACCCACTGCAGAGCCCAGGGCAGAAGAGAAGAGCTGCCGCCACAGCCTCGGGCTCCTCTGACCCCAACATGAAGATCTGGATCAACTGTGAGCCCACGGACTATGGCCAAGAGGTGACAGATGTGTGGTCCTGATCATAAGCTGAACAAGGACTGTAAAGAGTGAAAAGCTCCGAGTCAGGAGAGCGGGGAACAGACGGACTCACCCCAACACGTGCCAAAGAGTCACCCATTTGCACATGTCCCATGGCCCTGCTCTCCTTCAGTGTCCCAGCAAGCCAGCATGTGGAGAAGAAAAATAAACAGCTTCCTTCTCAGCGTATAGTTTAAAGGGAGGCCATGAGGGCTGATCAAAGGTGGAGAACACCTACCCTACCACCTGCCAAACACGTAAGGGCTAATTAAGGCTTGAAAAGCACTGCAAAGCACCGAGCAGGGACTAAGTATAACTGTGGTAACAATCACAACCGCTGCTGCATCTGTGAACTTCCTTTTAGCTACCCATTTTCTGCAAATCAAACCCACCAATTTAGGCAGAAACAGGCCAATCAAACACACCAGCATCAGGTACACAACAGAAACTCCACGTTTGATCATTTGTAGAGCGGTAAAGAGTTTATATCTGACTTGCTGAAGCTTTCAGGAGCCACCAAATCCACATGTGTCATTCAACTACTGTGAATACATTGCATCTGCTCAGGTTTCCAATCCAGGCTTGCCTGGGAACAGCCACAGCTCGTATCAGGCTTGAACATTGATCCAGGCATTGCTCACACAGCACAGTTGAGCTTCCCCATTAGAAAGCACCTAGAGGACAGGATTACATTTTTCAGGAAGTAAGATGATCTACTGATCAGGAGACAAAGTCTTCACACCAAAGAATTGCCTTTTATCAGGAGACTGTGACGTTATTGTGGGTTTAGCTCTCCTTCAGTCTCTGTGGGAGCTGCACAGAACAGAAGACAGTCTCATCAGAGAAAGCCACAACTTTTCATATGGCTTCTTGCAGCCAAGGTCAAAACCTTCAGCTTGAAAGAGCCTTTGCCTCCACCCTCTGCACCCTGCAGGCAGACAATAGCACGCTGAGATGCACAGTAGTGGATAGATTTCTCTTAACAGCAACTACATGACCGAGGAGTGAGCAGGGACTGAAGGAAAGGACAAAAATTAGGAAAGGCAAGGGAAGAGGGGCAGAACCAGAGTATGAAGAAAGAAAAATGGAAATCAAAGAGACTGCAGAGCACTTTGCAAGAGCATCCAGTATATTTTCAACGCGTTCCCCTGGCATCAAAAAATAGATTGTGGTTTTTGCTGTGCTCAGAAAGTGGTTTGTCTTCCCCTGCTCTGCTCCTGCTCTATCAGTTCAACACCCTCAAGTGTTGCTCATAACTGAGGAAACCTATCAGCCTTCCGGGCCACAGAGCCTGAACCTCATGCCATCTTTCCAGCCTATCCAGCTGCCATCGAAACAAAACCCCATCACCCTCCTTCCAGCAGGAACAGGGCCTGGGGTCTGTCAGCTACTCTAATAAGGTGTCAGTGACTCACTGACAAGAGAAAAGACAATAGTTAGGCAACAGAGTGACTCACTGGTAACAAAGCACAATTCATTTACCTTCACCCTACCTCAGAGGGTTCATGTTAAGCAGGATGCAGAATATCAGGCCCAAAGAGGAAGGATCAGCCAGTGCAGCAGCTTGCATTTCAGGATCAAGCTCCAGACTCTTAAAAACCACCCTCACACACTTGCAGGGGTGAAACAAGCCCTCGCTCTTCCTTCTGGCTTTTCCAGCTCCATTCCTACAAAGTCCAATTGATTCTCCTACCTGATGGTATCACTTTGCAGTTACACTTTCGGAGATCAAAAAGCGTCCCTTTGTCAACATCAGTTTCGTGTTGGTTTGGGTTTTTTTTTTGCTTTGGGGTTTGGTGGTTTTATTGTGTGCTGGAAGTTACTCAGGCTTTAGGAAGCAATTTTGGCCAGAATGAAATACCTCATCAGAGTGAGATATTTACAGGCTGGGGGTTGACCTGTTCAAGTCCTTTTGCTACCAGACTTAGCACACAGGCCCACACCTGCTTCTCCCAACGGCTAAACAAGTGGCCTAACCCCCCGACATAGTCAGCCCCCACAGCTCAGCAAATGTTTGATTTTCTAGACAAAGTGGAGCAGCTGCGATGGGAGGGACAGAGAGTCGCCTTCCTTCATTCCCCTCTTCCCAAAATAGCCAACTTGGAGTATCACAGGCCAGATAAGAGACTTGAAGGGCTCCCAGCTGCAAGTCTGTCCCTTGAGAGTCTTTAGAAAAGCTGTAAAAGTGATGCTTCAGCAAATGAGTAGCTAAGAGTGGGGTCTTCAACAGCCCTCTTCCTCAGGAAGGAGAAATGCCTTTTACCACCGGCTCTGCCTTACTCCCACAGCCACTCTGTGTCTGGGGAGCCACTAAGCACGACGGCTTGCAGGTGTGGGAACTAAAAGGTGGCTGCCCTGCCGCAAAGCCAAAGTGGCACACGCATCACGCGCAACGAGGCAGTCTCCCTCTCCCAACTCTCACCAGCTCTGCTATGGAGGTGCACGGAATAATGAGGAATTTAGTGTGTGCCTCGATGCACTGCCTTTGCAAGGCTGGAAACAGTGCAAGGATTCCCAAGTAGCAGGAGATGGAAATATCTTCACCGGCGCTTCAACGCTATCTCCCTGATGTCAGAGTTTAGCTTGAAGAAAATTCTTCTTTGTGCCATTATCACCTGCGTTTAGAGAGCCACATCTCCCTGCTGTTGCTGTTATGCTGCTGTTATGAATTGTCTGTCAACGGAGACGGATGGAAGCCCAAACTAACCCCACCAACACACCTATTCAGCAGGCAGAGCCAAAGCACTAGAGCAAGCAAAGAGGTTAAGGAATATCATCTCTAATGTCACGGAGATAAGACCCAGGGGGCCTGGCCCTGCCATTTGGCAAACAATCCTTTACGAAGTTTCTCAGTGAACAGAAACCGAATCCTTCATTTTCAACAAAGCCATTTAAAAAATCTGTACAGTAATGCATTGTGCCAATGCTTAAAATGAACAGCACAAGTCATTAGGAAGCTATCATACTCAATCTTGCATATAGCAGGACTGTTTAAATGCTACAGAACAGAGAGTTTCAAATAGCTTTTTGCTAACTTTAATAACCGAGTTTACAACTGAAAGGCGAGAGCGAAAGGGGGAGGAATTTAGATCAGCGCAATGTAAACCTAGATCAAAAATGAAAGGTCTTGACTCCCACTGTTCTTATGTCAAATCATATTTGTCAAAACAAAAATTAGTGCTGAAATCTTGTTTGGAATAAAAATTAGGATGCAGTTTCTATGAAACATGATGAACTTGTTAACTGTTGAGGCACAAAAGACTCCAGTTGTTACTGGTTATTTATCTTCACCTCTTGGGGTGCAGGCGACGCAAGGCAAAACAAGCACTGAAAACACCGAGATCCCTTCTTCTGGTTACGCTGGTATTGAAGGCTTCAAAGGGTTGAACTGGCTTTGATTAAAATCAGTGCCTCGTTAAAACAGGAGTTGGGAAAGCGACCATCTCTGAGCGCTGCTGCTCTTGTTCTTTTTGGTCCTTTTTCTCATTGATAAAGCTTGGAGACCAGACTGAACTTTTGACATTTATCCAGAGATTTGTGCGAGAAGCCTGAGAGCTGGCTGAGACCACGTCACCAGACAGCTTGGGGATGGTGGCACGCTGTCGAATTCCGGGGGGGAAATCTACGCAGAGATTTTTACAGAGTTCAGGATATCTTGGCAACAAAGTAAACTGTGAAAATCACTGCACAGCTTCTTGAAAAATCTGTTTTGCAGTGAAGATTTGCCAGTCCTCTCTGCAGAGCGCTCTGGGTCAGGCAGAACAAGTGGTTGGGAGCCTGGAACTCCGGAGATAGGATCTGGGTTTAGGCCAGAGCTCCCTGCTCGCTCTGGGCCTTAGTTTCTGCTGCCAGCAAAACCAGCAGGAGGCATTTCCCTCCGAGTTTAAAAAGACAAAGAGTCTAAATAAGATAACATGCTGATTAGAGAAATAAAAAGAATTTTAAATCCACGTTCAGGGAAAGTGATGCAGCACGCTGACCAAAGTTTTAGCCTGCTCCACTCAGTACCAGCTACAGCAAGACAAGAAACAAGAGTTGAATAGAGAGCAAGGCACACGCTACGCCTCTGACGCCGAGCACACAGCCCCTCTTGTGCTGGCCTGTTCCCTGTCAGCTGCTTTCTCACCATCTCCATTGAGCACATTAATTTATCCACCATCATCTGACCTGGCGTTTCCATCTCTCTTCATCCTAAGCACCTTGCACCAGCCATTCATCTTCTCTCTGGAATGGAATTGCTGGCCAGGCAAAACCACTCCCCGCTAGTTCATTTTTTATTCTTTCCTTTCATAATCGACGTCTAGCGTGGAAACCTTGCACTAGGCATCGACTACTAAAGGTACAATCCAGTTCTAGAAGGTATTCTCAAGGAGCAGAAAGACAATCTGCTCACGTTATGAGTAGGATCAATTAGTTGTCAGTGATCTCTAGGACAGGGCTGGTACTATTTGTTCATCTGACAGAAATTAAACACAAAATAGGAAATGGGTTATAGGCCTTTCCAGGAAGAAAGAAAACTTCTCAGTTAATTCTTCACAACTGTTTTGTTACAACCCGGTCCCTCAGCTGCCTGTGAACGGCACACATCCTGCAGATGAAGCCTGCAAAACCAAAGTCACCAGACCTGAGTGACAGCCTTGCCACTGTGTCTTATTTATTGAGGTTTTTGTCTGTGAACCTGATAGCTGTAACACAGAGTAACTTTATTCCCTTTATTTAAGGTAAACTAAACAAATTACATCTGAGCAACAAGGTAGCAATAGAGAGAGATAAAGGGGACAAAAAAGTAGTTCAAGAATTAGAAAAGATCTATTTCTTCTCTTATCAGCACATTCTCCTCCAGACTGGAAAAAAAAAAAAAGTCCATTAGCTTTTCAGCAACCTCATTTTTCTTTGCTTTCCAAATAAACCACTGTACCTACACTTCAGGGACTTCACCAGAAAACACTTCATACCCAAGGCTATTTTCCTGTCTTCTTCTTAATCTTCCTCACCTTCCTCTCCAGGTATTGGTCAAAAGGTCACATCCCACACGTTCCTCTGACGTACACAACAGGGGGTGACTATGCCGAAGAGCAGAACTCACCTTACGGAGCCCTTGGCCTCCAGCAGCTCACAGGCAGCTCTACTGAGCAACACGCCATGGGCAGCTCTGTCCTCCGCTTCCCTGCCATCCTCAGCTGTGTCATCCATGGAGTTCTGACAATCTCCAGAGAAGGAGACTCCACACCCTCTCTGGGCAGCCTGTTCCAGGGCTCTGTCACCCTCAAAGGAAAGAGGTTTTTCCTCATGTTCAGATGGAACTTCCCATGTTCCAGTTTGTGCCCGTTGCCCCTTGTCCTGTCGCTGGGCACCACTGAGAAGAGTCTGGCCCCATCATCTCGCCACCTCCCCTTTAGCTATTGACCAGCATTGATGAGATCCCCTCTAGGTCTCCTCTTCTCCAGGCTAAAAGGCCCAGGGCTCTCAGCCTTCCCTCAGCACAGAGATGCTCCAGGCCCCTCAGCATCTTTGTAGCCTCCGCTGGACTCTCCCCAGTACTTCCTTGTCTTTCTTGAACGGGGGAGTCCAGAACCAGGCCCAGTGCTCCAGTTGTGGCCTCACCAGGGCAGAGCAGAGGGGGAGGATGACCTCCCTCCACCTGCTGGCCACACTCTTTTTAATTCCCCCCAGGAGACCATTGTCCTCCTTGTTCACAAGGGCACACTGCTGATTCATGGGCAACTTGTTGTCTACCAGGACTCCCAGGTCCCTCTCTGCAGAGCTGCTCTCCAGCAGGGCAACCCCTAACCTGTGCCGGTGCATGGGGGTTATTCTTCCCCAGCTGCAGGACCCCACACTTGCCTTTGTTGAATTTCATTGGGTTCCTCTCTGCCCAACTCTCCAGCCTGTCCAGGTCTTGCTTAGGGACAGCACAGCCTTCTGGTGTATCAGCTACTCCTCCCAGTTTCATCTCTTCAGCAAACTTGCTGAGGGTACAACTCTGTCCCCTCATCCAGGTCGTTGATGAATATATTGAACAAGACCGGACCCAGTACTGACCCCTGAGGAACACCGCTAGCCACAGGCCTCCAACTGGACTCTGCACCGCTCATCACAACCCTCTGAGCTCTGCTACAAGCCAATCCACCTCGCTGCCCACTTATCTAACCCACACTTCCTAAGCTTACCTAAGAGGATGTTATGGGAGACTGTCGAAACTCTTGAAAAAGACTTGTCAAAAGCCTTCCTGAAGTCAATGTAAAGCTACTTTTCTTGCATTTCTGGAAGAAATACTTAATGGATCCATCAGAAACCCATACATTTTACTAGATGCAGAGCACCATTTAAGAGGTTACTGCCACTCATAGAATCATAGAATCATAGGGTTGGAAGGGACCTCGAAAGATCATCTAGTCCAACCCCCCTGCCAGAGCAGGGTCACCTAGAGCACATCACCCAGGAACGCGTCCAGGCGGGTTTTGAATGTCTCCAGTGAAGGAGACTCCACAACCTCTCTGGGCAGCCTGTTCCAGTGCTCTGTCACTCTCACAGTAAAAAAATTCTTCCTGATATCCCTCTTGAATCTCCTATGCTCCAATTTACATCCATTACTCTATAAACTTTGTTCCTGAATCAACTGAAAACCTAATTCTATCCACTGTAGGGTGGGTAACGTCACACTTGCCCCAGTTAAGGAAAGGTCAAAGTGCTGATTATTCCCTGAAAAGATGCTTAGAAACAGGAGGGCAACTAATCCTGGAGCACATGGCTTGGAAGAAACACAGCCTATAGTACATCAGACTGTGCAAAGAGACTAAAAGGTAATAGCACCACCTCGAAAGAGTCATCTGCCAAACAAGGGTGACCCGCCTCCCACCTAAAGGCAAGGAATTTTGGAGACTGGCATTAAGGAGATTGCCCAAACATCTGGCCCAAAAGATAGCTCAGTCTGTTTTTCATTGTCAACAGGAGCGATCTTCCGAGTTCATGGGAAGCGATAATGAATCACAATTACACCTGCACCACACAATGGGTGTTAGCATATGTGCCGCACAGTTTCTAGGTAAATCTGGCATCACAGAGAAGCATCTTGAAGTGTTGGCTTTTAGGTTGCTATGATCAAATTTAATACAGAATGCGTTCCAGCTGGGGAAGAAATAGCTTTTTTGGATTACAAACCACTCATGTTTTTCAAATATCAATTTCCCCTAAAGAATTAAGTCTATCATTCAAACTGAACTAGCAGTGGCAGCTCTCCCCCGAACAAGTGATGGGTGAGAGAGAAAAAAAACAGAGCTCACGCTCATTTAGGAATGTGACACAGTAGACTGTGACTGGAGGAGATCAGGCTGCTGGGAACAGGTTAGCAATATCCTTATTATACACTCAGACAAAAAAAAACCAAACAAACAAACAAAAAGAAAGGTGTTCAGCATAAAAACATATTTCTTGTCACAGTAACAGCCCTTCAGATAGTTATTTCCTTCAGTGGAAGGGAAGAGAAGATAGATGATAAGCACCTATTGCCAACTGACTCTTAAGTATTTAATACTTGGCAGCAGCTCCCCGCTTTAATCCTCTTTTCCCCAGTTTCTCCAGCCATCTTTCATCATTTAGTGATCCTCCAACAACAGGCACTGTCTCGTCACTGCATGACGCCAAACCTCCTGGAGCTCAAATCAAACTGTTTCGATTTGAAAGTGTCATAGAGGAGGAAGCGATTTGACTGAGCCCCAGGAACACAATCCTTGATATAGGAGAGATACTGCAAATCCACTCTCCACGTGTATCCAGTACGTTTCCCATGACACACAGATTCTATTGCAGGCCGACTATGTCAGCTATGGAGAGCTCGGCGGAAAATTGAGAGTAATAATCATTCAAATGCTCCTTCGGGAAAGAGGTTTTCTCCTTTGTTTGGGCAACAGGGCTCAGATGTCACTGAAGCAGAGGTGATCACTTCTGGCAAAGACTGGTAATTTGACAAGCAAGGAGTGATGCTGGGAGGAGCAGTTCAAGAAGGTTAAGGAGAAGACAACAGCAGCAATACTGGTGGGGCAAAATAGTGCTAGTCTTTCTTCCTCTGGATGTTTGAAATTAATTTTAGACTGGTTAAAGATAATCTGATTATATACTATTTATCGCCCCTTCATCTCCTCCAGGACTTGCATCATTTAATGTGAGGGGTCCCAACAGGCCTATTAAAACAAACGCACATGTCCTACCTGCAACTATTATCCACGGACTTTGAGACACAGAGGTAGCAGCTAACGAGCAGAGACTGCTAATTCATCTTAGAATTCGAAGGAGAGACACTTTGTTATAATAATCATGAAGAAGGTGCCCTTCTATCTTCCAAACACAATTCCCCAAAAGTGGCTGTGGCAGATGTGTTACGACAGCACAGAAGAGAGATGCAGCTTGTAACCTGAGACAGCATTTCTCCCTCAGCGGATAAGACAGATACACTCTGGAGGGGCTTTGCAGAACAGACAGTGCTTTCTAGTTTGGGTTATAAAACTGCTCATCCCTGACGTGGTTTTATCTATAGCCCAGGCACGCTAACACCACCTCCCATAACGTGTTCACAGAAATGACCTGGTCCTTGACACAAGCCCAGGTGTGAGAGCAGAATTCAGAGACGAAACTGCCTTTTGCCTCAAAATAAAGCTAAAAGGATTAATTATACTGTTCAGTAGGCAACAGAATGGGAGGTGTTGAGCCTGGACACCCACTATCAACCCAGACACTGCTAAGCACTCAAGTTACTGCTTACGAGCTGAGCTAAGGTCCCTAATAATCAACAATGAAAGAATCTAAATACATTTTATTTCTGAATGCAATAGGTCAAGAGAATGCAAACGGTCCATTACCATGTCTCAGCTGATGAGCAGGAATACATTAAGCCACAGTAACTCCGTCGCTTGGCACCATCTGTCCATATTCTTCCTGTTCTCTCCTATATTGTTAAAGTCACACCAACAAGACCCCGGCTGAAAGACTCCAAATGCTCTCCAGTATGTTGCTTGACAGGATTAGATATCAAAATAATCTTAGCAAATTGGGAAAATAGTCTGAAATAACTAGGATGCAATTCAATAAGGACCTACAATGTATTTCACCCTGAGGGAAGAACAATGAACCACGAAGCATAAGGAATAAACGGCTAGACAGCATTCTGCAGAAAATGAGACCAAGGCTACAGCAGATCACAAATTCAGCTCAAATCAACAAGGTTGGAATGTTGGAAAAAGAAGCAAACCCTACCCGAGACGGGTAAATAGCGTGTGTCGCATGCAAGACACGAAAAGGCTCTTGTACTCCGCTCCCCAAGGGCAAAGCCTCAGCCAGGACGCAGAGTCCACTTCCAGAAACATCTGGAGACTTCAGAGGGGAGAAACGGCGCTGAGGAGGAGGCCACAGAACGTGACCTGCAATTAAAGCTAGAAAGGTCTGGGGTCGCTCAGCCTTGAGGGAAGAAGACCAAAGGGAACTTGGCAAAGTTTTGCAAAGACGCAGAGAGATGCTGCAAAAAAATAAGATGGCAAACCATTCTCCACAGCCACGGGGAGAGGCCAAGGAGTCACAGCTTAACTTTCCGCGGAAGAGCGAGGTCAGAAACCAGTACAAGCTTGAAAACTGTAAAGCAGTGGAGCAGAATGCCTGCGGTGACTTTCCAACATGGGGTAGCTTAGGGACGGCTTAAGAAGGGAAGGACTAAATGACCTCTCACTGTTCCTTTCTTATTCTGTGATTACTCACCGAGATGAATGAGAATTGCAGGTCTTCAAAAAGCCTCGTGAAGATGCCCCTTGGAGATGCACCAAAGTGATTGTGAGGGATGGAAGCGCTACACAAAATGCTTTCTGATGGCTCGATTCCCTGCAAACCCCCAAAGCTACCTTAGTGACAGAATACATCACAGTTACAATTTTGGATGTACACAGAAGTCAGGAAATTAAAAATGCTGGTTCCCACAGCAACCAGGATGCAGCCTGCCAAGAGAGAAGGAACGTTCTAGCCTAGTCAAAAGGTGTTAATTTTAATGCCTGAAGGCAACTTCCACTGCCAGATGCCTGAAGAAGGCCTCGGTGAGGTCAATGAAAGCTCTCTGCTCTCATGTATGGGAAAAACTTGATCCTCAGTTTCTTCATTCCTGAATCAACTTCTCTTGCCTGCAGAACACAGCACAGATCTGAGTTTGGAAATGAAGATGTGAGACAGACAAATCAAGGCTGCTGTGAAGACCGTCACCGGGAATGCTGTGATCTTGGACCACGCTGTACTCTGGTATTCACATAATTTGTGCTTTCCCATCCTCCAGCTCTGCGAAGAAATGATATCCCAACGTAATCATGTATTCAGATAAAAGCACTGTGGTGAAAAATAGGCGTAACTTAGGTGTTCTTAATTGCATGTTTGTATCAGAGCAAGGATACTACAGGTATATTGAAATTGGTACGGAAACAACCTCTGCCTTTAGAACTTTCTCTTGAAACCCTTTCATTTTCCTGCACTGATTTTTTTTTTTCCTCCTTTCTTTCTTTTGGGAACGGCATATAAAGTGTGCTAGGGTGCAGGAGATTTTTTGAGAAGAAAACATCAGAAGAAAGATGAGCAATTTTAGTAAGTCCAAAAAAATCCTCCCTGTTTTTCACACTAATGCCTCAAGCAAAGGCTAAGGGATCTTCTTGAACTTCCAAAAAAAATCTCTCTAGAGACAAGAACAATCCTGAGCGGCTAAAAGAGAGTATTTTTTTAAAAGTATAAAGGTCTTCAAATGACAAATGCCTACCACAATATTCTGAGCACATAGATCCAACCTTGAAACCAGTGACAAATCTGAAAGTTGATGTCCTATGGGATGACGTTAAACCTACTGATTAAGCAAGAGAAGAGACTTCGCTCGTCCCAAAAGGCAGCAGAGATGAAAGAAAATTATATCAGAAACAACTACCTGGAGAAATTGAAGAAAAGGAAACTCTGTAGGAGCCATTTGAAATGAGATCTCCTGAAGGCGAATAGAAAAACGTCAAAATCTAACACTAATCCAGATGAATATCCGACGAGACACATAATGAAGGTGGCAAGAAACTTCAGCAGTGGCACAAAAAAAAGGTATGATAAAGCAGTTAGGTTCTAAATGTGAAATCTAACACAGCAAAGCTAGTTCTGAACCCGCCTAATCTCTTCAGGAGTTTTAAGAGTGGAAACAAAGAAGATAACTGGGAGTTTTGCTACAGTTATAGCTACCCATCTCCTCTGAACAAACACGGAAAAGCTAAACACAGAGGGATAAAGATAAGAAACCCAGAAGTATCAAGATATTTCCAACACGAAAAGGCATGGTTCAAAGTATATCTTTTAAATATTCTTAGCTGGCTCTGCTTTTTTATGTAGTTTCTGGCGGCGCACGTCAGCAGGTGGGTTTGCGTCCGCAGCAGAAATTACGCGAAGCATCTGATTGCAAATTGTGCCTTGGAGACAAAGAGCCCTCAGCATTTCCGAAAGAGAGAGTCTGACCAACGCAGAGGCATCCACGTAGTCAGGAGCTTCGAGTCTCGTATTCAGCTCCGTACACCCTGTGTTATTATCAAGTCGACACAAGAGGGGTGCCATTAGGATCCTTGGAGTGGATGCTGGATGGTAGTTCAAGCCAGTTGGAAGCGCCAAAACTCCAACTCAGCTTTTGCCACCAACGCCTCCGTAATCCAGAGAAGAATCGGTGAGCAGTCCAACTACACCCACTCTCACTTGGCTGCCTTTTAATCACACGCTCAATATCTCTGAAGATTAGACAATTATTTCCGCATAATTAGTGTCCGGAATGAGGCACAAACAACATCCACAGCAGGGCGATTAAAAAAATTTTTTTTAAAAATAAAAAAGAAGGAAAATGCTTAAAGACAAGCTCAATGTGTTTTGAAATACAGCCCCCAGAGTCTGAAAAAACAAAACAGCTACAGCCTGGATCGTTCCCCTGTCTACATGGCAACGGGGCTGCTCATGCGTGGCTTGCTTCCTCCACACCGCTGTACGTTCTGCTCCTCAGCATCTTGAAAAGAGGTCCCAAAGAACACTCTCTAGTCACAACACCTCAACATGATTTTCCTTCTCTTTCTGCTTTCGTTTGCTACTTTAATGGCTGTTTTTCTAATTTTTTTATTTTTGTTTGTTTCCTTCTCCTCCATTTTGCTGTGCAAAGCAGTTCTGGCAAATCCCACAACACTCTCCTACATTTAGGCCTCATTAAACTCAAAACTCTGTTCAGGGTCAATGGAAAGTTCATGAAAACTCGTGAGGAAGCTGGGGATGATTAATGGGTTTACACTGAAGATAATGTGAAGTTTGCCCAGTTTCTGGCTAAAGACAGGCCCAGAGCAAAGCCTTGCTGCCCAACCTTTGCAGCTGCCCTCGTATCTAACGGGCTGACCACAAACACAGAGACGCTGGAACGTGCGTTTGCGCTTTGCATCTTCGGCCAGGGATGTTCTCCACTGAATTTTCCAAGTTTGTTTTTTTGTTTTCCAAGATGTAAATCTCAGCCGAGGGGAGATGAATCTATTTGGTTCAAATAATTTTTTAGTTTCAAGAATTGCTGCCACAACGTTTCTGATGAGGTCTCGCTCAGCCCCAGAACCAGGGCTTTGATAGCAAAGGTGTTTGAAGAAGGCCCTAAGCCACTATATGTGACTTTAATAGGTTTTTTTCTGTTTAAACTTTATAAATGAGTATTTCAAACTAACAAGTTACTATCTGTCATCTGAGCCACTGTAATAAACTTAAATTTCTCTGTGTGAGGTTTAGGGTTCAGTGGAGCCCTGATGTTTGAGCTGATGCTTGAAACAGCACATTTGAAGGAAGGCACCATTCTCAGCAGGACCCAAGGTGAGAGCGGAGCGGGAACGGATCTCCTGCGGTATTAATGACAACCTTGGTGTCTGGAAGGAGAGATCTTTGGCAGGTGGAAATCAGGGCAAAAAAAACCCCATAACAGGGATAAATATTAGCTCTAACATGAATCATGCAACCAGTCTCCAATGGGTTTGATATTTGGAGGAATCCTGATTCACTGCTTCCCGCTGACAGGAAATAAGTTTGATGCTACAGATTTCAGTGACAGCAAAAGCCAAAGTCAACTCAGAATGCCCTTCCTGAAAATACTACTCAACTGGGTAACACCGCACATAAAAAAACCAAGATGATGACAGGGAGCAACAGAGTTACAGCAACATCTTCATTACAAGATATTTTTCTCTTTAAAGAGTCCACGATGCCAACTGTGTAATGTCATGTGCAATAGGCAGCAGGAATAATCCAGCATACAAATTCAGAAAGCAATTATTATGATTATTATTATTTTAATCACATAAAAGGACACTCCAGGGTTTTGTAATTTTGTGATCACAGGGAAAGAGACTCCTAGGCCGAACAGAAAAGCTGCACCAACTGATTGCACAATTGGAGGTTCCCATTTCTCTTCTGGTAGTTAAGAATGTTGCTAAATTAATATTTTCATCCAATTACCTTCCCTATGTTAAATATTCATACATCAACTCCTGTTGCTTCTAATTGAGGCGGGCACGTTTCCTGCCCGCTGCATGGTTTCCCAGCTACATCACTGAGGAAAGAAGCAGCTATTTGGAAAGTGTTTAGCTCAAGAGGCAAGACCAGGTGGCTGAAGGGACTTACTCTGGGACGTGGACCCTTTTGTGTCCAATTGGGCCCAGCACCTGAGGTGGTGGTCAAAGAGGGCTCTAGCTGCTGTCAAAAGTGCCTGTGAAAGGAGCTTGGTGGTGTAATTCCGGTGGAGAGATGTTACTTGAATCTCCATCCAGATCAGAGACTGGGCAGGTCACAGTGCAGTGAGAAAGTCCAGTAGGATTGCGCTGCTTTTGCCAGGTAGAAAAAAGCTGAAGGTTTCTGAATCTCAGGACAATCAATTTGATGCTTTCTAGAGGCCTTTTTGTATATATTCACGCAGCCACCACTTTTCTTCCCCGGCCACTTCAATCTCTCTTTATCCTGGAGAGCCAAAACAGCACTATTTCCAGGCAACAGAGACCAATGACCTCCTGTCTTCAAAACAAACTGTCAGGACAGTTTAGGCCGAAGTCTGAGCTGAGTACACAAACACAGCCCAGGCAGCCACTGATTTTCCAAGAACTGTTATCCATGCTGTGCAGATCGTCCTGTGTACTCTGTCACCAAGCAATCAAACGTGGAACAACATGGAAGGCCCTACACGAGGATGAACACCTTACATCCTTCAGATCCAGCTGCTGTCAGATCTTTGCCATCCAGTTCTGGTGACCTGGCTGTGGCCCAGATGTGACAGTTGTCACAGGGATTCACATCATATAAAGCTACAGAGACTCACAACGATGCACAAATTCGGCATATGCTGAGAGAAGCAGTGTCTGTGACAAGGCAATTTATAATTTGAGGCGTGATTTCAAGTGGGGAGAGAGGAAAAACGAGGGGAAGCCCAGTTAAGGATTGCTATTTCTATACCAAAATTAATATACTAATGTGCAGTTAGGTGGTGAAAAATGACTGCCTAACAGCACAGCAAGGTTCCATATTTACTTACTGTCACTGATTTCAGAGCAAATTGGCTCAGGTTATAAGTCAAAGGAGGATTCTTCTGCTGCCAGCACTGCACACTTCAAGAGATATCTGAAAATCAGGCTTCTTACCTTATCATTGTTAAAAGACTGCGCAATCAAAATGTAACTGACAATTCAGTTGATGCATGAGCAGAAATAGATGCCAGCTTACTCTCCCATAGCTCGAGAAACTCTGTAAAGCTAACAGGATTTTAAAAACATTTTGTCAGAAAAATAAGTGGCTATGACAGACCCAGGGAGCGGGCAGAATAATAATTCAGCTATCTAATGCTGGATATCCCAGTGACAGGTGCATTTCAAGTGCTGCGCCACATAATAGGGTTGCCCTCTCCAGCAGCTTCACTCCAAGGAATTCAACATGCTTTGCAAACATCAATTAATTTAATGCTCGCAACACCGAAGACAGGAATGCTGAGATGCTGGGATAAGAAGGGTTAAAATAACTAGATCAGCACTGGGAACAGAATACATACCTGCGGATCTCTAGCCTTCACCCTTAGCCACAAGCCCAGCTGTGCCATTTCTCTTAAACCGTACTCCTAAACAAGCATGTTTTGGGCCTGATTCTAATACTGGCCAGACACTCTGCAGGTCTTCTTGAGTTAACTGAAGTGTGCAGAGAAATTTTGCAGATAATTCTGAAAAGCCCGCAGTCATGCAATCATTCACACTGGAACCTTGTGGCGCAGTTTTTGTTCTAACAGTGATCATCCTTCCGCCCTAATAGTATGCTTTGCCCATTTCCACAGCATTAATTTCCAGGGAAATCATCACATATCTGAAATGGCCGCAAGTCTAAAACCTGTTTGCCCCACTGGAGGGCATGGGATGGGATGTTTAGCATGGCACATCTCATCACAACTATCACAGATGAATAAATAATGCTTATGAAAGAACCACAGCTAGTGGGTTTAAGGAAAGGGCTTTCAAGTCGCAATGATTATAAATTACAGCAATCAGAAGACTTCCATACAAATAAGCTACATCCACAACATGGAAGACTCTTGAAGAAATCAATGCCCTAGGAATAGGATCTGGAGAGCATCAGTCACAAGTAGGAATGTAAGACCAAATCAACAGATCAAAGTCCAAGTGAGCGGGAACGCTGTATTCCAGTGTATGTAGCAGCCTAGCACTTACTTGGGTAGTGGGCAAGTCTGATCTCCGGGTATGACAAAGTATGGAAGCTGTACAGACTCTCCCAGATGCGAGCTGCCACCTTCCCAGGCAGAGGAGAAAGGAGATGAATGACAGCGGAGACACAAGAGCTTTTCTGCCTGTGATTTTCCTGCCATCGGGGTAGACGCTGGGGAGGGATGCTAACTCATGGCCCTTAAGAAAAGCAGAACGCTATATCAGAGCAGAAGGTGAGTGTTTATTTTGTATTTCTACTTTGATTAGAAAGAATATTTGATAAAGAGCAGCTCCCCTGCTTTCCTCAGGGTGAGGTTGCTAAACTGAGGGCAGGCTACAAGTGAGCATCACATCCACAACAGGAAAATGCATCACCCTTCAAGAGCAAACTCAGTTGCTTCCCATGCACCCAAACATACCTCAGAATAGCCCAAAAGAGGTTCCTTCCCTCCCACATGGAAGCAGCTGCAGAGAAATCTCAGCTTAATATTGACACCTCCAGCCTGGAGTGCATCCAATTTGCCTCCATTACATCTGTATTTTGGAATAAAAAGATGCATGATATGACAGGAGGGGGAATGGGCAACAGCAAAGAAGGCGAACAGTGCCCTGTACCTCTGAAGACAAGGGAGACAGACCGCTGCAGCAACGGGTTGCTTAATGCTTCCGTTCTTTACCAGCCACAGTTAAAAGGAGAAAAAGCCTATTAAGAAGCTGAAACGTACTATGTAGCTTCTTTTCTGCAATTGTCTGCAAATCCTCCTGCTCCAAAGCATTTTCCTTGAGAGTGCTCCTAAGCACACTACAAACAAGCGTGAGTACTGCCAATTGTTTTAGCATGATAAATGCATTTAAAAGCTTTCAATATTTTTGTCTGTTTACAGGCACGCTCCTTAAGGAATTTTGACAAGCTTGCCAGAATGGAAAAGTTGCAAAATGCTTAACTCAGTGTCGAAGTTAATGCAAAGGAAGAAACCTGGGTATTCTTCTCAAGTAAGAAAGCTGGGTGTTCTTGGAGCACTGAAGAGGAAGGCAAAGGACGAACAAACCCAAATCACTGCTCCCGACAAAGTGAGACCGGGGAAGAGCAGTGGCTGGGCACACACAGCCTGTGCGAGCACAAGGCACACTGCCAAAACTGCTTCCTCCAGACACCCCAGCAATCGTTAATGCAGCTTCCATGCAACTCACAGTATTGCACAACCAGATGCGAGTTAACTCTCCTGGTACTTCTGCGGGAACTAGAGAGACGAGTGTCTCATTTGAGGCAATAAAAGGACTTGATGGTGGCACCACAAGCGGAACACCGAGGTTTCTCCCTGTGGCTGTGGCTAACCTGAAAGCCAGCCCTTCTTCCTCTGCCACCTCCATCAGGGCCATCTGCACTTGCAGTCCAGAGGCCAAGCAGGGCTGCCAAAAGGCCATGGAATCACAGGGTTGGCAGGGCCCTCTGGAGATCCCCCAGTCCCACCCCCAGCCAGAGCAGGGTCACCCAGAGCAGGGGGCACAGGAACGCCTCCAGGCGGGTTTGGGATGTCTCCAGAGACGGAGACTCCCCCACCTCCCTGGGCAGCCTGGGCCAGGGCTCTGCCACCCTCAAGGAAAAGAAGTTCCTCCTCAGGTTTAGGGGGAACTTCCCATGGTCAAGTTTGTGCCCGTTCCCCCTTGTCCTGTCCCTGGGCACCACTGAGAAGAGCCTGGCCCCATCCTCCTGACACCCCCCTGTCAGTATTTATCAGCGTTGATGAGATCCCCCCTCATCTTTTTTCCAGACTGAAGAGACCCAAATCCCTCAGCCTTTCTCCATCAGAGAGATGTTCCATCCCCTCAGCACCTTGGTAGCCCTTTGCTGTCCCCTCTCCAGCAGTTCCCTGTCCTTCTTGACCCGGGGAGCCCAGCCCTGGACCCAGCACTCCAGATGTGCCCTCCCCAGGGCAGAGCAGAGGGGGAGGATGACCTCCCTCCACCCGCTGGCCACGCTCTGCTTGATGCCCCCCAGGATGCCATTGGCCTTTGGCACTCGTAGTCCAGAGGCCAAGCAGGGCTGCCGAAAGGCCATCCTACAAGACACACACTGCTATCACTGCCTTCAAACCTTCACTTTCACACACATCTCGCAGCTCCCCAAAGCTTATGAGGCCTGAGTAGGAGGCTGTACGCAACCTCCCCACAACGCACATCTACAGCCTGAGGGATCACACCCGTGTCACGTACCTGATGCAGGGAAGGACCGGGACACGTAGAGAGTACAAAAACAGGAATGGGAGTGTTTCTTTTACTGTTTTAGTCCAGTCCCTTTGCCCTGAGGAAATAAAGCTCACAGATAACTTGCCCACTGAAAAACTCTATTCCACACTAATCTGGGTGAGGAGCTCTGGGAGATAATCTCTGCAAAGCTGAGTCCTGTGGAAAGAAGCCAAGAGACCTCTGTACAGAGGGGTGGGAAAGGGCTGCTAAAGCAGATTCTGCTGGTCTTCTCACCATGGCACAACCCGGGCAGGCAAGGCCAAGCTAGGGCAGAGTGAGCAGAGCAGGGAAACGCTTTGAGTGCAAATGAGGAAAAAGACAATTTATACCTCAGAAAGTCAACAAGAATCCCATCAGAATGAGCAGGGGAATAGCACTGGAATTACGTAAGTGGCTCACATAAAAAAAGGTAATCTGCTAAAGAGTCAAATTATACAAGCCAGTAAGCACATAGTATAAAGAGCCTTTAATATTGATTAACTCACTCAATATTTCATGGAATTCACATCTTGCTCAACAGTGGAGAAACGAGAGAGAAAAACGCTCAGTTTGGTCAGGCCCTGACGTCGACAAGCTTAGACAAATAGCAGCATTGTCAGGTTTGGACTGACTTCATGTTTTAATAAAGACGCTGGTTGGTTTTAGCACTGTTCTCAGGCACGTTTGGTGCTAAAGCTGTACACAGAGATGATACAGGCTGGGCCTGTAGGAATGAGATTCCCAGCAATGGGCTATGGGTAGGTCACCCCTAGGAGCCGTACCGAAAGTCTCACTTCATAAAAATGGAAAGAGGAAAGAGATCAAAGCTGTTCTAGATACCTCGCTGCATTGCAGAGAAAGGAACTCGCATGGACATGTGACCTTAAAAAAAATGCAACGGAACTGCACTAAAATTAAATTCAGAACTCACCAAACATGTTACCGATGTGGCCGTTCTTAGTCAGTGGTCGCAGTTCATTTTTTCCAAGTGCATATTGTTTGTAGTTATCCCAAGCGAATTTCATCATCTGCAAAAAGAAAAGTTGAATGAAAGCGCTTAAGAGAACTGAAAGTTTTCTGAACTTCAGCTCTGGAAACAAACGGGAGCTTCCCATCCACTGCTAAACCCAGCAACTAATGTCCCATTAATTATAAACTCTTAATTCACGCTGAACACTAATGAATGGGGCTGCATTCAGCAGTTTGTGGAAATCTCAAACTCACGGCTCCTGGTGCGGCGCTTTGAACCGGCGCATTTCAGAAGCGTCACAGCATCCAACACAGTGAGAGTCTGCTTTTCCCCTGGGCTGTGCAAACCAAGCGGGAATTTTAGAAAGATGTCTCCATCTCTGAATTCTGACTGTTTTTCTGAGGAGTATCAGTATTTCAGAATGGCAATTGAAATGGGCTAAAAATGTAAGCTCAAAGCGGATACGTCCCTAAGTATGGGGACGTTACCTTCTGAGTTTTCACTTTTCTTTATGATAGTGATAACGAAACTTATCAAACTGCAAAATCGCCCCCCATCTGCCCACCTTGCAGCAGTTACACATACAACTTTGGCAAAGCAGCACCAATTGAGGCACACAATGTGGTTAATACTGTGGTGAGCAAAGGAAGAAATTGGTCTTTGCTTAAGGACTCCACAGAAGTTTTCTTTCTATTAATTAACAGACTAAGTTCATAAAGCAGAAAGAGGAGACATATGACATTTGTTCCTATCACAACTCAACAGTGCTTTCTTAAGAGAGGCCTTCAGATGGGCTGGGTGATTTCTGAGAAAACCCTTCCAATTCAAACAATTCCTTTTGGGACATTTGAACTGTCCTGCCCAGGCTCAGCACATTAACCTTTCCCTGAGGACTGCAAGGCAGTGGGTTTGTGCAAGTTCCAACACACACACACACATCAGCGCTGCTTTTTCTGTCCTCCTGCCCCTTTGGCTCCAGCTGGTAGGAAAAATTAAACCTACAAGTACCCTCTCTGCAGCCAGGATAGACTAGGACTTGTCAAGCTTCTAAGGAGCGCCTTAAATAAAGCTCCCTTTCATAATCCACACAGCCTGGCTCTGAGCAGTTTCAGCCCCACCACCACAGTGACCTGTACATTCTTTGATTCCACCCCTGGAAAAACGTCCAATAACAAAGGGAAAGAAGGCAGCTTCAAAGAATCGACAATATTCTCCACCATCGCTCAACAAAGATAAGAGTCTTCTAAAATGCTTCGCTCAAACGAGACAGTTAAGAGAAAAGGACAGTTTAAAACAAATCATTCCTCCACAGAGTGCCCCCATCTAGTGTCTGCAACAGCATTTACTGCTCTATTTCAGGATCAGAATATGCAGGTTACTTTGGTCTGAAATTCCTACTCTCATTTCAGTTCTTACTTTTGTCCTTCCCTCCAGCCGCGTGTTTCACAAACCCAACATTGCGGGCCTCTGGCAGTATCCTCCTTAATTAGCACACACACACAAAAAGCCACATCACCACATTTCTCCCCGCCTTTTTAAACATCAAGCTTCCAAAGTAAAGTTTCACAGAGCTGGTCATAGGGATGAAGATAAACATTTGCTGAACTGATTGATAACATTCAGACTCCAACACCACCAGGGGAAGGAATGTTGGACAAACAAATAAAGTCAACTTGGGTTTTAAAAACTCAGTGTGGGATGAATTAGTCACTTGAGCGCTCTGCTCCGAGGAAACAAAATAATGACCGAGGCGGGGGGAGAAGAATCCACTCAAACATGCCTCAATCATATGACTTGGGGTGTTAATTTTATTTTCACTAGATCTCTAGGGGGTTTTTTTGGGTTGGTTTTTTTTTCAGTGGCAGCTTTATTCTAAATGAGAAGTTCTCATTCTTCACTGACGTCACAGGGCAAATCTTTGAGGAAGTCTGGACTCCCTCTGACAGTACTGAGTGAATGCTGTTATTTCTCAGAGCCTGATGCTGAAACTTACTGCAGGAAAGATGGTGTTTCCATAAAGACAGCTTTCCCATAGCGAGCGGTAGGGCTGGTGCCCCAGAAAGGAAACAGCTAGGCAATCTATGCTGTTCATTTCTCTTCTAAATGAGAGCTGAGGAAGGAGGACCCACCCTTCTGGCACACAGAGAGCCTGGACACGGAGAGGATGTGGAAATGACTCTATTTTGTTGCACAAAACTCCTCACGTTGTAATTCTGAATCAGCCTCATTTTAAGCTGAGTATGAAATTTTATGTTATTTCCTTCCCTCAACTTTTTTAACCCCTCTATTCCAGAACATCCTAAGTTTCTTCTTCAAAGCACATGAGAAACTTCGGCATCTCTGCAGCTGGTGCAGACAGCTCCTGGGATCCAGGGTTCGCCAACACCTCCAGTGCAGGCAAGAAAACTGCCCCAGGTTTCCTTTCAACCGCCACGTCTACCCTGCAAGGGAAACCTCCCCTCCTTCCATCTTCTCTCACATGGAGGGACCGCGTGAGGCCTTGCTGACAGACACCCCAAAGTGACTGACTTCACACAGGACTCCTAAGTGCTATTTGAATAAATAAGTTTATTCTTAATTTGCCTATTCAATCATTTAAGCTGCATTTGTCATGGTGTTGCAAAAAAGGTTCGCTACAAAATTATTTCTTGGGCTGTGCTGGCTGCAGTGCCTTAAACTCTCCTCCTCTGTTCTGTCCTGAGCTGATAATCAGGCAGACAGAGGATGGATGAGATTGGATATGCTGCCTCCTCATGCTAAAAGGTTGTCAGTTTTCCTTTATGTGAATAAGATTTGGCTCGCTGTTTTTAAACCCCGTATGTTTGGGAGGCAAAACGCATAATGTGGTATCCTTTCATTTTCCAAGATCAAACTTTCCCTCTCCCTAATGATGGGTCCCAAAAGCAGCGACTGGAAAAGCTGAAAAGCCAAAAGCATCTGCACCACTCTGCCCATTCTGGCTTTCTGCAGCTGTCTTTCCAACCCAAATTTAGCAGTACAACTTCCAAACCGCTGAAGGGATTCATCAAGTTTCTAAAAGCGGGGACTCCACATTTAAATACCATACGGAGGACTGAGGTGGAGCTTTCAGAAGCTTTCTCTGACAGAGGTTCCAAACACCAGGCTGAAAGGGAAGGGGATGGAGCTGAGAGGTGCAAAATGGAAATTTGCACAGTGAGGATTTAAGCCCACTTTCTGATGAGACGCCAAGGTTAGAAGTGAATATTTTATGCCATTCTAGTCATGACAAATCACAATATGTCAGCATTAACATCATGCCATTTCAGATTTGAAAAACGGCACCAGAACCACAAAAATTATGGAAATAGATCCATAATTTTAGATTTTGTTCTCACCAGTATGCCATCTGCCATCTAATAGACAATTATCTATTTGGCCCTGAAATTCTAATCACCCTAACTTTCAGCTGATTTATAGCAGACACTTCCAAATTTATTATGGAGTTTGTCACATTGCTCTTTCTTTTCCATAATCTGTAAATCATGTTTTACTTTTGAGAGCTTCAACTCCCCAGCTAGATGATTATATATCCAAATCAACCACAAGTCACTAAACTGAATTCTGAAAATCCGCACTATGTCTTTCATCATTTAGGCCACTACCTTTTTTTTTTTTGTGCTTTTTGCTCCATCTAAACTCAAAAAAGATCTTGCTTTCCAGCCCAGGGGTATTTTATACAGGCAGCAGCCTGCAGCCTCGCACAGAGCCAGGCGCTGAGTGCAGGGTCCTGCACGGAGCTATTTGCTGGTTCGAGATCATCTTCTACAACTTCCCAGGTTTCCAGCCTCATGGCATTTAGATCGCACAAAAACAGTGCAGAACAAGGCTGAGTTAAAATTACTTTTGGAGCATTTTTAAAATTTATTTAATGTATGGAAATACTTTTATTTAGAAGTCAGCTTTACAGATACTCTCCTTTAGAACACTGGGCCAAGCACTAGGTGCTTGTCTCCCTTCAAATACTGCAGCAGGAAATCACACAAGTATTTAATATTTTCACCGATACCCCAAACTTCTCCACGTAAGCCTAACCAAGAACACAACAGCCCCCACACCGCTACCACAGCTTTGCCCATTCTCTCATCTCTCTTTGCTCTTGACGTGTCTTAACTCAGCAAGAACCCTTACATTTCCCTGAGATCAAATATGCCAAATCACACACTAAAAATCACCACTCCAGACTCAGTAAATAAAAAGCATCCAAGTCGATGGCATTCCCTCTCCGCACACACCGCATGACATACCACCGTCCCTCGGTCTCGCCGTGCTTTTATGATGCCACTCAGGCTGTAACACGGGATACACCCAACAGTTGGGATTTACATTTTCTGCCCACACGTACTACCATCTGGATTTTCGGAGTGACACCACTTTACTGATTTTCAGGGAACCTGAGGTTATGGAAAAATCAGACCCCAGTTGAAAGGTAGTCGGGAAGAATCCAGAACAAAAAGGCATCTAGCGAGTTCTGTGATCCAAGATAATGAAGAAACAGGGCTCAGGATAAAAACTTGACCAAGGAGGAGCTTTCACTCTGAAAAGATGCAAATCTGATGTTCTTTAATATATGTAATAACTAAACCACTGAAAATCCCTGGGTTTATGTACTTGCAAAAAGCAGAGAAATGGGAGAAAAAAAAAAAGACAAAAAATCCCACCCCCCCCACTATCACTTGCCCTCCTTTTGTTACCAGGAAAGATTTAAAAATGCAGAGCATTCCCAAACAGCTATTTGATTAGTTTTATCCATCTAGGCTGGGATAATTAGCAAACGCTTAAAAGATGAAATCTAAATATACCAACCAATGGCCTCTTTCAAGAACTTCCAAGGAACATTATACAAAGCCATTATCTTTCCAAGATAACCACTTCTGTGGCTTTTTAGCCCTTTTTCTTCAACTCCCCTTCAAATATTTAACTATTAGGCTAAGAAAATCACAGTTTGGGTTTTCAAAGAAAAGCCCAAACAAACCAAACAACAAAAAAAGGGGTGTTGGTGGGTGTAATTTTAAATATTTCTTTCCGTATTGTATTTCTTACTTGTTTTTTTTCCCACCTCAAATTACCAGACAGAAATTCCTTGCTGTGCAGTTGGAGGAAGATTAGTTGTCATATCAGTTTCAAAACTAGGACCTGGTCTTTCCCATCTCTAACCCTCTTGCTACCCCAAAATAGCTCTGTTTTTGTTCGGATTTTTAACCTGCAATATAATGCCATATATTTTCCCCAGCTGTGTAAAAAATAATTTGCCACATGACAAGATGCAGAGAAATAAAGGAACCGACTGTCAGTCTTGCAGACAGAAGAAAAAGTCTGCCCGAACACATCAGGATAAGCCATTTACATATGGAATAACGGATGGTATTTTTTTCTAATCTGACTTGCATATACTTGTATAATTCAGGATCGACTGCAGGAAAGGTAATGAAACAGTAGCATGTTTATTATCTGTTGCCTTTTTTAATATCATCACAAGGAGATATAAATATCCATACAAACACCATGGCAGAATGTTATAAAAAGGCTAGAATTCATTTGAAAATCTTTCATATAAAGCTGAGCAACTTCGCAAGCTACTTCTTTGGGACACTGTCCTTAGAAATGTTTTTATGTAACAGCAAAATAATAACAAAAAAGCTGCATTTTAATGCCAGTTGATTGAAAGGTTCCATTTAGGCAGACACTAATATCCACAGGCTTTTACTTCGTGGGTTTAAAAGCCTGTAACGCGCAGAACAGACGCTGCTTCAGCACATGAAAGACGTTACCAAGCAACCCCCAGAAATGGACACCAACATTGACAATCCATTCTAAAGTAATTACATTTTATAATTAAAGATTACAGTAAATCCAATAGATCCCAACAGGAACTTGAGCAATTTAGAGGCATGCCAGCTAACCTGCCTGTTTTATAGCATCCATGTTAGCTCCTGACTTTGAATAAAACATTAAATGAATTGCGGAGATTTTCCTTTAATAGGCCTTCAAACAACTGATAACCATTACAGAGTCTCACCTTGGTAAGCGCTAATCTAACATCACCTCATTTCTTTAACAGCATTCTTCTTTTAACTGATGGTAAAGGGGTGACTGCCAGTAAAACCTATGTCTGCTAGGACCAAACGAAAGCCCTGGCAAAAATCAAGTGAACACAAGCTCTTCAACTGCTTTTCGTTCCCGACCCTTCTCATACACCTCCTGGGCAGCTTCCACTCCTCTGTGCCCCGGCTTATCCACCTACAACACAGACCTCATCCTTTTCTTCTAAGAGCACTCGGCATAATAAAGAGAAACAACCAAATTATATTAAACAGCGTGGGACTGAATTCACTTGGTGAATTTCTGCTCAATATTCTTTCACCCAGTGATCTTGCAGACCCAGAATCTCTTTGCACAAAACGGCAGTGGCAGATTCAGGGCCCAGACTCAATGCCTGTCTACACACCCTTGGTGTTGGCCATGAATTCCTACAGCAGGGAAAAGTGCCAGGACCTGGACAAGGTCCGCAACTCAGGAGAGCAGAAATTATTCTGCTGCAGCCGCATCAAGACAGTAACACACCTCTCAGTACTGAAGTGATCTGTGCAGGCAAGCACTGGGATTATACACACAACCGTAACAGGGCAGGAGGTTGATGAGCCTCCCAAATAACCCAGTACTGATTCCCGTCACTAACCCGTTTCCTCAAAAGCAAATTTCTGTAAATTCACCCCTTGGAAAGTCTCAGCTCTTTGACAGCTGCCTTTGCCACCATTCTACTCAATTTTTCCTTAGACACAAGATAAAGGCTCACGTTTCCATACCCAAAGCACCAATCCGAGTACATAACCCCTCCCTTGTGCTCTGGCTCTCTGTAATGGATTCTAAAACAAAATTTCAAACCTTGTCAGCCTTCCGACTGTAAATACATCAGCTGATTGTTTAGTGTTAGATGGTAGATAGATACTGTGAATTACTTGCCACGTGTCACTTTATCTAGAAGTAAATATAACAGTAATTCAAGCAGCGGGTGAGCGGGGCTTTGCTTCAGATTTTTCTGGCAAAGTCTTGGCAGCTTGTTTTCAAACTCACATGGGTGGGTTTTTCTTACATCAGTTACTATCACAGCTCACCCTCCCTTGCACAACAGCCAAAGACACAGCAGACCATTGCTCAGAGAACTGATCTCCACCACAGGAAGCAATGGAGGAATTCTTCATGAAGTTAGAAGAAATCATCTTGCATCACACAACCACAAGTTCCAGCAAGTTGTAATTTAAAAAAAAAAAAAAAAGCTTCAACTTCTGCTTGTTGTTCCCAGACAGAGGGGCCAGCTGAGTAAAGGAGAGCTCTTCAGCTCAGATCTGCAGAGGTAAGCACTCTCTCCCCACCACCATCAGGAAAAAAGCAAGAGCAGAAGCCTGATTTGCACTGGGGGAACAGGAAAAAAAACCCAGCAGAGAGTAGTCCAAGGTCGTTAGTGTTAGTGACAAGGACAGAAATAGAACTCAAGAGTCTTCCTGACTCACAGCCCCCGCTAGGAAAGCTGAATGGGAGAAAGAACAGCTCAAAACACAATTAAACTAACTCCTAATTAAATTCCTAATGCAACTCGATTTAACTGTGTCAAGAGGGGAGGAAAAAAAATAAAAATCCTTCGATAGGACTATCTCAGGCATTAAGACCCAGCTGGATCCAGCTGCATCTAAATCAGGAAAGATGTCAGCAAGAGCAGTTGATTTTGCAGTTAGTTTCCTAATGAGATGCTAGACTGTAAGAGGACGACAATGGTTTTGAGAACAAATTTGCAAGTCTAGACCAAAGCACAGGGTGATTTAGTAGAGAGACGAGAAAAGCTGTAGTGTCATCTCCTTCGCTTCCCAGAATCAAAGCTTGTGGAAAATTCTCACAGAAATAAAAGCTATTTGTGGTCTCGCTCGCCCTAATGCTGTCAGCTTTGTATTTCCTCCGAGCCTCTATAACTTGATCAAACATATGATATTCCAGAGCACGACCGAAGCCGATGCTGTACAAGGCCAGCAATAAAACCGATGAAGATGTTTCTGGTCCTAAGCTTGTTACCTCTAACTGCTATTCAAGCACTTGCTGTCGTGAGATTTAGAGAACTTGCACAAAAAGGCAATCCGTGATGTCCAGTTTGCACCCAGCATTCTTAGCCAGAAGAACGCACCCTATTAAATTTGAGGGATGATTTCTTCCATAGGTGGATACTCAAAAGGTAATTCGGCATGCTGCAAAAAAATTGGGGTCAGTGCCGAAGAGCAAATCTAACTACAGCTTGTGTGATGCAGACGGAAGTGAAGATGATGTGCCAGCAAACATACAGAAAGCGAACAGAGATGTAAAGGAAGATTAAAAACTGTCGAGAGGACACTGCAAGCTTAAAACCATAGGAATAAGTACGATCTCCCTTGTTACTACTACAGAATGAAGGCAGAAGTAGCTCTTTGAGCAACATCCGTTAACTATGAGGAAATCAGAAAATAAATTTAAGGTCTTTATAAAACATTAGTTGGGGTTTGGGGTTTTTTTGCTACTGTGTAGAATTTGAACTTAGCTCTGGTTTACTGCTTCCATGCAGATTTCCCACTCAAAACAGATTTCTTAAATGGAAATGTAAGTTGTGAGTATGTATCTGCAGCATTAAAAAGTGCTTTTGAAGGTAGAAGATAACAGAACGTGTTCAAGTAACCACTGAAGATAGAAAACTAATCTCTTTTTGTAAAATATTGGAATACTAGATAATAATATTCTAATAGCAGAATACTAGATATTTAGAAATATTAAAATATACCTATGAAGACATCCCAGTGCTATACTTTACCATGATGCTAGTTTCAGGAATCCCTGTACGTGCTGCACTTTGGAAGTGAAAAGGTGCCATATACCCAAATACATACATACAGACGTTCACGCACAAAGAGGCATATCAAGCAAATATTCTCCTTGACGCTGCTGCGATGTCACAAATCATTACCTTTACATTCTAATGTAACGGTTCACTTCACAAGATTACTTTTTGCTAACAAAGTCGCATATTAGGAGATGTCTGTCACACCACACAACAACTCTTTCTAGGGCTCCTGCCAGGGGTTGCACGCACAAAGGACAGCAGGCGGACCCAGAAAGCAAGCAATACACTTTGTGTGACACTATTATTTGGATTTTTCAAGTCCTTTTAACTCTAGGTTGGACACTCCGGTAATGGCTTTTCTTAGCAACCACTATTTTATTCCAGCATGCTTTGAGGAAAGAAAGTGGAAAAAAATTACTTATCTAGTAATTGTGCTTCTTCAAATGTCACCGCAGAGCCCTCCTCCTGAGTTTTGTGCCTGCAGCATAAATCATGCAGGAAATTCCCCCAGCTCTTAAGATTTTGGGGACTGTGACATACCTATAGGCTGCCTTGAGGGCTCCTACATTTCAACTACATCCCTTCAAGCATGTACAGCACACGGTCTTCATAAATCCCTAATTACACACAGATGACAAATTCTCCTTAAAAGTGACCAACATTCCAGGTGAATGATGTACAAGGATCAGCTAAACACCCAGGCCAGAATCCATCAGCTCCTCACCATAACACCCCCACGTTCAAAGGGAAGGTGGGTGGAAACAAACAACTGAGCAAGATTGTTTTTCCAGACCTGCATTATGACAAGGTAAGTCATTTTCTCTTCCCCTAAAGATACCATCTGCAGAGGATTCTAATTTCTGGAGAGCCAGAGCCCAGGGGGATGCTCTAAAAGAAGCTGTAGTGATAACTAACCAAAAATGGGCAGACTGCAAGGGAAAAAAAAAAACTGTGGGGACATTTTTCTTTTCTTTTTCAAAGAAAATAATAAAAGGAAAAGAAAAAATGTCTTTAGAACCTATTAGGCCTACCTGTTTCTCAGCCTGTGGGACAGACGTCAAACAGATCAATTATGAAAAGAAACAAAGCAGAGAAGATATGAGGCTTTGTACTCCTGAGCCTTGGATGTGGGACCATGGTAGGAATACTCTGTGTGGGGAAGTGAAAAGACTACACAGGGGCCATAGTCTCCGTACGTAAATCCACACAGCCATCCTGAGGCAATTAAATAAAGCCTTCCTCATCCAGAGCAGAAATATCCCAACAGCCACCATGAAGCACGGTTACGGAAATTATGATGTGCCAGAAGCTTGTGGTTCTGTGTAAGGCTCTGAAGCCAGCAGCCCAAGTCGGACTGCTGAAGAGCTCTAATTCAGCCAAATTTTTCCAAATTTTCAGAGTATTTCCAAGCATTTTCAGATACAAAAAGTGAAGACCATCCTCATAATCAGCCACATCGTCTTTTGGGAAGAAGAGATTTCTCAGCCTGGGACACAGCAAGATGCTCTGGAACAGGAGTGACTCGGAGCTGCTAAGTCAGCGTAGGGAGCCAGGTGAACAAACTGAATTGATCCACACCATGGCTCGAGGTACAATCTTGGCTAGAGGCAACCTGAACAGGTTGAATAGGCCTCTGTTAGGCCCTTAAATCTGGAAAAGGGAATCACAGCTCTGAATAGGACCCACACTGTAAGATGCAAAAAGAATCCTTTCACACTGGAAGAAAAACTTAGCACGGTCACAGGTTCACTCAGCGACTCAATATACATGTCTCACTCTTTCCATTTCAGGACTACGCATCTGATCTGCTTCTTTCCTCCCAGCACCGGCAAAGCGTGAATTGCTTTTGACACATGGATAGCTCAAGGGCCCAAAAAGCAGTCATAAGCAGATGGGATAACTGAAGGATGGAAAGAAAGAAAAAAAAGTATATAAAGGACAAGAGTTACCCTGCATCGCTCTTGTTTTGCACTGTGTGAACGGACTTAGGGAGCAGAAGAAACATCTGTTTGGAAACTGTCTTCGTCTCAATCCAAATGCTGGAAGAGGAAAAAAAAAGGGAAGTCGAGAACTGCCAGCACACCTCGTGCTTTGTCTCACACTTGGATGGCTTAACAGGAGAGATCTGGGAGGATGAGTTTAGTTTAATGATTTCTTGCTGGTTCACCTGCTGCCCATCTGTCTTTGTAGTCCTTGCTCGGAGGGACAGACTGGAGCCTTGCTGTCCTCTCCTCGTTCAAGAGTTACTAGTGATGTGAACTTCTGAAGAGAGGAATGGAGCAATTCTCAAGCATTAAGTAGTCAGCAGAGATTAGCCCAATAATTTATCAAAGGTAGTAGCTAATAACAGACACAAGAAACTTGCTCACAGCCTTCCTAGAGCCTCATGTCAGAGTTGTCACCTTACAAAAGTGTTACAAGAAATTCTTGGATCACGGTAGCAAATTTATTAGCCAGAGGCTAATAAACTCTTCCAAGAGTCCCTCAGTCAACAATAAATCATACAAATCAGGTTGCAAATACTGGATCTTTAATAAAAATGGAGTTGGTGTAGTGGATGTTAGAACAGTGTTAGAATTCAGCTGGCAGGATGAAGGGGACTCGCTCTCATTTAGTCTGACCTCCCATCACGGGAGGGACCAGGGCTCGGCCCTGGCATCACTCCAGCACCACACTGGAGAGTCATCATACAACAATGACTAATGTACTGCTGAAAGAATAAAGCAAGAAATGGAAAGCTAGGAGATCTGGGTAATAAACTAAAGAAAAGAATAGGGATTCATCAAAATTAGAGACAGAAGGCACCCCCCAGGTCACTGACTCCATGGCCCTGCCGGTGTGGAAGTGGCTCTCGTGGTACCACTCTGGCCACGCTTCCTTTCAAGATCTAAGCAACACTCTGTTTCACTTACCAAATTTCAACTTAATATTCAACTCAAAATCTTATTTCTTTAGGTCTTTGAGAACCAGAAGACAGCTGTCTACCGCTTTATCCTACAGCAGCCAAGGAGCTACCTTTCAAAAATCAATTTTGGAATTATTCTACTGCGCAGCCACTGATGAAAGTGGGCAGATCCGCACTCAGCAGCGATGATGTTCTGGTTGTTGGAGGGCTCACCAACACGAGGGACAAATGTCTGGTGGATAAGATAATCAAATACAACTACGAGGTTTCAGGACTGAGGAATCCTACTATGGTATCAGTATCGGACAAAGACCTTCAAGAAAGCCAAAACAGCACCAGAAAATCATGCACAGATTTATTTGGGTTCATCTAACACAATGCTGAACTACCAACATCAATGTGTCCTTCCTAGATAATTCCAGAGGAAAATGGAGGCTCAGATGGAAGAGGAGCCAGAAACATCCACATTTCCACTGGAAGCGTTTTATTTGTGAGCTGTGCTTGCTAAGCCAGACAGCAGAAGGGTTTCGGGATGGATGAAATGTGATTACATTATAATTATCTTTTGTTACTTTGCAAACTACATGGTTATGCACTTTCTTTACTGCCCAGGGAAATCATGTTAACACTATTAGAGCAAGAACTCTGTTTTAAACACGGTTTGCTCGGACGTTACTAACATGGTTCCAATTCTCAGTACAGACAGTGTTCAGAGCCATCCTGCTCCATAAATCAGTGGGAGTTCTGTCACTGACTTCATCTGAAGCAAGCATCGCCTCTTAGAGAAGAGACGTTCTCTAGGATGCACTGAACACGCAGCTCCACTGTACATCATCACCCTGTGCAAGTGCTGCTGGCATGATGAGACGCTGTAGAATTTCTAAATCTCTTGCATTTATTATTCTTTGTAGCCTTACTCTTAGGATATCGCCCTACCCACCAATAAACTAAGAGAGAGAGAAAATATAACAACAGCTCTACGGCCATGCAATAGAAGTATTGGAGGCCAGATTAGAACTAATGAGTTCCTGGCTCCCACTCAATCACAACCATCAGAACAATTAGCTCAAATAAGCTCGAGAACTGTTTTCTGCTTGGCTGTTGTCTGCCCATCATCCCCGGTAACTTCTGAGCTGGAAAACTTCAATCGGGTTTGACAGAGGGTAAAGGTCACAAAGAAACTAAAGTTCAGTGCAAACTGCCAGCAGAGTGGAGGAGAGACCCACAGAGTGCGCTGCTAAAGGCAGGAGAGCGGCACCAGCTCCTGCTCTGTTCAACCACAGCCCGCTGAGCAGCGCGCAGCCGCAGGTACCATGCACCCAGAGCTGGATCCTTGCCTCTGGCCCACACAGCCGAGGGGGGACACTGGGAAGAGCGACAGATACCACCGGGCAGGGGCAAGTGACACAGAAGAAACCACAAACAGAGGGATGGGGAAAGCCACCAACTGCATGAGGGGGATTTAAGGATGGGTGTGGGTTTCAGCACACAAGACTCCAGTTCCTAGAAAGCCAGGCTCTGTTACCTTTCTGCTAAGGGAAGAAGTACGTCTTAAGAGCACACTTTCCCTTTTCAAAGGCCGTTGAAATCTCTCCTTTGATTCTAGTACGCAGCAGATACACACACACACAAGGAATTCTGCACCTTTGCTGTCAAGATAAGTAGGCGCAAAAGGGAAACACTGAAATCCCTTCAGTTTAGTGCAACCTCTAGCCATTACTTATGCTCCAGTGTCCTCCCAAGGGAATGCTGAACTGCCCAAGAGGAAACAGCTTTGCCACATATTAGCTTGCTAATTGTGCCCATTTTACAGAGGTGCATACTGAATCCATACAGTGACATGACGAATCTGCCATCAGGAACAGAACGCAGGACCAAGTGTCCTGCTCCAATTAACAGTAGATGTTCTGCCCTCTTTAGTAAGAGTACAAATGAGTAACACCCCGGCCCATAAATAGAGGATGTTTATTATCCAGACCTTCAGTGTTCCCACTGTGCTCTCTTTCCTACAGTGGTTTGGGCCCATCATGCACAACACACTCGCATTACACACGGATCACTGACACCACTGCCCATGACCGCTTCTCTGGAGCCCTTCCAAAATCTTGTGTCATACGATGAACCGAAGCACCAAGGGGGTAGGCAATAAAGACAGAAATCATGGGAGTGCATTCACTCACGCCAAATCCATTCACAGCACTCAGTGAAAAGTACTTTTTTGGGGAATGTAAATTTAGCCTCTTTCCTAAGTTTAAAAATTAGAATGCTCCAAGCCTAAGATTTCCTCTTCCCACCAATGAAGTGAATACTCTTTCCTGCTTTCTCCTTTTGACAGCTTCACGTCAGTTTTATATTCAGAACTAAATGACAGACTGATTAAGATACATTCTCCTCCCCCCCCCAGCCTCCCATCTAAAATCTGAATTGCTTTAAATACTGAAAAACACATCTAAAAGCATCAAAACAAAATGATAAACAATCTAAACAATAATAGACTAATAGAGTAAGCCAAACACGATTGATTAACATCATCTGGTAAAGCCTTGCATACAGATCCAGAGGAAAGAACAGGACACAAAAATCTTTCTGCCATTAAGGGACAGATTTAATTGTTGATTAAGAAGTTAATCAAGAGTCTGTAAATATTTTGTTTGGAAAGATGGAATCTTAACCGAGGTGACTGCTTTTTAGTAAATATTTGCACACTGCATATACCCAGTCCACAGAGTGATGGCAGAATGGGGGGGATGACAGGAGCTTGGCTCACCTCTGGTACCAGCCCTTCTCTTTATATTTGAGACCTTTCAAAGAGCTTACGTGTATTTACTGAAGTAATTCAGCAAGGTGTAGGTCCTGCACAACAGGCTGGTGTGCGTCCTGGAAACTCATTTCCCCATGTCCAGCACTTGCATTCAGTCATTATCTGTAATCTGCCCGGAGAGGTAGACACGCCAGCAATTTTGCTGTTGTGCGAATAGTGCCTTGTCTTTAAGTGGCAGTTTATAAACTAGTCTCGCACGAAATTTAGTTGTTGTGGAACAAGCGCTTTCGGTGCCAGATTTTGTAGATAAGGACAAATGTCTTCAAATTGCATCATACTTCAGAATGCCCTCAGCTCGAGTTATATCAGCAATAGCACGCACTAAGGCGTCATCGGCATCTCTAAGGCAAGCAGCGCTGTCGCACAGATCACAGCATGTGAAGTATTTTCTATACGCATGCATTATGCCAACAGAACAAGTATATTTTTAGTCAATTAACTGTATACCCTACAGCCAAAAGAGGCCGAGACAGGTTAGGTCTAAATTTTGTTTGCGTGAATCCACCAGAGGCTAGTGAAGCAAAAAAGCCACACTGTATGCACCATTTGGGAGATTTACAGTATAGTATCCTTTTCCACAGGTTCAGTAAATAAATGCATGACAAGGAGCGTGGAGCAAAGGAAAATTCCAGCAAGCCTGGAGCCAGCCAGTGCTTCAAACTGCAGAGAAATTCTCTCATTCCAAAGGTATTTCTACCCCAGAGAAAGAATTATGATCCGATCGCAGTATACCTGACTGGTTTGAGATCACCATTCTACTCCACCATAATAAGTATTTTACTGAGAACAGTCTTCTTTACCCTCAGTGTCCAAAGTAAGTCTGCTGGAAGTCACTGGATTTACATCTGACCAGCACAAGGGATTAGATGCTTTCCACGGGTCTCAGTGAAAGATGTGCAGGAGGAGCTGCGCTTCCATCTAGAACTGCGCGCCGTGCAACTCACGTACTGAAGCCACTGATAGATTACGTTATTTGCTTGTAGTAATGTTCATCCCCAAATTACACAAAGAAAAGGCATTTGTTCCAAATGGAAGACTAGAAGTTGCACAGCGTAGGGAAAGGAAGATGTCTGAAACCTTTTTACTGCTGGTTCCAGAAATGAGATGGCTCAGGGACGACAGATAACGTAATTCACAGCACTGTACCAGCAGGCCAATTGTAACTCAGACCGAGAACTGCTTTCAGCCCTGCTTTCTATTAATTGGTGATCACAATCCAGTTCCAGGTGCTTAATGCGCCCATGTAAAACCCCCTGAGAACAACCCCCTCCTGCCTCCAGGAAGGTGTGTGAGACGGAACGACCAGACACTTCTCCCACCAGGGGTCAGGGCTGCGGCACAAATTCAGGAGGAAAATGAGCAGCACTTCCCCAACACCACCCGCTTTCTCACTGCCTTCAGGACTGCCAAAACCACACAAAGGGAACGCAGCAACCAACAAGTAACTCTCCACAAAAACTGAGCCCCTGATAACACTCCTGTTTCTTGTCAATTATCTTTCAGTGACAAACTGTCAAGATATTTGTGTTTAAAAGACTGATCTACCTTAATAGGCGCCTGCTAATCTGCGGAGTGATGCAGGGTAACTGTGTACACGGACTCTGATGGCCTTCTTCCCCCCGGGGTCTGATTTTCGAAAGCAAATACATGTTTAGAGCTTTGTTAGAAGAGGACAGCAGACAGCAAGGTGAGGCAAATGAAGGTGGAGACAGGAAGAAAAGCCAGGATGAAGAGAACTGCACTGTAAAATAAATAGGCTTCGGTATTACTAATCCGGAGGAAATGAATGCATGTGTCAAACCCAAGGGTACAAGCCCAGCAGAGGACTAAAAGCCTGCCTGAATTTGACATATTCCCTTATTTGAGAGAGACAAAGGACACTGTCAGGTTAAGGTATTAGGTATTCTCAGACATTAGGCAAGGAAACTTGCCTTTTGCACCCAGAGAGGAAAAGAAAAACCTGTAAATCTCTTCCATTGTTCATATTTTTCTCACATCTCATGACTGCAAGTAACTCACTGGTTTAATTTCCTTGATGGACGCTTTCTGGTCCAGCTGGTTACAGTGCTTGTCCTTAAACACTGGATGGCATTAGTAAGGTTGGTATAAAAACACTTCAGAGGAATGCTGTTCTCTCTCCCCACCACTCCCCTACCTACGAGACCCATGAAGCCAACACAGCAACAGTACAGCAAGGAGCAGTCTGTTTTGCTTCATCCATCATCAGCAAAACTGTCAGCTCAGCTCCAACAGCAAAATCTTTATTACTGGTTATGATGCAAAAGGCAGAAACCACACGGTACGATTTTCCCAGATCTGAGGCTGAGTTTGCAGCAGTGGCAGTTGGAGGGGAAATCATTTTGACTTTGCACTGAGCCAATTTGATCTGGAAATTGTTGAGAGCAAATAAATATGGAATCCCACTGTGGCATTTCTGCAGTCACTTTCCAATTACAACCACTTTTTTTTTTTTTTTTTTGGAACATCAGTGATTAGTATTTGGCACATGTAAAAAAATTAGCTATTCCCTGAAGCCATGCATGACTGATCAATTGCAGAACTAATACATTTTTCAGAGGTCAGTTTAAGAGATGAATAATCCCAGGCCCTTTTAAATTTCCCAACCTGTAGCACAGGGAGATTGTTACTTGGTTTTATTGCGGTTTTCTTCAAAAGGTCAGAGTGCCCCCAGTCCTCCGCTGCCCACAGTAACGCACAGCAGTATATCCTAGGCAATCCTCCAGGTGACCGATGACCTTTTGCAGTAAGCAGTCTGTGCAGCCCAGGTGCTCTCTTTTTTCCCTTCTCAGGAAAACAACTGCTTATTGACTTCGGATTTGCCTTTAAAAAGGCAAGTTGAACCTAAGAAGCCTGCCACTCTGCCAAGTTACCCCCCAGTGCAAAGCAGCATACCTATGTACACACATCAGCTCAGCTCACTGAAGCACTTACTTCTTTCAAGAGACTTCTACGTGCCATTTCAACCTGCTAATCCACCTCTTTTCCTTTCGGCACAACTAGGAAACACAGCACTCAAAGCATGCAAGTCGAGCCCAGAATCCTTAAATCTGCAAATAGCTCCAGTGCCCCTAGCGTGGCTCAGAGCTTTCCCAAACACCAGTACAGTGGGAGACACCACAGTGGTGGGTTTCACACTCGGGACAACACTATCTTTTAAGCAGAACAAGTCTAGCAGGGCTACATCATAGAATCGGTGAGGTTGGAAGGGACCTTTAAGATCATCAAGTCCAACCATTAACCCTCCCTGACAAAAACCCCTTCTAAACCATGTCCCTCAGTACCACATCGACCCTTTTCTTAAACACCTCCAGGGATGGGGAATCCACCTCCTCCCTGGGCAGCCTCTTCCAATGTTTAATAACCCTTTCAGTGTAAAAATGTTTCCTGATATCCAATCTAAACCTGCCCTGACATAACTTGAACCCGTTTCCTCTTGTCCTATCCCTTGTCCCCAGGGAGAAGAGCTCAGCCCCCATCTCTCACCACCCTCCTTTCAGGGAGTTGTAGAGGGCGATAAGGGCTCCCCTCAGCCTCCTCTTCTCCAGGCTGAACAACCCCAGTTCCCTCAGTCGTTCCTCGTAAGGTTTGTCCTCCAGACCCCTCAACAGCTTCGTAGCCCTAAGTCGACACTTTCCACACATAACAGCCAAGAAACTAATGACACACCCTCCTCTTTGGCTGAAGCATCAGGCACCTGGGAGGCTGAGTGGGAAAGAGCAGACGCTCACTGAAACCTCCTGCTCAGATTGAAGGGTCCTACGGAAAAACAGAAGGTTCCAAGTCTCTAGGTTGGGCACCAGCCCTAGTCTTTGATCATGCACCAGTTTCTTCTCCTGCCTTTCATCTAGGCTCTGGCAGACAGGGGGGGAAAAAAATAAAATGAACAAGTCCCACCCATATCCATCCTCCCTGTTATATAGGTGCTGACCTGTAAGAATGGCCTAAGGGGAGGAAAAAAAAAAAAAAACAACCAAAACTTTAAGTACCAGGACAGGTTGGAAAACATTTAACAAATTACAGAGCTTAAAGCCTGGAATAAAAAGGAGAGAAAAGCTACTTGCTGCTACTGCACACACCACCTTAAAACGGCCAGCAAACCCCTGCTGGCGTCTCTCGCATCATGTGAAGAGTATTTGCTAACCCAAATGCTGTATCATGACTTGACTTATTTCTGCCTTGCAAATTTTTTTACCCATCTGTTTCTTTCTATGCAGTACTCGTCTTCTAACCCCTCTCAATTTGTTTTCTTCATGTCTTTTTGATTTGCAAAAAAAGGACACACCTTATCTCTTCCCCAGGCTGCACCACCACCCCTTGTTTTGCACATTCAGTCTCGTATCTCAGCACCGTATTCGTTTCTCTCTCTCTTTCTGAATAAACAGAAGTGCAGGCACTTTTAAGGAATAAGGGCTCTGTTTGAAAAGTAATTAGCCGTCAGCATAAAACTAGTATTTATGGATTCTCATCCTTGAAAAAATCTAACTCTGCTACCCGGCACTGATTATGGCTGTTATAAACAGATGGGGCTGAATCCATACAACTTGCAATAATCCTATATTTAAAAAATAATTAACTACAAATAAAGGACTGAATTCCACTAGCTTCATAAATTCGTTTTCCAATTTGATTTGTTTGTACGGAGTGGAAGCTGGGTTATTCTGGGCCGTGGCGCCATCCTAGCATACCTGGAAAAGTGGGAGCCTGTGGTGTTTTCAAGCACACGCTCCACAACTCCCAGGAACACGAGAGAGCCGGGTACTGGAATATTCCGAACCCCCTGCAGCCAAGATGCAGAACGAAAGGATGGCTCAACCACGGCGGGGATCCTAAAGAAACCCAGCACCCCTGGGTGTGCTGTGCCTGGTTGCCTGGCAAAGGAGTTGGAATTTTACCAGTGGTGCAGCCTTTGTTTTAATGACTGACAGAGATATCAGGAGGGGAGCTTTAAAAAACTGTTTTCAAAACACAGGTTACAGCAGATGAAAGCCCTCAGTGGGTTATTCTTTGACTTCACTCTCTGTTCAACTTGGGGCAGCGTCTTTGCTGAATGCCTACACCTCTGTGAGAGAGCCAACCCCGCAAATTTATACTCTGCTTAATTAAATCTGTGCATTTTACTTACTGGCACCTCTTACTAGACCAAAATTCGCTCCAAGTTGGTTATCCATCATAGCAAAAGATACAACAAACACAATCGGATACTACACCGGAATCTATAGCTCTTGGTTAACTAGGTCACAGATTGCTCTGCAACGTTCGTGAGGCTGCCAGGCTTTTATGCAGGAACTGGAGGCATCAGGCCAAATTCTGCCCCGTTCCCTCCCTGTAACCCCAGGAGGAGGTTACCCAGGCTCGGCGGGGTCTATGCGAGGGCAGCTTCAGGTCGCTGTTAGTGGGTTAACAAGTTCCCAGCCAGCTCCACCTGGAGCAACAACAGGATTTACAGGGACAGCCAGCCTCGCGCCTCCTCCGCGACGTACACGAGGACACGTCCCGGCCGTCCCTCCATCCCCACGGACCAGCGCAAGTTTCATCATCCACCAGCTTTTGTGCAAAGCGGCCATAACCCGGGAGGGAGCCGCCAGCCCAAAGGCAGATGGCTCCCGCCAAGCAAGTTTTGTTTTTTTCCCCCAATAACCAGACTGAAATTTCCCTTTGCCTAATTTCAGCTCTTTCATTTCCAGTCACACCCTGTCAGGCTACCCTACCGTTTCCTCGCCGGTGAGAGGAGGTGTGTGCAGGCGCCGACAGCCACGTGTGCCCGCTGACACTCGGCAGGCACGGGGCCATGCTGCAGGGCACCTCCACGGAAAGGGACACCCCCCAATTTCTGTCACCTTCCTTGGGAAAAGGAGGGAGAAAGGGGCACGAGGGGCCTGCGTGGGAAACGGGGGCAAGGCTGGGGAAGTGAGGGGTGTGTGAGAGTGGGGGCAACGAGGAGAGGACATGGCTGTGAGGGGAGGGAGAGGGCTGAACGAAGGGGGACACGGCCATGAGGGGACAGCAAAGGCTGACTGAGGGGGGACATGGCCGTGAGGGGACGGTGAGGTCTCACTGAGGGGGGATATGGCTGTGATGGGATGGTGAGGGCTGACTGAGGGGGACACAGCCATGAGGGAATAGTGAGGACTGACTGAGGGGGTGACATGTCCGTGA
>VXBO01003891.1:188425-226877 GCA_013400135.1 Rhinoptilus africanus
AAGCACCGAACTGCACCAAGCTACTCAGAAGCCTCTGCTTTTCACCTCCTCCCCGCCGACAGGGACCCGCCGGGATGCGCAGCCCGCACCGCCTGCCGCCGCCGCTCACTGCGACAGCGCCGCCAGCCCCGCCCCTCGCCCCGCCCCTCCTCCTGCCTGCGGTCACCCGGGGCGCCTCGCCAGCCAATCAGCCCCTGCGAAGCGCTCCGCCCTCGCTCGCTATTGGCTGCCTCAAGGAGCCGGACCGCGCCCGTTGGCTCTTCCAAACGCCAGGATAACCGGGAGAGCCGCCCGCTTGTTTACCACCCTTGCCCGTCTCGAGCTGGGGGAGCGCCTCGCCCCGCCCCTTTCCTCCAGCCGGCCTTCCATTGGCTGCGAGGCATGCCCCATCCCCGCTGCGATTGGCGGACGTGAGACCCGCTCCTTTAAATAAGGGCTGCGGGCGGGAGCGGGCTCAGAGGGTTGTGGTGCCGGTGGGTAGGCGGAGGGGAGGTGGCGCCATTCTGTCACCTCAGTCGCCGTGAGGACTCCTGAGGGGTTAGATTTAACCGCGCAGCACCCAGAGCCTGCCCCTCGAGGTCCGGGGTGTGCCATAGAGTCAAAGCCCCCAGGAAGGACCGTGTCCCACCAGCCTGGTGTGGTGGCTTGTCCCTGACCACACACGTCTGGGGCCTGAGAGAGGGGGTGGAGATGGTTTGGGAGCCACCTTCCTGCACATTAAACTGTCCTTCCTGCGTTTTATGAGCTCAAAGTGAACTGCTGTGAAGCACATCTGAATCCCAAGTACTTATATCCTCATGCCGCACCTTAACCTTCAATGTACTGTACAAGAACTAACTGATTATGACACCCTGTGAGATAATGCTATAGTGGAGGTGAAGATGAGGAAGCAGTCTTTCCGCTCATAAATGTTAAAAAAAAAACCAACCCAACAAAATCTACAGAATTAGCAACAAAAGAGGAAAAAAGGGGCACCACCCAAAACCAAACGCATCTGAAACTGCTCAGAAATGGGGCTGGATGAACGGAGGAAGTGACCAGAGCTGGTTTTTGGGTGCTGTAAGGGCAAAGAGCCACGGCAGGAGCCTCACAGGAACAGGTGAACTGCTGCTGCCAAAACATTGATGTGACTAAACTCGGAAGAGCTAAAAGAGAACATTTTGTAGGCTGGAAAGGAGCTGGAGCTGCGAGGAAAGGAATCATCTGCTGTTTGTGTCTTCCTGTGCTCAGTGATCTCCTTCGTCGTAAATAACTAAACACCACAGGAAAGAAATACCTGCTCTGATTGCGGCATCTGCACATTGCCGGGCCCCACATTTTGAACTGTACAGCTGAGAATCAGTTGTGTTGTCATTTTCCTGTGAGAAGTGCTATAAGTGATACAAAGCAGGCGGCAGAGCAGCTCCAGGAGCTGGGCTCGGGAGCCGCTATCGACCTGGCTGTGCCCAAGGCCGCCCATCGTCCTGTCTTAGCCTTCCTTACACCCGCTGCAGGTTTTCATCGAGTCAAAATAAAACTCAAAAGCAAGCCTTGTGCTTTTAGCTGTCTGGTGGCTGCCCGGTGGACCTTGAAGGCAACCACCCTCGGAGGCCAATTTGCATCTTGATTATTTGGTTGTTTTTTTTTTTGAAAGGCGCCCTCTGAACCATTAGCCCGTGGTTTTGCAGGCAGAGAGAGATGGAGATGCGGGCACCATCTCCCAGCCTCTGCCTAGGGTTGGGTTTCCTCCGGAGCATCTGCTGGAGGATCTCTGAGCCCTCCACACATCTGCTCTCCCTTTCCGGCCCTGGAGCTGTCCTACCAGGGAGAGGGGAATAGATTTGGCCTCTCCATTTTGGCAGGTCGCACTGGAGCCTCGCTGAGTGCGGCAGATGCTCCGCAAGCTCCTTGGAGCCCAGGGGAGCTCCTTACAAAGGATGGTTTAGTTTTGCTGCTTTGCACGCCTTCGCAGGGCAGCTTGGAAGGGGGGAAAAAAACCAAAAAGCCAGCTGCCAGCTCCATTATTCGGAGCATCGATGCAGTTGGGAGGGCTTTAACTGCTGCCCTGCCTCGTGCATTTATCAGTGGTCCCCCAGGGGCCAGCAAGAGACCATGGCTCCATGGGCTTCCATCATCCCAACACCTCACACCCTGCCCCCACCTCCAACTGAATGGAAATAATCCTTTGCTCCCCTCCCATCTCCTCGTCCCAGGGGAGACCTCAAGCAGCAGGCTGCATTTTTGTCTCAGCCTTATAAAAAAAAGAAAACAACCCACAAACCAAGAAACAAACAAAAAGCCCCACCAAACCAAAAACCTCCGCTGTTGCAGTGGTGGTCCCTTGATCTTCTTAGGGCTGGCCCCAGGACCGAAAAGGTTAGGTAGCTCTGCTTTCTAAGAGGATTTGGGGGCATCAAGCAGGATAATAAAATTGACAGCTGAGAACAAACCGAAGGGATAATAAAATAGACAGTTCTGAACAAACCAAAAGGCTATGCCTAGCTCCTCATTTTCTACAGCAGTGATAGAAAACTTGAAGGCTTATCTTTTAATTAAGTTAAATTAAGAAATCTTTCTGTTTTGCTTTGTGTTTAGCATAACATTGTCTTGAAGGTAAATGGTTAGAAATTAAAGGTTTTCTAAATTAGGTTAAATTAAGATATCATTCTTCTTAAAGAAGACAAAGCATTGTCTTCAAGGTAAACGTTTAATTACATTTTTAAAGCCATTTAGTCTGTGTGATAATAAGACTGAGAGCCCAGTCTCTGTGTATGACTGCAGTTCCAGACATAACCTAAATAAATTGAGAAATTGGTGTTGAAGGAGTTAGGAGGCAGAGTGTAATTACTGGAAAGATGGGGGTCCTGCTGCATTATGATTCTTGTTTTTAGCAGGACTGCAAGAAATAATTTGGAGAAAATTACTTTTTTTATGGCCATAAGAAAAATAGGATTTAATATCTACCTTTCTGTGAGGAAGAAAACTACAGAGTGATAGATAATACTCGAGGCAAAAGAGTTTGGCAAGATAATTACGCTCAAGCCTCCAGCCTATCTTTTAGAGTAAGCTTGATTTTTTTCTCCCCCGTCTCACTGTAGAAAATGCTCCCATTCTGGCTGCCGGAGTGGCTGGGATGTCTCTCCTGCTGGAATAGCACTCCAGTTCGTAGCCAGAAAGCCCTCTCTGACGCTCAGAACCACTCAAACCCATGATTTTTAGGCATCGCAACCATGAAAGGATAGAGGAGGCAGATGGAAGAAAGGCTCTGTGTTGCTGGCAGACTGTTTTGGAGTTACAGAGTTAGCTTAGGGTAAAAAAAAAAAAAAGAAGAAAAGAAAACCAACCCAAGATCCCAGTGTTGTTTCATTGTAGTGGAAAGGGATAGTACATTTAAATGTATCCTTAAAACAGGGCAGCCTCAGCATGTAAACCACGTGCCTAAACTTTGTTGATAGCTACTACAAAGTATAGATAGTGACAACAAAACCCGGTGAAATTGCCAGCTTGAAAAAGGACGGAATCCTTTACCTCTGAAAGAACAAGCGCGGCGGTTGACAGAACAAGGTGCCGTCTTTCGGCGCGCAGTTAAAAGATTTCTGACACTTTTACCGTGGCGTGGAGCCTCGTTTGTGGCTCGGCTTTCCGAAGCCTCATCGTGGGAGCTGCCAAGCCGCCTGCTGGGACCACAGGGCTCACGCTGCGTGGGATGGCGCCCCAGGCTCTTACCCATGCGTGGCACGTCTTGGGGAGGACAGAGCTTCTGAGGCGTCTTCCCTCTCCGCACAGCCCCAAGGCTGCTTTTCCTCACCTGCAAGAAGCAAGGTCTAACATCTGTTTAAAGGCTTAGATGTGTGGGGGCTGTCAGGCCCACTGGAGCCACCGTCATTTTATCTGGTTGTGATCAGATACGGGGAAATCCAGACATTTAAACTGGCTGATACATTATGCAAACAGCCGCCCTAAACTTCCGCGAAGCGGGGCTCATCTACACGCGGTGAGAATGAGCGAAACAATCCCTGATGGCCTGTAATGACTCAGGACAGAAGAAATCTGTCTGATATTGATTATTTTACGGTTTTAGAAATACAAGCAGAGGACATGAGGCTCCTGAGAAGCCTAGATAATTAGGAACTTCGTTATCTGCTATGTGAAAGTGGATTGCAGTTTGCCAGCGTAGGTAGTAGCTTGCTTTTAGCCTAGGAGAGTGTGCTGCTGCCTCGTGTTACTTAAGGAACACAGAGCGAAAAGCATGATTGCTTGTTAGATTAGACCGTGTGCTGACGGATTACTGGGGTTGGTAGGAGGTATTCTAAGACACTTGAAAGGCTAAATTGTAATAATAATGCAACCATGGTAATGCCACCTAGAGAGGGAGGATATATAGCCCAGATGGCTTCAGCCAACAGACTAAGTTCCCTCCAGCCACAGCCTGGAGTACCAACCTATATACCATGGGAGACAACGAATGTGTGATAAAGGTATAGACATATTTAAGACATGGCTCTTCGGAGCAGCCATCGTCCTCCTCCTCCAGACGATCCCATCAGCATCTGTTGACCACTTTGTGCAGGGAAAAGGTTTGGAGGCTGCGAGTAACAAGAACGGATAAACTAGTCGTGGATTTTGACCTGGTTTCATCGAGTTTGTGCTGTGCAGGCATACAGTTTTCATGTGATAATTTTCATGTGCTAAACCTGCAAAATGAGGGTCTATTAAGCCCCCTCATCTCTTTACCAGCGAGGAGTGAATGGCGGATGGAGTGAAGGCAGCTACCTTCTCCCTGCGAAGCGATTCAAATGCAGCTACAGCCAAATTCAGGATACAGAAAATAGCATATTTAGCCCCCACACCTCTGGACTGAGAAGCATCATCATGCACTGATCTGCAGCTTCGACTGATTTTCTTTTAACTCCACATTCATACATACAAGATATTAATTATCTGAATTAAGACTCGCATTCAGGGATGCACGGAAGCCTCGCTGAGAATTCAAATGGCAGCTCTCTGCTAGCAAGAGAGAGAGAGACATCCACACAATATAAAACCTACCACCACCTTAGCCAGAATTACCAGTTTTCTAAAAAAAAGGGGGGGAAAGCTATTCACATCTGAGATAACAATCCCTTCTGTGTCTCTTAAACCAGAATTGGGTAGGAATGAGCTTTCACAAGAGGGGGAGTCTTGCTTAATTATGGTAAAGGTCTGTGTCTCAACAATCCTACCTCTTCTGCATCAGAGAAAATATAAACCAAGATGAAAAATAGCACAAAAGCAGAAACATAGCATAAGGTGCATGGAGGAAAGAGTGGAAACAGTTCTAGTTTATTACTTTCTTGTAACACCTTGTGACTAATGTATCAGGCTGCACAAGTTCTTTTTTTTTTTTCATTAAAATCAGCATCATCAGAATGACTGTATTCCATTTTCCCCTACTTAAGGGAGATAAGGCCCACAAGAATGCAATGAATTCGCCGTTGTGAATGTGAAGCAACATGCTATTTTAGATGGCTTCAGAAATAAGATCCCAAGTGGAAAATGTCAAAGAGTAATTTTCAGAAAAAGAGCTGAGTTGTCAGAAAAACGCAGTTCAGGCTAACCAGAACTGCAGACAAATTGGCAACTTACTGTCCGATGTTTCTATCTTTAGATTGGATTCTCTCTGACGCGGTGAAATCCTTGATAAACTCATTGGATCAAAGCTTCAGCCCCTCTCGATTATTTTCCTGCGCTACTGAAGTGATGCAGAGAGACCTGGGACCTGCTGCGGAGACACTCCCCCGCGCAGGGTAAGCGAGAAGCCTGAGCCATTACGGAGCGAGCACCTTCCTAAGGCAAGCAGATCCATCTTTCAGAGGGGAAAAAAACCATAGTATTTTCCTCCTTCCCTTGGTTCCAAGCTCATTTCCCTTAAACTTTAATGCTTTTGAACTAGGCCATTATGAGCCAGGCCAAGAGAAATAAAGACACCTTAGAGCATTTGAATGGGATAACGTAAATATTTCCATTGTAGGGAAACAGAAGGATTTCCAAAGAGTTAAAAGTCATTTAAACTACGTGCTGCAATGAAAATTCCAGCTTATAGCGCTGTATATTGGCCATCCTCAGGTGACCACTAAGGCTCTGTTAAAATCATTTGTCAACTGTGCAGTAACTTACACTGGAGGGTAAAGTAGGTCAGTAGATGCCCTTTGGGCAATTATATTGAGATTAATACACAGGTTCCTGAGTATTTTATTGTCACTACTCAGATGCCACCAGGCTCTTCCTGCGGTGATCCAAAGCTGCCAGGTTATCGATTGGGATAAATGTCTCGTGGTTTGCACGGATCCTGGTGCCTGGCAGGTAAAGTCCCTCCCCAGGGACTTTCAAGGTAAGCGGAATTTAAACCTCTTTCAAAGAGGTCAATAGCATGTAGGAAAAAAAAGAAAAGAAAATCTAAGGTTAATGGGGCAGATGTTCCGGCAGCTAAATGTATTTCTATTCCCTGTAGAGAGGAGTAAAAGTTGTTGAAGCGCTTTGCTATGCATTGCTTTGCCAAATTACAGAATTACCCTTTTCCCTATCCAGACATTAACCAATACAGAAAAACAGAGATACTGTGGAGTGCGTGTTTCCAGAGTGGGAGTTCCCATGTCAGATCATTAGTATCCAGACAAGAAATATGAGTTCAGATTTTAAACGATCATGGGAAGTCATAAGCTAAAGCCATAAAAGAAGAAAAACCTGCACTTTGCAGGTCTGCTGGTGTCACAGCCCTATTTTGCAGGTTATTTTTCCCCCCTGAAAGGCAGGATTGTTGCTCTGTTTAAGAAAGAAATAATCCATTTTTCCCCTGAGTCCCAATATTGCCCTGTAAGGCCAAATGCACCTCGGTCGGTTGCCTTCTCTCGGCTGTGCGCTGCACTGTTTCCTGTAAGCACTGAAATATGGAGAAGGCTCCATGTAGCCCAGAATAACTTTTAAGTCACCTTCAGGCTGAAGCTCATTTGTCCCAACCTGAGAAACAGGTCACTCCTACCATCGCGCAGGTGAATCACTCTCTCCACGACATTCAGACAGGAGCCGGGGGAGGTCTACGCCAAACTGTTGATGTTTTGCCAGTTTAAGTCTGGGGAACAGAGATGTCCCGTCTGACTCGTGGCATATGAGAAGTGTCCTCCTCAGTTGCCTTTCAATTTTTCCTGGGTCTGTACAAAATAAATCAATTTTATGTGCTGAAGCCCTATGAAACGGGAAAATGCTCTTCTTTACCTGGTGTCTGCGGGTGGTACCAGCCCAGACTCACTGTCCCATCATTCTCCATCTGTTATCCAAGAGATCCCATGGGATGACAAATGCCCTGCTTGGATCTATAGATCCAATTACATTTCAGGGAATGTTTGTCTTTGCTTTTCCTACCTTCAGCTTGTAGGTAGGGCAATGCCTAATCCGCGCAAGGGAACAAGAAAAATCTTCCTTGGATCAGGCTCAACAGATCCTCTTCAAGGCTCCTAAAAAGTCTTTTATGGGTTGGTGCTTTCTCCCTCTCCCAGTACATGTATCTGCGTGAGCAACTCACGCTGCAGCTGGCCCAAGAGAGGGAGAAAAAAAAAAAAAAAGCGTTTATGTTTCTGTGCCTCAAGCTGTTGTATATTAGCACACATTTTTAAATACCGGTCTCCCATGGGCTGCACCAGCCGTGCACGCTGCATACAGATTAAAAAGGCTCTGGCCAGGTGGCCAGGCTGTAAAACAGAAAATGAGAACCGGAGTCAATAACAAATATGGTATTATAAAAATACCTGCCAGGTATCAGACGTGCAGTGGAGGGGGGAAATCAAGTCATTCTGGGGGAAGGGAGAGGTAAGGGAATTAGTGTTTCAGGGCAGTGTCCTCCTGTCCCTGCTTCAGAAAGGGAAAAAAAAAAACAAAGAATTCTTGGTCGAGACATAAAATGTGACCTGTGGGGACACAGCGTCCTCTCACCTGGCTGATGGGTTTCTGGTGGGCAATTCTGGTGTCCCTACAACAAGAAAGATCTGGACGTGCTGGAAGGTGTCCAGAGAAGGGCCACGAGGATACTCAGGGGGCTGGAGCACCTCTCCTACACAGACAGATTGAGAGAGTTGGGGTTGTTCAGTCTGGAGAAAAGAAGGCTCCGAGGAGACCTTACTGTGGCCCACCAGGATCTGAAGGGGGCCGACAAGAAAGCTGGGGAGGGACTTTTTAGGATGTCGGGGAACGGCAGCACTAGGGGGAATGGATTAAAACTAGAGATGGGTGGTTTCAGAATGGCCGTCGGGAAGAAGCTCTTCCCCAGGAGGGGGGTGAGACACGGGAACAGGTTGCCCAGAGAGGGGGGGGGAGCCCCATCCCTGGCAGTTTTTAAGGCCAGGCTGGACGGGGCTCTGAGCACCCTGATCCCGTGGGAGGTGTCCCTGCCCAGGGCAGGGGGGTGGAACTAGATGAGCTTTAAGGTCCCTTCCCACCCTGACAATTCTATGGTTCTACAGATCTTCTATAGATAGTCTTCATGTCGCTGATATTCCTCCAGGTTTTGTGTCTCTTTGAAGCCAGAGATGCCCAGGACAGGTTGAGCTTCCTTGGAGCTCAAGCCCATGGACGTAAATGCCGTATGGGGTATGGAGTTAGCCAGTGCCGAGGCCACCCACTTCCAAGTACCTTTGTAGGAGTGAGCTAGCACTGCAGGGAGGTTGTAATGGCTTGTTTTCTAGCTAGTTGGCAGGGGAAAAGCAATGTCACCTATGCTGATCTTGGAAGGTTGTTGCTTTGTGTCCGCTTCAATTCACTGGGTGGTTTTTCCAGCCATTGCTCTGACACCAGCCACCAAGTCTTTGGTGGCCCCCAGGGCGGCCCGTGGGCTCTGCGGTGCGGAGGAGGGCGGCCGTCCATGTGCACCCCGAGCGCTGGGACTCCTCGCCTGCAGGATCAGAGGAATATCATCACCCAGCAGCATCTCAAACCAGGGCTGGGAAGAAGCCTGCAGAGAGCAGGGAAGCCGTTGTGGCAAATTGAAGCTCAGCCCTTAATGCCTTGTTAATGGGCAGCTTCCAAAGCCCTTCCCTCAATTTGCTCAGGGCTCTTTCCATTTCAGCCTAGAAAAAACCTCCCGGCGCTGGCGTTAGAAGCTCACAGAGAGAAAAAAGGAGGAACTTCAGCCCTCAAATAGCCATTGCTGAGAGCCATCCTGGAGACAAGAGGAAAAACCCAGGGACAGATGATCAAACAGTTGATTGCAGAACGCTGCTTTCCATGGAAGGGGCTCTCCTCTTGAGCTGGTTGTCCACCTTCTTGCTCTTTGAAAGCACTTTTGCACCTGGTGGATCAAACGTTTGAGGAGAGGGAATACAGTACTGTATCAGGGCTGGACAGGTCTTTCAGATATAGGAGATTTAGGGTTTTTTTTTCCTACAAGTTTGAAGACTGTGTGTGGTTTTAAAGAGATCTGGCAGCTCAATGGAAGCTTGGAGTTCAGCACAGATGTTACTAAGTGACATTTTTGAACCATGTGTTTCTAGACAAAAGCAGACAAGATACTGATAATGGTTTCCCCTGGCTTTACAATCTATTGCGCTTGTTCTCAGCACACAGCCAGAAACCACCTTTCCAGATACTGCATTACATTATCACATCAGCACCTTCCTGAAATGGCCTTGGTAGGTCCCAAGCCAGAGAAAGCTCCTCAGGGTAGGAGGCAGCATTTAAAGGAGGCTTTATCACCCCCTGCTTCGAATTCAGCAGCTGCAGCAAGAGGCAAGTCAGAATTAGGCTCATCCTGCTCCAGACTGGACGTTTCCCAGATTCTGGCCACAAATCTCACCTCCATCATGAACCTCCATGGTTCATCCTGAGGATTTGGAGCAATTTAATCCCTTGGAAGAGACTGATTCAATGACATTTAACTAAAGCTGGCAGGAGCAGCACAAGGGGAGAAGTGTTGACAGCACAAGGGCAGGACCACACCTGCACTCCCTCCCTGTGAGACAAGATCAGCTTGCAGCCATCAGACCTGATCTGGTGAGCCTGGAGAAGAGAAGGCTCCGGGAAGACCTTGGAACCCCTTCCAGTCCCTAAAGGGGCCCGAGGAAAGCTGGGGAGGGACTCTGGAGCAGAGAGGGGAGCGATAGAATGAGGGGGAACAGTTTTAAACTGAAAAAGGGAGATTTAGATGAGATCTCAGGAAGAAATTCTTTGCTGTGAGGGCGGTGAGCCCCTGGCCCAGGTTGCCCAGAGAAGCTGTGGCTGCCCCATCCCTGGAGGGGTTCAAGGCCAGGTTGGATGGGGCTTGGAGCACCCTGGGCTGGTGGGAGGTGTCCCTGCCCAGGGCAGGGGGGGCACTGGGTGGGCTTTAAGGTCCCTTCCAACCCCAACCAGTCTGTGATTCTGCTGATTGTGGACCAGAGAGGGGACAACAAGTGGAGTCATGTTATCAGCTGGGATGCAGAGGTGGCATGGGGACACAGGCTACGGAGGGCCTCCAGGGCTGAGAATCCGTTCCCTGCTCTCAGGGGAGTTGTGTCACAGACCCTCCTTTCTTATCACGAAGGGACCGGCCTCTCCACAGGCATCCCATAAATCACAGCTTGTTGGAAAAATCACGGGTGGGCGCCCTCCGAAGCTCTGCGGTGCCGGGTACCAGCCTGGAGCTGATCTCACACAGCCGCGGCAGTCGCAGGAGCACCCGGAGCTCCCCAGGGGCTTTCGGTTGGCCGGATGAAACCCAAAACGTCTCATCTCCTGGGTTTTGCTCTGAGAAAGCAATACTTTTAAACATGTTTGCAGCTGTCTCTCTTGTCTGCTGCTGCCGTGTCAGGTAGGAAATGAAGCGATGTCATTTTGAGCTCAGCAGTATTGCACCTTCCTTATGCAATCTGGTTAACGAGATGAGGGAACGCCTGTAACTGAAGAGATCTGCTCCAGCCTGTGCCGGCTCTGTCTTACCCCGGCCTCAAGAGACCACGCTCTCATTTTGAGGACATAAAAAACAGAACTGGAAAGGCACATCGCATCAAGGGTAGGGGGAAGCGGCTATGAAATACAACCGGCGCACTAGCCAAGTTTCTCCTGTCGTAGTTGTAAAATGATTGTGTGCTCGTACCTGTCTGAAGTCCTTAAATAACTTCACCAGAAGCTTTTCTCATTCTCCCATCGCATTCCACAGACTTGAGTCAGGTCAGCTCAATATATAAATGGGAGACCACAAAGGAGCAGGTAACCCAGATTCTGCCAGTCTTCCCCCAGAACTGAGGCTTGACTCGCACAGCGCCATCCACCCGCTGGATCACAACGTTTTAACCAACACGTAAAAATGAGACCCACCCTCTTCTCACCCTTAAAAGCAAAGGTATTGCCCACCCAGCACCAACAGTTTTCAGACACAATCACACTTCGCTGATGAGCTGTGACTCCCTGCCCAGCCCCAGAATGGTTATGGGCCCACCAAAGCCTCAACCATGAACCTTGAGCATCAAATCTGACCCAATTTAAGAAGCAAACCCCAAGCAGACCAGCGCAGACCCATCTCCCTGCCCACAGACATACCACAGGATGACAAATACTCCCGAGGACCTGGGCCTGTGGCTTCTGGGATTTATTTAAAGACTCCAGGAGGTGAGAAGGTGGGTTCAGGGACGTTGTGAGTCAAAGACCTCCACCTGCGGGTTCCTGCTCGACCTGATGCCGTGCAGCTGGGAGGGAGGTGAGCCCAGGGAGTGACGGCTCGAACTTGCTGCCTGGTGTCCAAGGTCGGTGCCTGGGGTTTCTCTGTGATCATCAAGTAAATATTTCTGACTCCAGCCGGAGCTGTGGCTTTAATAAAGCTCTGCCAGAGTGAACTGGATCGTCTCTGGCTCACGCAGCAACCACAAAATTACAGGTTCCTGTTATAGACTCGTTATTAAAAGGTGATTTCATGGGAGCCATAAAGAGGGTGATTTTCAAACGTGAGCCGGATCTGCAGGTCCGACAGATTTTTCTACATCCTTCTCAGGCTCTTTAACCACCTGCCTTCTCTCACTCTGACTATTTTTTTAACTCACAGAACGAAACTGAGTTGATCTGAAAGTCACTGACAGACGAAACCCCGAGGTTCCTGTAATGGCGTTTGCTGGCATCGCCCCGATCACAGCCCTGTTCAAAGCCTGCAGGGTCTCTCCTTGGAGCCCCCTCTTTTTCCATGGATGCGGAGCTTCCCCGACCCTTCCTTACAAACAAACCAAACCAAACAACTCCCACCCATTTTCTTGGTTTTCAACCAAGCGCCGGCCTCGGTGAACCACAACCACTTGTCTGCACGTCAGCTCTTATTCTGCAAAGGTTAAGTGACAAGTAATATTTTATATCTTTAAAGACTGCCTCAGCCCTCTGTAATTTGCAGGTTCCGCTCTGGAAATGTTTCCTGCTGGAATGGCAGCCACCTCGGGGGGGAAATGCAGGAAATGATGACCCTGGAAGGTACCACATGGCAATGGGCAGCAAAGGAGATAAAAAGCAAATCTCTGCTATTACTGAACACGATAAGATCCCAGATACGCACAGGCTTGGTTTAACATCTTACTATGTACGAGTACATTTATTAAGCCTTTGTTCTTAACCTGAGCTTTCCAAGAGAGCCCATAAACATGGTTTACTACCATAATTTCAGTTCTAACATAATAATACTTGAGCTTAGAGGAAGGCTATCAGCTGCTGCTTTTTTATATATAAAATCTTCCTGGCTGAGCAATTTTGACCTACTATTGGTCCAGATGACGCACATGATACCTATAATTGAGATTGGAGAGGAAAAAATGCCTTTCTATTTCTTCCAGCATGTTTGTTTCTTACATTTGACAGCTCCGTGTGTATCGGCAGGGCTTTTTTTGTGGTAAGGTGAAGGAATTTTTCAAGAGCGGAAAGCTCTAACTGCTTCGGACCAAAAGTCACGGAGGAGGCTCGGATGGAGGGATGGTGGCTGCAAAATGTCTGGGTATTTCCCCACCGATCGCCTTTTAAATGTCCAGCAGCTGCTGAAGTTGTTTTCGGGGGGTGACAACTAGGAATTTTGAAAGAAAAACGTGTGAATAAGGCTGACTCCAGCGTGTCACCTGACAAGCAGGTTCCCGATGCTGCAGGGTCACAGTCACAGACTGGTGGGGTTGGCAGAGCCCTCTGGAGATCATCTGTCCCACCCCCNCCTTCCCTTTCCCCTTCCTTTTCCCCTTCCTCTCCTACTTTCCCCTGATTCAAGCCTGAATTTGCACCAGCTGAACTCAACGGAAGTTCTCCGGTTTCACACGGGATAACCAGGAGGCACCGACTGGGATGAAAAAGCCTCGTATGAAGTAAAGACGGCAAGAACAATCCCGAAACCCTCCCTCCCCGGGTAATGAAGCGTGCTGGCAGTTATTAGGTTTAGATCTTTCTGTAGGCAGCATATTGATGGAGAAAGTGCTGTGTATACAGTTGTTTATTTGCAAAAAAGGTAGGGGGAAAAAAAAAATTCTATTAAAATCCTGCACCTCTGGGACTGTCTTTGAAAGGCGTGTGATGTGACTCCAGGAGAGGAGTGATCAGCCTGTAATAATTTAGATGTTCCTGTTGCTATGGATACTTTCTTCTTCTTTTTTTTTTTTTAAGTGAAGATACCATTGTAATTTAAATTTCCAGTAACAAAAAAAAAAAAAAGGTAGCATATTAAAAATAATAAAAAATGCCGGAGACATAACTGTTTTATTCTTTTCTGTCAGTTTTACTTGTGCTGTGACAGTATATAGAAGTGATAAAATTGCCACGTCCGGGGAGATTTAGGACTTTTACACCTTTTATTACATTAATTAGACCTGAGGCTCGTACGTACCAGGCCTGGTGCTGGGACGTCACGTTAAAATTCACGCCACCAAGCAGGGGGAGGGAGGAGGGTTGTAGCTAAACCGAGACCTGACACGTCGGGGGGCTGGTACGGCGAGATTTGGGTCGGGAGATGGCAACGCGAAGGTATGAGCCAAACAACTCCCTGCTAAGTATCCTCATCAAAGCTTTTTACGCAAAAAACTTGGCCTGGCGTGGTGTTACCATCCGCGGGACTGTGACCAGGCGAGACAAAATCTGCCACCGTGGTTTGCAGCGAGAGCGTCGGGGAAACTCGGCCCTGGGACCCTTTCCCTCTTGCACGGAGGTGGGAGCTTGCGCCGGGGAAAAAATCGCTACCGGCGATGGCTGGGAAGGTGAAAAAAACCCCAACCTTGGAGGCAGAAATTGAGCCATGTGGACCCGAGTTTGCAGAGCGGCTGGTTTGAAAGGAGGAGAGTTGGAAGGAGAATTTGGAAGGAGAATCCCCGGGGCATCTGCCCGGAGAGGCGACGGCTCTGTGACCCCCCCCCCCCCGGGCACGTGTTTGCGGCTTCTTGCCTGAAACGGAAACCAGGATGGGAAAAGTTTGAGGCAAACAAGGTGCCTGGGGAATAAATTGAAAAGGTAAAGGTGGCAGCAGGGGTTTGGGTATCTAAATGCTGGTTTTCTCACATCACAGTTCAAAAGACGGGTGTCAGGGAGGAGAAGGCGGCAGAATTACCGTCTTGTTCTGCAGCATGACATGAACGGCTGCATTATTTCAGCCGTGACCGGTAACGTTGTTCCTACTCCGTTCCCTCGGCCAGGACAGGAGTCTTGGCCTGAGTCTGCGGGCTTTAATGCCAAGCTTTTCAAATCCATATTTCCCCCCCGCCTCGCTTATCTTTCCCAAGCTGCAAGTAGCAGCTGGGCGAGTGATAAATCACAGGAGTCGGCAGGGATTTTGGAGCCAGAACTTGACGGGGTCGATGTTTCACAACCTGCCTCTCCCTGTATTTCCTTTTGGAGGGAGAGAAGCCATCCCGTGGCCCTGACGTGGGAACGGTGACGTTGGTGACGATCGTGCCTGGCTCCAGGAAGGAAAGGCGAAGAGGCTGGAAGGTGGCAGGGTCCCTGCCAGCGCAGCCGGCAATGCTTTTCCCGGCGCTCCCATGCTGGGTTTGCTGGCACCACCTGGCTCCTGCCGCTTCCAAGACCGCTCCACGGGGAATAAGGAATGAGCACTCGATGGCAATGCCACATTTCTGCGCTCCCAGCCGGGGCCGACAGCTTCCTGGCGGGGTCGTGCCCCGGGAGATGCTCGGTGCTGCCAAAGGTCCGCGGCGCCAGCCGGGATGGAGAAGTCCCAGGCTCCTGCTCCCGGCGCCTGGCTGGGGACCAGCACTGGCTGACGGTGGCACGTGGCCCCGGTAGCCGAGCGCTAATCCGCTTTCCGGGCAGCACAGAGGGACCCTCCGGCTCTGCCGGCCCAGGGAGCCACTGCGGAGCCAGGAGCGAGACACAATCGCTGCTGACGAAGATCAGAGCCCAGCGGAGGAGGGACTGGGCGTGTGCCCAGCGTGAGAGACGGTGACAGTAAATTAACCAGCACTTGGTCGCTAATTACCTTCTACCTGCACATTGGCTGCGCAGCTGCCTCCGTCCTTCCCGCGCTTCCTACATCTGCTTTCTGGCTCCGGCTCTCTGGCCCCGTTTACACTCCTATCTCAGGCGGCTTCCTCTTCCTGCAGCTCCTAATGACTTGACATCCCCTTTTTTTGTAAAGCCAATATTTCTCCTCTGAGCCAAGAACCAGCTGGAGATGTTTGCTTTTAGCAGGGAAGAAAAATAACAACCAACCCCCAGCAACCCACAACGCTGTTTCCCATTATCCTTCCCCTGGGCTTTCGAGGAGAGGTGCTAAATAAATGAAGTAATGCAATATTAAGGCTCCCTCTGTCATAAGCAGGATCCACTCGCTCCTGATAAATTGCTCGCAGCCGGGTGCCGGCTTTTCTTGCTAAAAGGACTTCAGAGCCCAGGGCTGGAAGCTGTGGCCCCGCTTGCTCGCGTCTCGTTCGCAATGGATAATTTCATCTGCTCCTGGCCCTGCGGCCGCTGGTGGGGGCTCCCGGGTCCCCCCGTGCTGGGGACGGGAAAAGCTTCTGTGTCCTCCCAAGCCCACGTCGCATCTCGCTGGGCTCCAGGCGCCCGATGGGGCTTGTGCTGCCTCCGCAGGAGCCACTCCAGGAGATTTTATTTAATGCAGCAGAACAGGGGCACAAACGGCCACCGTCAACCCCACGTTACCACCCCCGCGAAGGATCGAGGCCCCAGGTTTCAGGGAAAGGCGGTCGGATGGATTTCCTCGGGGGGGGGCAGGGGCATAAAAAAGATAACTTTTTGCCAAGCTTGTGGATCTTTGGTACGGAAATGACAGCTTTTTCAGACGGAGATGCTTCCAAGGGCTGGAGGGATTTGGCAGAAGGGCCCCGTGCCCTCGCTGTCCGTGTGGAGGGGAGCGTCCGCGGCGGCTCCCTGCGATGGAAACTCCGCCACAAGCCCTCTGCTGTCGCGGCATCGCTGTCGATGCAGTTTTGGGGTTGAGTTTAACGAGTTGCAGCACCAGCAGTTAAAGAAATAAGCTCCGAGCCCCGTGGCTCGCAGCAGCTGTGGGTTTTGTTTCTTTACCAGGGGCTTTCAGGAGGGAGATTGAAGCCGGGCTCTGAGTTAGTTTCCTCGCCCCCTCCGTAGGATGGATGGAGGTGTTACGTCCAACATCCCCCCCCACCACCGCGGGGTGACAGAGCAGCGTTTCCCAGTACAACCGCCGCCTGCCGAGGCTGCTCGAAGGGAGGAAAAAGGGCAGCGAAGTCGCACCACGTCCCCCTCCCTGGGGGAATGTGGTCAAGGGGGGAAAAGCCACCGACTCCCCTGGCTCATGGTTGATGCTGCACCCTCCGATCCCGCAGCCGCCTTCCCACGGCAGAGCCCCATCCCCTCTCCTTCCCTCCCGCAGGAGAAGGAAACGGATCCTGAAAGTTTTTCAACCGGCACTTAAAAAAACGTCGCATCAAAACCAAAAGATCAATTCGTTCCTCGGTGTCGCCATCAGTTAAGCACGAAGGCGCAGGCTGCCGGCACTCAGCACTTGTAATCGAGGATATCGCACGCCAGAACTGACACTTTAAACAGAAAAATGAAGTTTGACCAAATTGTTTGCTTTGTTAGTCCAGCACTGTGGGAAGAGAGGCACCTCTGCAAAGCCCCTTCGCTCTGCCCTCGGCCCAGCTCCGATATCCCAAAGATTAAATCTGTTTGTCAGCATCCCCGGAGGAGTTTCTCCCTGTGATTCCCGGAGGAGCGGCAGCAGTGTGAGGACCTGGTTCCTGCGGGAGCCGCTGGCTCCAAGCTGGCAGTCAGCGAAGGCAGGAATCGCCGGGGGAGACCAAGCACCCAGGGCAGTGCCGGCCTCTCCGGGCTGTTTTTATTTAAAAGGCAGCTGTACAAATTAAAACTCCCTGCGGCGGGAGAAGGACTTTGGCACAGCCACTCAGGAACTCTATCCATTAAGAGATTTTGAGTTTTGATGTTACCGGCACCACGTTTACCCGCAGAGCAACCCGAAGCACCAACCTCCCTCTTCTCATCCCTTGTCGCAACCGTCCCCAGAGGCTGATCCAGTGATGCGGGGGCTTGGGAAGGGATGGATTTACTGATCCGGCAGCAATGGTCACCTCCCGGCCCGGTGCAGGAGGGAAGGTGGCCATGGCACATCCCTCTGCGCATCTCGCATGGCCGCATCCACTTCCATAACCAATTCCCAGAGGCAGCACAGCAGGGTGATGTCTAACTGCTGCCATCTTCCCACCTGGATGGCGCTGGAAAGGGTCTTCTGATGGACACAAACCTCCCGCAGATGTTTCCGAGCGCTCCCTGCTACGCGTCAAGGGAGACAGAGAATTCAACCAGTTAGAAATACAAAGGCTTCTATGCGTTAAAAGGGCCGCGGTAAAAATCAAGTCACCCAGCACAGACACTCCAAAAAATGGCAGAAGTTTTATTTTCCTCAGCACAGATACTCTTTACAGCAGAAGGTTTTCTTAAAAAACTATATACATACATATATAGTATTGTGCATTTCCGTATATGCTCCTAGAGTTTCTAGAAAGGAGGAAGATCGACGTACAGAGAAACCCGTTCCTGCAGCCCAAGCTCTTTCCAAGGACAAACAGCCCTCGCCAGGGCCAGGACACGGCATTTGCCACAACCATTTCTGCCCAGTTTTGCCATTACTTCTGCCGTAGGGGGACGTCTCCACCGCGTGCCTCCGTAGCACCGACAAACTGAGTAACTCCTTCAATCGCGAGAGGCTGATGCCACCCCTAAGATCAAATAAGTCACGGGGACGGTAGTGTCAAGATGTAAAGTTGCTTTAAACACAATTTTGCAGGATAAACAGAGCAGACGCCTCATATAGAGACACGATGACTCAGCTTCACAAGCCCTTATCACAATAACACTTTGGGGGGGGAAATCAAATCTAAGTTAGAGTCACTCAGCTGTTTCCTAATAAATTCTTTACAGCTGACAAAGAGGTTTGTTGGTTTTGGGTTTTTTTTTTCCCCCTGCAAGCAGTTTTAAGAGAGTTATAAAGAGCTATCTGGGGAATGAATTAGTGTTTCAAAACCAAGTTACAAATCTATAAAACAGATTAGTATACTTCACGTAAGGCCACAAACACGGCAAACTGTCAGTGCGCCTATTTAGGATCATTAAACTTAATCTTTTAATTAGCATAAGCTTTATACCTCCATTATTTATTTCCAATTCCAGGAACAGATGAAGACGCTTCCCCAGCTCCCAGGAGATGGGCTGTCGGAGCGGGGGGAAGGATGGGAACGCTGCGGGAAGGGGCCCCTCTTGCTAATTGAACATCCAGGCATTGGTCTTGCCTAATCCGATTCCGTGTGAGTCCATGGAGCCAGCAACAACCGAATGGTTCCGAGACAGTAAAAAGGCCCACAGAGCCCAACCCGCTCCACAGAGCTGGGAACACGGATCCACGGCGCCCCTGGGTTCACCCGACCCGCAACTTCCAACCCGCGTTAGCAAAACAGCCTGTTCCTCCCTGGTGGTTTTTGCTTTTAAAGCCAACAGCGCAACGGAGCTTTTGTGTTTGGAGGCGCGTCGGAAGCGGCGCACGTTGAGAAGTCAGTTTTGAAACAGATCTGCAGCACTGCCGGGTCAGGTTGGGGGTTTTTTTTTTTTGGGTAAATAGCTTCAGAAGAGAAGTTACAGGCACTGCTTACCTTGACAATCCGGACCATTGCTTTCAGTTCGAGTTTTAAAGTGCAAAACTTCAGAGAGTCTTTGGGTAGAAAAGCGTCAATTCCCACGCGAAGGCGGCAAAGGAAGAGCCCAAACATGGCGGGGTGATTGACAACTGTGAGAGTATCACCGACATTCCGGACAAAAGCAGGATCTCTGCCACCTCTTTGATTTTAACACTGTCGGCAGCTGCTGCACATCTCCCCCCCCGGCCTCCGCAGGCGACGGGTTGGTCAAGAAACAGCGGATTAGTAACAGTTGTGCTCGCCATCGCATTTGCATCTGCAGACCTTTGTCTGGAAAAATATATACAGAGAGACTTTGGTGTTGCATAGTCTGTTTTCAGAGAGGAACAGGCACTGCTGAAGGTTCTTCCACGGTATATTGCCCCCTAATACTGTAGATGCTCTACACACCTTCCAATAACGAATGTAAACTGTAACGGCTATGAATAAATATGTTCAAGAGCATCTCGTGGTTTAGATAAAAGCAAGGTATAAAAATCTGCATTAGGTTTCTAAAGCTTTGGTCTAAACTGTGCCGTAACGTCATCTGACTTGGTGAAGAGCCCTCAGACGAGCCCCTCGCGTACAGCACCCGGCACAGCGGGATTCAGTCCATGGACTTCTAGTGGTTATTCTCTTGTCAGCCGTTAGACGCGTTTGACCTCAAAACATGAAGAGATCATCTTTCTCGCCTGTGGTGGAATCTATTTTGTTCCAGTCTACAGGCGAGAGCATTTCCGCGCTCTGGATGTCTTGCGCCGTCAGTCCCGTGTCGAGGACGTGGGGGTTTGTTCTCGACTGAGCCAGCCTGAGAGAGGAGAGAAGCAGAGAATAAGAACACAAATCCCCACAGTTTATAGCCCGGATGCTCGATGCATCCGTAATGCCGAACCCTCGCTGCAGTTCCACCTTTCAAAATCCTCCAGCGGAATGAAATAATCCAGGAAGGGGCGAGCTGGCACACGGCATTTGCAGCTCCCTCAAGTTTGTTGCAGCTTTGCTGCTGCTTTATCCTAACGTTTCCCCTACAGGAATCCAGGGAATTTGCAGCCCGGACATATTAATGGTCTGGTAGAATAGTTTTCCTGCCCCTCCCAGCCCCGACGGTGGGTGCATCCTCAGTTGGGATCTTATCTCAGCACAAAGGCTCTGCTGACGGAAGAGGCAGCCCCAGCGCAACGGGAATGGCTGGAGAGCAGCCCTNTCTTTGGAATTTGGGAGAAATCCTTGGCTGTGAGGGGGGTGAGCCCCTGGCCCAGGTTGCCCGGAGAAGCTGTGGCTGCCCCATCCCTGGAGGGGTTCAAGGCCAGGTTGGACGGGGCTTGGAGCAGCCTGGGCTGGTGGGAGGTGTCCCTGCCCAGGGCAGGGGGGGCACTGGGGGGGCTTCAAGGTCCCTTCCCACCCAAACCAGCCTGTGATTCCCACCCTGTAGGGGCCTGACCTGCACGAGTACAGGCCGGAAAACTCACCTGAAACAAACCGGATTTGTTTAACGTGGATGGAGTGCTCAGCACACGCGTGCAGGAAAGCTCGTAATTTGGACTGGGAAGGGAACTAAGCCACGTGAAGCTTCGGCCACAAACTCTGAAGGCGCTGAGGTGCATGAATTCCAAATGCAAATTCCAATCGGAGTCACACCGATGCAACCACGCTGCGGCAGGGACCGGTGGAGCAGGGAGGCTGCTCTCCCCAGTCCCTGCTGGTTTGGGGACCGACAGGAACCAAGTCCCAGGGTTCACCCAAACCTCACGGAGGGACGAGGAAGCGTAAAGTCCCCCGTGCCAGAAGTTGGGACCAGCATCGCCACAGCTATCATGGGGGCTGGAAACAGGCAGCCTCAACCCACCCCAGCAAGCGGGAGCGGACACGCTAAGTGCTTGGGGAATTAAATTCCCTATTACATACAGCCTCTCTCTCCATCCTTAAAAGGTTGTCAAAATATTTGGCTTATCAGCCAGCCTCAAAGCCTATCTTTCAATTAACAGCTGAGGCAGTGATGGGGCAGCTGCCTAGGTCAGATCACTGATTAGATTAGAAGCATTATTAAAAGCCAGGCACTAGTCAAGTCTCCCGGGCTGGTCCCCGGTGGCGTGAACTTGTAAAGGGAGTTATTAGAATTACCTTGAAAATGCCTCGTCGAGACCATCATCCATTTCCTTTGTTAAAGAGATAAAAAGAGAGAGAAGTAGTTGCTAAGAGAACGCACAAAAGTGTATTTAGAGACCCGGCTCTGCGCTTGAGCCTGGCAGACAAAATATATGTATTCGAGTGCCTAAAGCAACGCTCCTCTCGGCACGCTGCCTCCTCGGGCAGGTTTTATCTCACTCTCTGCACAAACCCCAGGGTAGGAGCCGTAACTCCGGGCGGCCCAGGTTTCCTCAGAGCAGGTCCGCGGGCTCGGAGCGGGGATGCCGTGCTCCCCTCGCTGCCCATGGGCTTGGCCCTTTCCCACCATCCCCAAACCAGGCTAATTCTGCCCTGCCGCCTGCACGGGCCGGATTGGGCCCATCAGCTGGATGTCATCCCTCTCTGGGCTTCATCACAGCCCTCGGCTCTTCCAGGAACCCGCCACGAGACTGGCACGTGCTGCGGGTTCCTGCTAAGAGGAGGGACCAGGACAGAGCTCGGGAAGATGCTCCAGGCCCCCTCGGGGCTCTTTTTGGATCAGGAACCCGGAAAGCAACTCTGCAGCAGCACAGGGGGAACCTGCGCTGCTTGGAAGCCACTCTGGGATCCTTCATCTCTGCTTCGCTCCCACCGTTTCCCAGGGAAAACGTTTGAGCTGCTCGGGGGAGAAAAATTTCCTGTGCAGGAAGACGGGCTCTGCGCGAGGGCTTTGCTACGGACAGACTCGGCTATTCCCAAAATCTTGTGATGTACTCACAGACTTAATGTAATATGTAAAGTATAAAAACTCTGGAAGAAGGGAGGGATTGGAGGCGGCTGATAAGCCTCCAAGATTTGGTATGACTTAGAGCTGATCCTCAGTTTTAACCTGAAAAGCCTCAGACTCAGACCCGGCAGACTCAAGAAACAGGCTCCAGGCAAAGGCCCTTTATCATACAATTCTCCAAAATTTAGCAGACGGTGTGTTTCCACGTGTGGGCAGGAGGTCCCAAGTCAAATGGGGCTTCAAAGATCAGCCCCAGCCCAGGTGGTGACGGAGCACTGGGACACGGAGGAGGCTCCCCGACAACTGCGCACCCAGGCAGACGGTCCGGGTCGTTATTTTTCTATTAGCAGCCCATGTAACAATTAAGCCAGATGACTGAGGACATTTTCGAGAAGCCATCCACGCTCACACAAGCAAGATGCAGCCGCAATCAAGAACAAGGGAAAGCTAAGAGTAATAACGAACATAAATATAACCTGGTTTTGGTGAACGGTAAACAAAAGCCACCAACATAATGATTTTTTTCCCCCCCCGAACAGAGCAGTTAGGTGGTCTCTCAATTAAGTGGCACACCACTGAGAAACGCTGCTCCAGAATAAGTAATATTCAATTATCTGACAGCGGCGGTTCTCGGAGCGCCTCGCAATCGCCTTCATTTATTTACAGAGCCTAAAAAGGGCAGCAGGCACTCGAACGCTAATCGATCCCTTCAAGTAAGACACGGAAACCCAGCTCGTCTGGGAGTCTCCGAAACCCGGCCTGAAGGGCTCAGCCACCCCAGAGCTCCCGGGGAGGGGGGAGTTTATCCAAGAAAAAGCTCTGTGATGGGACCTGGAGCACATGAAATGGAGGTGGCATCGCTCCCCCCAACCCCCGGCTTGGCAGACACCGCGGTGCCCCACTTACCCACACCACGTTGTTATTTACAGAGGAGCCGGGCCCAAACATGCTGTTATCCAAACGCGGGGAGTTCGCGCTGCTGGTGAGGGGCGATTTGGCAGGATCTTCTAAATCCAGCAAGTTCCCTGTGGCTGCTGCTGCGGACAGAGAGGAGAGGGAATGAGGGAGGGGAGGGGAAAAGAGAGATGAGACGAAAGCAAGCCTTTTTGCAGTAATCGCTTCCCCTCAAAAAGGGGAATCAAAGGGTTCCATCAAATTCCTTCAGGATGGCCCTAAATTTTAGCACGGAGGAGCTGCGTTCACCCCAGCCGAGGATGTCGTTTCAGCCTGTATCATTCGTGATGCTCACATCAGGCACCAGAAACCCTCTTGACGAGGATGCGGGGGATAATCATCCCTCCAACAGCCATCGCTGGGGGGGCTCCCGGCTTCAGAGTGAGTCAGGATCAGCCCCGAGCAAAGCTGAGACATCCCACCCCAGGACATCCCAGCCCCGGGGTGGGAACAGACCCCGAATGATACCCTCAGCTCAGCCCATGGCATCGATTCAGCATCTTACAAGGATGCTTCGTTATTTTACAGGACCGAGGGCAAATCCCAGACTGGGTGAAGACCAGTTTACAGCCTGGGGGCTGCTGGTACGCCGCCGGCTGGGATGTCTGAGGGAAGCCTCAAATCCTCCCCATCTGCAGATGCAGAAGAGCCCCCGTCGCGGAGCATCCCCCAGGCAGACGCCGGAGCCCCTTCCTACACCCATGGCAGCCCCAGGCCTCATTTATCCCCATGTGCCACCGCTTGTGACAGATTCCTCCAGTCCTGGGCCTTCACATGAAGAAACGAGATGTGCCAGCCTGGAAGGAAGCCCAGTTTAACGCTGTGTTCCTCCGTGCCAAATCCTCTTATCTCCATGGCCAGCACGGAAGAGGGATTAGCCATTTGTCCCACTTCTCCCTGGCTACGCGTCTTGCGTTTCAGAGGCAGCAGAGGACCCACGGGCAGGCACCTGAATTATGAGGGTTTTTACTATTTAACTGTTTTCTTTTCAGGCACCTCTCCTTCCTTAGGGGAGCCGGAGGCCGAGCGGCACTTGGATGTCCACCTCCTTCAGACGATGGGATGGCAAGTCTTTTGGATCTGAGACAAACCCAAAATCAGAGTCGGGGTGCGTGGGTCCACGCTAAGCCCATAAGGACATTATGGCCAATTTGCCCCAACCAGATTTGGGGTGGCGGGGGCTGTATATTTAAGGGGGAGATGGAAGGACTTGGCAGGCGGCCACCGTGTCCCACGCTCTCTGCCGAGGGCAACATCTCCCCTATGACCAAAATATTTGCTCCTCGCTGGTCTTTTGAAGCCTGCCCCGTGCGGGGAGAGCCCCGCAGCCCTCCGGCTGTTCCCCATCCCCGAAGCCAAGCTCTGCTGGCGGTGACTTACGTGTGTCAGGGTGGGCAGGGGCTTCCGAGCTGGGGCTACTTGGCCCTTCTCCTTCCAAGATGGACCTTTCCCGCTTCTCCTTCTCTGTAAAAGAAGGAGAGCCCATCAGTGCCCGCAGAGCACTCCCCTGCAAGCTGTTAGGGAAGAGGGACACGGGGACAGCTAGGACGGGCCACCAGGTTTCCTCTACCCACAGCAGGGCAGGCTCCGGGTGTGTTTTATTATCTCATGGAAGGTGAAAGCAAAAAAAATCTTGACAGCAGCAGAGCTGAGGTACCCCAGAAGAAGCAGCAGGTCCTTCACACCCCGCCGGCGAGACAGGAGCGCAGCCAGAATCCGTCAGGATTTACAAAGCTGTTGAGAGAAACCTGGGAGATGCCTTAAATCACAGCAGAGGTTGGGCCAACTTTAACGGCAGCCTGGAAACTTGGAGGGCGAGGGGAAAAGGCACTTGAAAGCTGGAAAAAACCCAAGGACATCCCTTGAACTTTCACATGAAGAGCGGGAAGAAGGGAAAACCACTCACCTTCCTTAGCTGCTTGCCAGAGCTCAAATGCGACTTTGAAGGCCTGGGCCACGGTGAGGGTCACCGCTTGCGCCTGGAAAGACAAGGGTGAGGCAGCACGGTGCTGATGGGTCCTTGTGTAGATTTAAATCATTTGGAGGTTTTGCTTTGCAGATTCATGTTAACCTGGATCCAACCAGTCCCCTGCTCCGCATGCTCCCCGCCGGGCTGGGGAAGGGTAATCAAATATTGATGGAAGCAGAGACCAGCTCCGTGTTGGACACGCAGCTTGTAGATCCATCTTTAGGAGTAATGGGAAGATGGAGGAGGCAGGGACACGGCTGTCAAGCCATCATGCTGATGGATGGGGAGAAAAGAGCAGCTCTTCCTGCACCCCATATTTCTAAACATGGTGTAAAAAACAAGCACAAGCGCTGCACAGTCCCAGGCTCATCCTCACGGCTCCCCAAGGGAGGCGGCTCCAGGGCTGGGCTCCGCATCACCCACCAGAGCCAGCGACACCTCAACGGGAACCAGCCCCTGGGCCGAGCCCTGGACCACGCCGCCCTGGGCCGCAGCAGCGCTGGGGAGGGATGCGCAGAGCTGTGGTCCATTCCCCCGGCACCGCACACGACGGCAGGCACAAGGATGCTCCGACAGCGGCTCTCTGGAACAGGGAGCAATCTTAGAGGCAGGACAAGAGAGACCCCAGGGTCTTCCCCTGGCTCCCCTGGGCTAAAATGGGGTCGCGCTGGCTCGGACCAACAGCGTGGGCTTGTTTTGCAACAGCCACACAGCAGGAGCAGGGACACCTTCCCCTTCAGTCTCCCCGTTCCTCCCCAAGCCGAGAGCTTGAGCAGCATTAAAAAAAAATCCAAACCACCACCTTAAATAGCCCAAGTTGCTGGAGATGTATAAATAGTGCCATAAATGCCAGCTTCATTAGGAGAAGGCAGAGCTCACGAGCAGTTTAAGTGCAAGGAGATAACGAGGAGCACTCAGCAAGGCTGGGGCGCCGCAGCATCCTTGAGGCCTGAGTTTGTTTTACGAAGTTGCAAAACTAAACAAACCCCAGATCTGGGTCCGTAACCCGCAGCCGGGAGGACGGAGACGTGGGGGGAGCGCGAAGGGAGCGCAGGCGTCCCCCAAAAGCCAGGGAGGGGTGAGGAGACCCAGCAAACCTACCGCTGCCAATTAAACCCCGCAAAGCAGGAGAGCTCATTTGCATGTCGGAGCTATTTACATCTTTGATGGAAGTGCAAACGCTTTATGGCAAAAACTTAAATATGGTAATTAAGTATGAAACTCCTCACAGCTGTTTACAATTTAAGCTGTCACATCTGAATCAAGTTTAATAGACCCAGCTACCGTTGAGAATTACCCAGGAACTAAAAATATGGACTAATTATATGCCCGTGACTGGTAGCTGTGCGCACATTCAGGGACCCTGCCCTGGGGCAGGGACGGTCCCTGGTCTGGGAGCGGGGCATCACCTCACCAGCACGACGTTCATGAGTTTTAAAGACAAGGAAAAAAAAAAAAAAAAAAAATCGCTAGTTTTTGCCACAAAAGGCCTTGGAGAAGTTTCTTTGGAGGGAGACGCGCTGAGCTGATGTACCACCGAGATAATTCTTTTAGCACTGGAGAGATTTAAATTTTAATTTGCAGAGCGAGGCTTATCTCCGCCGTGCAAGGATGGGAGCGCACGCTGAGAAAAGGAGAGACAACTTGTAGCTTCCATTATTCTCTCCCCAGAAAAAAAGACCAAGCCGGGAGAAGTGCAGAATATTAAGAGAGCTGCGGTGGCCGCACTCCGGGCACAAGGATGCTCAGAAGGACCCGGGAATTGCCGCGCCGGGATGCACTGGGTGGGAACAACTCTTGGGAGGTTGTTTCCCTGTAGATCCAGGATATCCCGCTCTCTGCTCAACAGGCCCCAGGGGAAGGATTTCGGGGGGCAGGGGGATCTGACCTGCCCTTCCTCATCCCTAAATCCCCTTCCTGCTGCAGGGAAGGGGCTCAGCCCCAGCTCAGGCTCCACTGGAGAGGTCCTCAGGGCTCTCCTTGTCCCATTTACCGGTGCACAGTGACCCATTTCTCTCCTTCCCCAGCTCATCAGCGCTGGGTCCCTGCCCATCCTGATGCACCGAATCAGCAGGAAAAAGTCCCAAGAGTGGGTTCAAAGCAAGAGCCAGAGACCTTTTTCTACACACAGGTCTCTGCTCCAAGCTCCATCCTCGGCACGCAGCAGGGTCTCCTGTGCTGCTCCCGCAGGGAGAACATGGCCCTCTCTGCAAAGATGCCGCTAAAAATTGGACAGGGAGCTTCAACGGCAAGAAATGGGTGGAAGCCAGGGCGGCGAGCCCAGAACCGCTGGCTAAATGCCTCCCATCAACGAGGCTGCCCCCGGGCATCTCGCTGCCAGCCTTCCCAGAGACCTCCCCGCCTGCCAAAGCCTCTCCCCACGCTGGGCTCAGCCCGGGAAAGCGGATGCTGAGCAGGGAAGAATCCCAGCAGCCAGGACGGCAGCACGGTGGGGGGTTTCAGGTGCTGGTGCAGGGCCAGGTCCTCTCACCCCCATCCCAAACCTTGGGGCAGAAAGGCTTTTACCTGCAAAACAATGGGCTGAATCCAGCCCGGAGTCGCGCCTGCTCGAGTGATGACCAGGCACGGGGCAGCGTGGCTGGGATTAAACCGCCTGCGGTGACGGCAGCAGGAGGGTGGGTGCTCTCCCGCGGCCGTTTGCAGGGCCAAGGAACCCCCTCGCTCTAACTAGGGTGTTATCTCACCGGCACAGCCCCTCTCTGCTTCCTCCTCCTACAGCCACATCCCCATTTCTTCCTCTGGACTGACCATTTTCCGTTTGGTACAGAGGAAGGCATGGCACTCCAGGTTCTCATTGAGCTGGTTCTGGGCAATGTAGGCAAACACTTTATCGTGGATCTTGTCTGCCGTGCAGTAGGATATCCTGAAAGACAGAACGAAACGGCTTGTCCGGGGCACTGTGCGTAAGGGAGGTCAACCAAACCCTCCTCTGACCTGCAGCAAGCGCCCGTCCCTGCGCTTCCAGCTCCGGGGCCAAGCAGGGAAGGCAGAGGGAGCACAGGAGTGTGACCAGGCTTCAATCCAACTCCTTCCCAAAGCAGAGGAGTCGATGCCACTGGCTTAAGCGCTAAAAGAAGCCCAGAGCAGCCATGGCATGAACCACGAGCATCATACACACAGAGGCAGGAGAGAAGAGAAGAGAAGAGAGAACGTTTCACTTTGTGGGAAAGGACGGGTTAGAGCAGGTAAAGGCTCTGCAGGGTGCCAGCCTGGGACTATGCCTGACAAAGAGAGACACTGGAAGATTTTCCTTGGAGGATAAGCTCACAAGGAGAAAGACGCGTTCTCAGCCTATGATTTAATCTCCAGGCTCAAACTAGGGAAAGAAATTTAGGCAGGGGTGCCCAAGAAAAGCTATAGAAAGGCTGAAATTCAGGCTCCAAGATCCGCAGTAGCAGATGCAGAGGATGCACGGGATGCTCCGAGACCCCTGAGCACAGGGGATGTGGGGAAGGAGGCTCAGCCTCCTCAGTGCAGCATCCCCAGGGTGGCCGCGTCTCTCCCAGCCTCTGGCAGGGCAGGGCTGACTCCGGAATGCCCAACAAGGCTCCGGAGGAGCAACAGGCTGACCTGTCTGGGGTGACCAGGCTGTGGGGGAGGGCTCAGCTCCCTTCTGCAGGGCAGCGGGTCCCTCAGCATCGGCCACTGCCATCTCCCAGGGCTCAGTCCGCACCGGGAGCTGCAGGACTGAGCGTCTCGTCCGAAGCCAGCCAGCACAGATCGGAGCAGCCCTGGAGGCTTAGTGCAAGGCGACAGGCGCTAGCAGCGAGCAAAGCCCCTCCCTGGGGCACACGATAGATCAGACAGGTGTTAAGGAAAGAGAAAACCTGAGGAAAAAGTGGGACACTTTAGTAAAAGTTTTCCTGTAACGTCCCATTGCTGCTTCAGCTCCCGCTGTCGCTGCCCCCGACAGTTTGCAGGGAGGGGACGGGAAGGTCCCAGTTCCCAGCAAATGCTGGGACTTAAAAAGCCACATTCAAAATTTATTTACACCGCATTAGCGGTTTGTTGTGCGTGAGGGTGCCTCTGCTCAATGGCCTATATTCTGTTTCCCAGAGCTGAGCCGTGCTCTGGATTAAAGAGGCATTTGGATGCTCATTCCTTTCTCCCGCTTGTTCCCAAAGCGCCGTGGCCACTCTTTTGACGACCGTGACAAAGCCACGGGAGGTCGCCTGCGCAGGCGTGTGGCTGCCTTCCAGCAACCCCCCAGCGCTCAGCTCGATAGACGATGGCCGTGAATTTCCAGGCAAAGGATAACTCCCACCCGCCTCTGAAGCGAGTTTAGGACCGAGGCCTTTGCAGCAGCACGTTTGGTGACGGTGGCTGCATTTCAGCCGTGACCACCCCGTCCTGCCCAAGCACCCGATCTGAGGCGAGAGCTCAGAGCTGGCATCTCCCTGGTGAGTAGAAAAGCCAAAGGGAAGACAGCAGAGGTGTTAGAGGAAAGCCCTGGGAGCACCATGCTCACAGAGCGGGGAGAGGACCCCCCCACGCACACAGACGGCTTTCACCATGATCCCACAGCACCAGCATCTCTGGGGAGCAGCATCGCTCCCCACGCCAACAGGACACGCTGACTTCAGTCAACTGAATCGAGGGGATGCTCGTCCACAAGCACGGACCGGGAGGAACAGCTTTATCCGCAGCTGTTAAAGCATCCAGGCGGAATTTAAGGCAGCATCTAAAAACCCCGGCCCCGCGGCTCTGCCTCTTCTAGGCCAGCGCAGTGATCCCATCAGCTCTGCTCTTTAGCAGCGGGTTTATCTCCCGGGGCTCAGCGCCGGTGGCTGCACGCGAGTGCTTAGTTTGAACCGGAGAAAAGCGAGCGGGTTAGTCAACTAGTTAGAGAGCGTGGCCTGACCCAGCGCCCCCCACCCCACCTCTAGCAAAGGGGGACAGAGCAGCAGGTGAAGGACAGAAGCAGAGTGTGGGGGACGTAGAGGGAGAAGGGATGGAGGAGATGGAAAGGGTCGGATCTGAGCTGAGCGCCTGCTTCCAGCCTCTTTGGAAAAAATACTTGCCAAAGCCTGAGGAGAGGATATAGGATAATCCATCCTCGCCCTCCCCACCCTGGTACTGGGTCTCAGCAGCTGGCCCAGCCCGGCTCTTCGTCAGAGCTATTTAAACACACCAGAGGTGCGGAGCAGCCAACGAGGAGAGGGCAGCCCCGGCTCCCCTATCCTCACCCACTCGGAGATGCTCTGACCACCCACCCTCCGTATTCAACTCTTGCCATCACCCCGGATGCTTCGGTGTTCCTATTGCCAAGAACAGGCGGTAAAGCCACACATGGCCACGGAGCACCTCCAGGCTCATCACATCGTCCCTTACCCCCAGCTGAACGCTTCTGGCCTCAGATGTAAGTTTACCTTAAACTTAGCAGCCCCACCTCCTTCCCTGCACCTCTGCAAGACGCGGTGGGCAGCGAGGTGTCAGCTCAGCCCAGGTGGGGACCGCAGCCCACGCCGGCGAGGGGCCGCGACACCAGCACTGCCCAGCTCGTCCCCCTGGCAGGAGCCGAGCAGGACCCTCGGGGCACACAGCCGAAGCGCATCCCGTAACCCACCTGTATATGGAGACGTTCTCAATCAGCTCGTTCGTTCCGCTGTCGTTTAACACGATCCCTCTGGGCGAGACTTTCAGAGTCACTTTCTGCAGTTTCTTTCCACTTGCTTTTGCCTTTGGAAGGAAAAGGGGGAGAGGAAAGTTACAGGCTTTGAACACCGATACGTCCACAGGTACATAAACGGAGCAGAGACTCCAGGTACCCGCTACCTAATAAGCATATTAATAGCACTCGTTAGTAGTAGAGACTGAATTTACTACCAGGTGTGATAAGGCACTCGCTAAAACTTTTCCTTCCCTGAAGCAGTGATTTTTGCTGGCATTAATGAGACAAGGACACACACCCTCCACCCCACCCCACCCTGAGGTATTTCCAGCCCAGCACCTCCACGAGGATTTCCCCGCGGCTACCAGCACGGAGCAGTGGCTGCTCTGGCCGAGCAGAAACCGGGTGAAACCCGGGGAGTTTTGTCTTTAGGGCCAGCTCCGGAGAGAGGGGGGCACCAGCACCAACATGGCAGGAGGACGTTGCTGCCAAAGCAGCTGGTTTTGAGCTGTGCTGCCAAACCCCCTCCAGCGGCAAAGCGTCCCCCACACCAAGGTCAGGACACTAGCTTAAAAAGTAACTAGACTTTTTAAGGGACGCTTGCTCTTATTTACTAGTCTGGTGCTTTCAGCCTTCAGGTTACGTTCAGCTCACCACCTAGCTTCTCTCAAAAAAAAAAAAACAATTAAAAAAAATACAGAGCTAGCTAGCTGCAGACCTGGATCCTCAGCCCTGCTCCCTGGGGACCTCACTTGAGCCGCATCCAGACTGGCGGTCGGTCAGTCCTGCCCCTCCGAGGTTGGCCTCAGCCCTGGGGCTTTTATTTAAAGGCTCCGTTCTTGGCCGATGGGAGCAGACCTGAAGGGCTCTGCCAGCGGCTCCCGTTTCATGCGAGCGCTCCCCTCCCACCTAGCTCAGCACATGCCAGGAATGGATCCGTCATTACCCGCCGCAGTTCGCCACCCCATTGAGTTTTATGACGGTTAAGTGTACAACTGGGTCTTTGCCTCATTCAGTTTTATAAGGGCTTTAAGAAGCGTTAATTTTACTCGGAGCCCGGTGAGCAGGGGCTCTGGGGAGGCTTGGTGTGAGAGGACGGCTGAAAACGAGTCCTCCTTCTAACAGAGGTTACAGCAGGACGGCGGCTGCATTGGCTGGGAACCGGAGCAAGCTGTCCTGCTCCCTTCCCCTCTTAACCCTCCAAATCCCGGGAAGGAAAAGCCAGAGCTGCATGCCAGCTCCTAGTCACGTGCTGGCTGTGCTCAAACCGCTTTCCCTGCCTTGCAAGAGGAGAGACGGCCCTGGGGAAGGCCGATTTCAGCAGGTCAGAGGGTTCTTCCACACCCAGGGTCGCCCAAGCTTATCAAGGGGAGCCAGAGCTCAGACACGTCACACCAGCTTTCCGCAGCCTGCCCCATCCGCAGGCCAGGGCTGGTCTGAAGGGCTTCCCAGCGCCGCCGTCTGCATTCCTACCTGCACCACCAGATGCCTGCTCACCCCTGGGAGGGCTGGACCTGCAATTCGGACCCCCCCCAGCCTGCAGACGGACAGCACTGCCTCCTGACCTGCGGCTTTTGAAACTCTCCCCAGTGACAGACTTGTTTGGCCAGCAGGAGCCAGGGCTCTGCTCCAGCATGGACACTCACGGTGGCGACGATCCTTTTGACGGCGGCCGCGGAAAGCTCCTCTCCCTTGGGCTGCTCCACCAGCGTCATGCCCATGTACTTGAGGCTGAAGAGCATCCCCTCCAGCAGCGTCTCACGGGTATCAGTCCAGTTCTCCGGGAGCTCTAGAGAGACAACAAAGAAGCTCCTGAATTCCCAAACGCCCAAGGATACCCCTGTTGAGCCCTGAGGGAGGGTCTGGGTACGAGCAGGGTGCTGGTTTAGCTACTGCCTGGACCCCCGTACCCGAGCAGCCGGGAGCTCTCACGAGGTACTGGGGGAAGGAGACACGGCAGAGACAAAAACCACCCCTCAAAATTTTTTCTATGAGCCACAGTAAGTGGTAGCGACCCTCTAGAAGAGGAGGAGAAGCCCTCAGCCTGGAGAAGAGGAGGCTGAGGGGAGCCCTCATCCCCCTCTACACCTCCCTGAAAGGAGGTTTTAGAGAAATGGGGGCTGAGCTCTTCTCCCTGGGGACAAGGGATAGGACAAGAGGAAACGGGTTCAAGTTATGTCAGGGCAGGGTTAGATTGGATATCAGGAAACATTTTGTCACTGAAAGGGTTATTAACCATTGGCACAGGCTGCCCAGGGAGGAGGTGGATTCCCCATCCCTGGAGGTGTTTAAGAAAAGGGTCGATGTGGTACTGAGGGACATGGTTTAGAAGGGGTTTTTGTCAGGGGGGGTTAATGGTTGGACTTGATGATCTTAAAGGTCCCTTCCAGCCTCACCCATTCTATGATTCTAAGACCTGTTAGTTTAATTGCGAGCGCCCACACCGTAACCAAGGGGATGCCCAGCATCGCCCTGCGCTCAGCAATAACCTTACCCTGCGCCAACCCTCACCCACCCGCAGAGGCTAAGTCGGGATTTGCCGCTAGCTAAGCCCACGCACAGCTGCAGGGATCCAGGTACGACTTGCTAAATCGGTCACCGACAGCCCCCAGGAGCCCATCGCGCGGGTGAAGCTCGGCCAGGGAGAGGTCTCTGCTCTCCCTTGAGATTGCCAAGGAGGCCACCAGCCTCTTCCCTGGCATGCTGGGGGGTGGGAAGGAGGGTCCTTGGGACCAAACTGGAAGTCAGGTGGGTGTTTCTGAGCCTGAAATTGCACCACAGGATCCAACCTCCAGACGCGGAGCTGGTAACCCAGGACCTGCAGCTCTTAACGTTTGAAGAAGATCTTGCTTTGAGCAGGAGGCAACAAACCACAGCTCTCCCGAGGTGCCCCATGGAGCCATGGGACTCCTGGAGAGGAGCCTCCGCTCGCTGAAGACAAAACATGTCCCTGAAGGCTTCGCTGCCTTGTATTCAGCCTCCTTCGGCCGCCCCCAAGCAGCGGGGCCAAACTCTGCAGCTCCCTCCAAACCTGCGGCACCGGGAAGGGCAGGGTTGCAGGGACAGGAGGGATGATGAGAGGTGGCCCTGGGGTAACCCCCGGTGACTCAGCCTCCCGGCGAAGGCGAGATGGGAGATAAGCCGTAAACCCCGGCACCACTCCCCGCGCCAGGTGTGGGTGCCAAGTGGTGAACCATCCTGGCGCTGGCTGAAGCCGAAGTGACGGAAGCCGGGTTGGAGCAGTCCCCCAGGGAGCCAAGAGCTTCCAGGAGGGCAGGGACTCCACGCCCGACACACGGCAGCAGGTCCCAACCCCGAAGAGGAAAAGGAAAAAAAACAAGGACAGGAGGGATGCTGCGTTTACCTCGTGTCCCAGCTAGGAACAGGGGGTGCCAGTGAAAACCCCGGGTTCCTCAAAAGCCAAGGGAGCTCCCACCGCCCTCCCACCCTCGGCCACCAAAGCCGGGCGAGCAGACTGGGGTGAGGGCAGACCACAGCTCGTGCCAGGCTGGGAGGGAAACAGGGGGGGTTTAAGTGCATCCACTGAAGTGCTTTCAGAAAGGAAGGAGCAGCTGAAGCAGCGCAGACCCCCCCGGCACACACCACGCACCCTGTTCTGCGCCGCTCGCCACCGCCTCACCCACCTCCCGTCCCGCAAACGACTGCACCCACAGCCGGGGTGCATCCGCGACGCCCCCCCACCCAGCGACGGGCACGGGGGTGGCCTGCGAGGTGACGGCGAGTCCACGGGCTGCTGCATTTCGAGGGGCCGCTCTGTGGGGCACATCCCCCATGGCCACGTTGGGGCAGCCCCCCCCAGCCACGTGCCCCTTCACAGCCCGCAGCTTTTGGCCCTTAATCCTAGCAAAAAGGTGTAAGGATGGCGGGTCAATCTCATCAGATTAGTAAAATCAAGAAGTCTGATCTCGCCCACGGGTGGCCCGGGGTGCAGGCAGGGCACGGCCCCCTCCTGCTGCCCACCGTGATGCTCGGGGGGGCCGTGGCAGGGCAGGGGTCAGCCGGGATGGTCCCCCCCTTCCCCGGCCACAGCGGGAGGGCGCCTGGCAGGGGCTGAGTGGCCACTTGCCACGGGGCTATCGATCGTGTGACGGAGGCAGCGGTGGGACGAGGCCAGAAAGAGCCCGTTGGGCTTCTCTGTCCCTTGCCCCCAGTGGGGGACAGGGACAGCCCCCCACCCACCCAACTGCTGGGGGACGGGGACAGCCCCCACCCACCCACCCGCTGGGGGACGGGGACNCCCGCCGCAAACTTTCCTGCGGCGCCAGCGCTGACCGCGTCCGGGGGCGGGGCCCGTATGTAAATCAATGACGTCAGGAAAAAAGCCCCGCCCACAAACCACGCCCACCCCGCAAAAGAGCAGCTCCACGCGAGGTTCCACCTTTCCCACGGGGGGCCCCCTTTTCCCACGGGGGTTCCTCTTTTCCCACGGGGGGGATCTTAAAGCCCCCCCAGGAGGGTCCCTGCTCAGATTCCCAGCAGGAATCCCCTCCCGGGGCTCCACGGCCCCCATCTCCCCGCTTCGGCGCACTCGGGGTGACCCCCAAAACACGTTGGTTTTGCCCCAAAAAGCGTTTGGTTGCCCCCACCCTGGGAGGGGGAAACGTGGCATTTTAACGTGGCGTTGGATGAAGGTGAGGCCGAGCCGCCCCCGCCGCGTCGCGGCGGCCACCAGCCGGCTTTTAACTCAGCCTGGACGTAATTGCGCGGCAGATTAAGGCCCTCAAAGGCTTTCCGAAATTAAAGGGATAATAACGAGGAGGTTAAACCCCATATTTAGGATTTGCGGAATAATGCCTTGCAAAGCCTATTATTCACAGAAACATTTGTGTAATTGAAAATCCCTTTTTAGTTCAATTTTAACGTTCCCCTCTACAATTGTAGCCGAGAGCCAAGGCGCAGGAGTCACAAAGCCAAACCGCGGGGAAGGAGATGGCGGTGGCCACTTCCCCTCCACCGGACACGAGCGGGTGGTGGAAGGGTTGAGGAGAATTTCTCTTCCAAAAAGCCCAGCCAAAAATAGGAGGGTGCCACCGCTACGGCGGCTTTTACCGCCTGGTTTGAATCTGAGCTGTTCAAAGAGGTGTTTCAGGGGTGACCGCGACTTGAAAGAAGAAACTTCCCCCCAGGGCTAACCATACTGGGGGTTCTCTCTAAGGTCAGCAGCATGTAAAATACCAAAAAACCTGAAAAAACAGTGCCTCGGGAACAAATGTAAGCATATACACAGATCCGCCTCCCTGCAGCAGCTCACTTGAGTGTCTGCGCTTACTTTAAGCACATGCTCGGACCTAAGGGAGGTCTGGAGTTTTAAGCACACACTTAAATGTTTCACTAAATCGCCGATGAACTCAGCTCCCGCCCAGCAGCCCGCATTTCACCGGAGGGCTTCCCGCTTGCCGATATCTGATGAGTTAAGGCAGACACCACTGCAATTAATTCCTTGATAAACTAGCCCGGGAAAGCCACCCAGCAGGCATCAGGCACGGCCCTGATTTATTTTCCTCTTTCTGTATTTTGCACCACCGCTGGGCTAAATACATCACACCACGCTCCGGTTGGCTCGGGCGGCAGCTTCTGCCCTTGCGCGCTGCTCCGCTGCCGCCCCCCCACCGCCGCAATTTCACAGGGCAGTTACAGGCTGTGATCCCGGCACGGAAAAAATCCCAATCCTCCCCTGGCACAGCCGCTCTCGCACCGCCCTTTCCAGCTGCTTTCGAGGGGCACGTGGTCCCAGTTCCTCTGTTATTGCAAAGGGGGAGAGACCCAGCCCTGCCTTCCCCAGTGAGTTTTCCCCGGTGGAGTTTTCCCAACCGGTGCGATGTTTTGCTGCCTGCGCCGTCTCAGGTGGGCGTTGCATCGCGAGAGCGGCAGAACGTTGTTGCTTCAAGTGTCACCACCCAAGTCGGGGAGCGAAGGACTCGTCACAGCAGCTTGGGAGAGAGGAGTCGTCAAATCACGGCCTCAAACATGGCTGTGCCATCCAAGATAGGCCCCCTGAAAGTCATAATTTGACTTTAAAATATCCCTGTAAAGGTAAAAAACTACTAGTGTCATCTCCCCCCCAGGAAGGCAGAGCATCGGGCAGGAAAAATTTGCAGCTCCGCACCCACCGACCTGCCCCCGCGCTGGGCAGCCCGGGCTTTGCTCCCCGCAAGAGGAGCCCACAGGCGGACGCGTCCTGTGGGTCAGACAAGCAAAGTCAAACCTATTTATTTATTTCCGGCACGACAGAGATTTTTTTGGAAACCTTCTCGCTTTCTCCCTCTCTGCGCGCACCGCGTGCCTGACCTCCGAAGCCCCCGCCGTGCTCGGCCCATCACCGCCCATCCATCTCCCCGTTAATTGCCATCTCTCCTGACGAGCCACCGGCTCTTTCCGCACGTACTCTCTTCAAGGTTATTTTCAGCTCGGCAGCGTCACCAAAACACACAAGTTTGCGTCTCCAGTATTGCAGCAGCGGGGCTGCTCCTCTCCGCTGCTCCTAACACCCAGCATCACCTCTTCTCTACGGGGAACACAAAGAAATCCTCGCCCCTCTTCCTCCATGCCACGCTGTTTGCGCCCACGAATCACAATGAAAGAAAATGCAGCTTTTCAGTGAAACTTCTGCATTTTTTTTAGAACGCTGATGTGTTTTCCCAGCTGGTGGGGCCGCAGCTGAGCGAGCAGTCCCTGATTTCTTTGGAGAAATCTTTGCGACGCACACGCGGCCCTGGACGCAAGTTCGGTGACCGTCATTATGCTTTACTGCAAGGGTGGATGTTCGTTTGCTCCCTGCCTTGATTAATCAAGCCGTGGCGTTGCCCCCAGCCAGGGACGGTGCACGCCCCGAGGCCGTACTCCTTCACTTTACTGTCTTTACATTTACAGCAAAGTGCGTTTAGAGCAAATTAGCAGAGCTGGGGCTGATTAAAAGGTAATCACTAATGGAAATCTGAGCTCTTTCCACTCTGTCAAATCCATCTGAGGTTTGCCTCCTAATAAATTGGCATCTTTGCTGAGAGAAGGCCCGTGTCTAACTGTCTGCGTGATAAAAGACCAATTGCTGACATTTGCTGCTGTTTTCCCTTCCTTTGACATTTCATTAAGGAGAAAATAACACCAGCAACTCCAAAAGTGCTCTCATTGGCGTTTGTTGGCCATATCGTTGTGAGTTGCCCTGATTAAGTGAGTAGGGGGGACGTACCAGGATGACAAAGCTCCCCGGAGTCCTCCCACGGCCATGCAGCGTCTCAGGGCTTAGGCTGGGCTGTAGCCAACCCACACCTCACACCATCACTTGAGCCCCTCAGTAAAACTTCTGATTTATAGGCTGCTTAGGTCTTAAATTACCACAGTCATTAACACTTTGTTAACAAGTCAATTAACATAGAACCACAGGCTGGTTGGGGTTGGAAGGGATCTTAAAGCCCCCCCAGTGCCCCCCCCTGCCCCGGGCAGGGACACCTCCCACCAGCCCAGGCTGCTCCAAGCCCCGTCCAACCTGGCCTTGAACCCCTCCAGGGATGGGGCAGCCACAGCTTCTCTGGGCAACCTGGGCCAGGGGCTCACCCCCCTCACAGCAAAGGATTTCTCCCCAATATCTCATCTAAATCTCCCCTCTTCCAGTTTAAAACCATCACCCCTCATCCTGTGCTTTGGGAACTATGGAGAAAGGGCGTTATAAATATGCGTACTATCAAATACTGCAGAAAGAATCAGAGAATGGGTGAGGTTGGAAGGGACCTTTAAGATCATCAAGTCCAACCATTAACCCCCCCTGACAAAAACCCCTTCTAAACCATGTCTCTCAGTACCTCATCGACCCTTTTCTGAAACACCTCCAGGGATGGGGAATCCACCCCCTCCCTGGGCAGCCT
>VXBO01003891.1:235369-285837 GCA_013400135.1 Rhinoptilus africanus
AAAAAGTGAAAGCCAAGGTGAGGCAGGGAGATGGCAGCCCCATAGCAACAGGAGGTTTCAATTAATCACATGTAAATTGAGAGGCAGTGTAAATAGGGAAACACGTTTGGCAGGGTGCTGGCAGCCGGTCCTCAGCTGTGTGCTCGGCTAAGAGGTTCTGGCTGGAGAGAAGTGGTGTGGGGGCTGTGACCTGGCTCTCCTCTCTCAGGCCACCAGCTCTGGGTTGCAGGGTGCCACTGGCCACCCTTCAGCCCCAAAATATTTTGCTACATCAGGTGCTGCTTCTAGTTAGAGAGCAGAGCTGACCGGATGGTCTGCCACAGAATCACAGCATGGTTTGGGTTGGAAGGGACTTTAAAAGATCATCCAGTCCCCCCCCTGCCCTGGGCAGGGACACCTCCCACCAGCCCAGGTTACTCCAAGCCTCATCCAGCCTGGTCTTGAACCCCTCCAGGGATGGGGCATTGACAGCTTCTCTGGGCAACCTGGGACAGGGGCTCACTACCTTTACAGTAAGAATTTTTTTCAGTGAAAGAGCCAACGTGGCACCTAAGTTCAGGAAAACAACACACACCTGCACGCCAGGTCTTCAGGGATGGGGTTCCTCAGAGAGGAAGACGTAGGCAGCCACTCTCTGTGCCAGCGCGTCCATCCCAGCAGCTCCTGGATCCAGCAGCTGTTTTCACCCCTGTTTGGCAGAGCAACGAGGTCCCAAAGACACTCATTTCCTACAAGTTTCACGCACCCACTGAATGGGGGTGGATTCACCTCTTTTTGGATGCCAGAGTCCACAAGGCACAAGCCTGTAGGGAACCAGTCCCTCAGAGGGAACAGGACACTGGCATTTGTCCCACAGCTACAGTGGCAAAAGTACTGACCCTGAGCCATACCCTGGTGCTCCCAAACAGTGGGGAAACCCCCAAAGCCATGCTGTGAGTTTCCCCTCTGACCTCAGGGAAGGGCTGCAGAGTCTGGCAGGCAGGAGCCCGTCAGAGGCTTTCCATCCCTCCAGGAGGAGGGAGCTCCTTTTACTGCTGCTGCACAGAATGAAAGCAGGTCCCACCATCGCAGGGAGAAAAGTCTTTCCCCTTCATCCAGTGATCCCCAAGGAAGCCGGGGCCGCGCAGCAGGCGATGGGAGCGCTTGACTCCCTTTTGCCCGAGCCCCGTGGTGTTTGGTTGTTTCTGGATGTGGCATCTCCACGTGCCGGGAGCTCCAGGTCAGGCAGCACAGCTCCCTTGGGCTGGGAACCCCCTGCCTGCCTGGGAAGGTATCATAAAATATTGATTGTTCTCAGCACACTCTTGTCCTCCAGACATTTATCAGCTCGCTCCTCCTGCAGTCAACAGCAAAGCAGAGGCCCCTGCTCCTGAGCAAATCCTTGCTGGGTGAATGGAAGTGCAGGGACAGGTAGCTCGGTGAATGCAAGAACAGGAAAGGACTTTGAAACACACAGGTCTGGGTGTTTTAATTTTAATGAGGAAGGAAATACAGCAGCTGAGAAGCTTGTAGGGGCACTGGACAGTTGATGTGCGTGCGGGGGGATGTAGAATCCACAGAGCAGCAAATTGCATCTGCTTGAAAGCAGGATCAGATGAAGTGCCATCATCCTGGTGCGTCAACCCCCACCCATGTGGTCTCTGCAATAACGCTGCTGGTGCCGATTGCCAAATTGCTGCTCTGTGCGCAAAGCAAGGGCTGTGCCCAGCCCAGCCGTGGGTGCCACAGGCTCCGATGGCCCCACGTTAGCCCCATGTGCAAGAGAACAGGCTTTTCTTCAAGCTGACAGCCACCAACTGTGAGGGATGGGGTCATACAGCCCTCTCCTGCCAGAGCCAGCCCAACGAGAGCACTGGGGTCACCGCTGACATCCAGTGTACAAGCAGTTTCTTGGAGCGACGCTTCTCCAGCCTCTCTTGCCATGACGCGAGTGACGGCATCCCACTCCTCACAGGTTCCTCAGGGCATTCGACATCTGCTTGTGTAGACAGGAGCACTGATGGGACTTGTCCTGGCCTGCCAGCCGCCAGCACAGAAAGTATCTCCTGAATCACAGCTCCTGCTCTAGCCCTTAGGTGTTTCTACCTTCCCAGCTGCTTTTCCACAGATCCACCCTCTATCAGCATGCAAATTGGCTAGGAATTCAGCCTAACCTTTTTGGAAGAGCCCAGCTTTGCTGGAAAACTTTGCTGGGGTGCAAAGGAGCCATGCCCGAGCTGTCTTTGCAGTCGGGCGCCCGAGTCTCACCAGCTTGTGGGTCCTGATGTAGGCTCTTCTCCGCAGCCTTTATTCACGCAACAGTATCTCCCTGGGGAATTTTGGAGCATCCCAGAACAGCAAGATGAAGGGAGAGGAGAACAGAAGTATTGCTGCAAAACAGTCTCAGGAAAAAGAAGTCAAAGCACTTGCAAATGAGACAACACACGGTTTTGCTTCCTCTCTCAGCCCCGCAAACCGCTGTGTAAGAACTGCCTTCTTTATTCGGAAATGCTACTGGAAACCGGGTCCCAATGGTGTTTTGGAAGCTTGTGGCTTGGCTACGAGCAGGAGCATCAACAGAGATTGCCGGGATTCCCAGATGGATAGAAAACATGTTTATTTCTGCCAAGGCGTTTTCTACGCGCTCTCTGCATTAATCTTGTAGGAGGTGGCAGCGAGACAAGAGGAGAGCGGGTTCAGCGGGGGCCAGACAAATCCGCAGCGGGGTGTTTCTTCCTGCTCCAGCCCCACTCCTCTGCTGCGCAGCTTTTCATCCGCAAACCCTCTGATGCTGCTGCGAAAAGGGAAACCCAAAACTCGTGGCCAAGAGGATGAGTTGCAATGGCAGGGAAGTTGCTTTGTATTTAACGGCGGCAAGCAGCCGTGCCAGGCTCTGGGCTTCTTCCCCCCTGCTACATCAGAGGCTCAGAGATACCTCTGTGCTGCCCGCAGGAGCCGGAGAATTGTCCTGGCAGAGACGCAGAGGTGCTCAGCACCCAGCCGTCACCTGGACGTGCTGACAGTCAGTGCCGAAAGCAGGACCCGGGCGCACAGGCTGAGCCAGAAGCAGAGTCTGGGATGAGTGGGACTGGGTGGAAGAGGATGGGGGCAGCTCCCAAGAGGGGCACCAACACGCAGTGAGAGCGTGCGCTCTTTTTTATCACCTTTTAGGAGCCACTTCAGCTGCTTCCCAGCACTCACCCACTGTTGTTTTAGCAGCTGGTTCTACCTGGCTGGGCAGGAGAACCCCCTGCACATCTGCTGCCACTTGAAGCTCCTCTAGAAACAGCCTCCCCCCCTCAGTTCCTTTGGAGATGTATCTTGAAGGAGGAGAGAGGATGCAAGCCATCGATGCGGTAGGGACCAAACGGCAGGCCTTGATGCAGGTTTCTAGCTGCTTGCAGGGCTGCAGGAATGCTGCGGGAGGAGTATGAAGACACAGAACCTGCCTCAAAAGGCTCCCCATCTAATCCTCAGATGCAATCATGACTAATAAATGACAAAGCGATGAAGAAAAGATGTTAAAAAGATGAGGAAAGACCAAAGGAGACAGCAGTAACCCTGCTGACTTACTCAGCTCTGATGCAAGCTCCTTTTGACAATTCAATTACAATGCAATGCTAATTACCGCGTTGATGGTATTGAGCGCCAAGGCAGAAGGGCGCTACAAGAAAGGGATATTGATAGGGGAAGGTGGCAGCAGTAGCACTTCTCGCCCAGAGAGATGCCAAACTGCATCAAGGGAGCACTGAAAAGGAGCCAGATCTGGGGTGGAGTGCGGCAGGGAACAGTAACGTTGGATGACAGCTCAGAAAGGGAACGATAATGAATGTGATGGTCGTCTGAAACAGCGGCTGATCTTGCACAGGCAGAAGGCAATTAAGCAGGAGAGGGTTTCAGATCCGGGCTGGCGTAGATGCCTCTCTGCTGTCAGCCCTTTAAAAGCCTGCAGCTGGGCATTTGTACTTCTCCTCTCAAATCTGGTGCTCCCAACTGAGAGCAGTGACCACACAGTGGCCAGGGACCAAACCCAGACTTCGGACATGCCAGGAAAGAGCCGAGGGGCTTGTCCTTAATCAGGTGAAAGCCACTAAAGGGTTAAAGTCACTCCACTGTGCCTCAAGTCCCATTGCTCACTGCAACATGCATAACAGTGCCTTCCCTGAAAACAGGGTCACCAACACGCTCACATTCACTAATTCCATATTTGAAACACGGCTTCTCAATCAAAGAGATGCTATTACCCACAAAGCAGCTTAAATTGTCCCTTAGATTTAAATACAGCCTGTTGCATAAAACATCTTTTTATCAATTTCACTTAGGGCTGACAAGCGCTCCCCCACGCACATCTTTTTAACAACATCAGTGCGCTTCACAGAGCCCTTAAGTGCATTCCTCTGGGAAGCAAACACCCTTAAGGGCACCTTTTGTCATTGTTAGTTTTCTCCAGTTGCTGGAGGGGGACCGTGCTGGGCTCTCATTGCATCACCCTCGCATTTTGGGTACAGTGCTCTGCTCTCAGCCTGCAGGAGGTGGGTGGAGGGTGCCAGGCTAGAAGAAACATCCCCAGCTGCCGTGCAGGGCATGAGAAGGGATATTTTGCTTCTCCTCCAGCCCACTGTCTCCTCAGTGAGAATTCCATGTTTGGTCTGTGTCTGGGTATCAGCGAGCAGAAATTTAGAGCGTTGCCGTGGCGAGGGCAGACCTTCCTCCCCAAGGATGCTGTCAGCACCAACAAGCTTAGCCGGGGACTAACTGCTACAGCCCCGGTTGCCCACTCTTGAAAAAGGAGCATCAAATCCCCCCCAACTCCATGCTCCTGTCGCTGTGGTGCTGTGTCACTTACGGACACCAAGTGACGTGCTCTTTCACAGAGCACGAGGCACAAAGTTTTGAGGTAGGTTGGGAATCATTCGGGAATCAGCTGAGTGTATCACTCCAGCACTTCCAGAGGAATCAGAGAGAAATAAGGTTAATTTTACCAGGGAGAACAGAATGGAATGTTACCTTGTGGTTAGCGTGCTGGTCTGGCATTTGGGGGGCATTTTGGCTTCTGCAGATGGGCTCGATGGGTGACAACTGGCCAAAACGCTGGTCCTCTGTGTTTGAGCTTCTCCATCTGCCAAGTGAAGAGAACAAGACAAACCAACTGATGAAGAGTGCTGCATAAGAGAGAGAGATTATGCGGTTAATTACCAGTGGCAAGAGTTCAAGCTGCAGACTTTCAGGACATTTTCTCTCAGGCCACAGCGCTCTCCTCGCCACATGCTGGAGAGCTGGGTCAGGAGCGAGCCCAAAACCTCCTCCCGCTGCCAGCGGCGCGGTGCTGGAGCTGGTTTCCCATCCAGCTCACCCGTCCGTGCGCCGAACCCGGCCTGGCTTTGTGAGCAGGCTCCATGACAGCAGCACAGGCACCGCCAGCGACCGGGGACCAGACAGAAAAGGCATTGACTACTCAGGCTGTTCAAAACCGCTCGCTGCTGGCACAGCAAACTTGCGTGGCATCCAGACATGGAGTTGAACCTCTCAGCAGCTGCTGTACATTAGGGTTGGGGATGGAAGGGATAGGAAATACAGGAACCCTTTTAAAACTCAAATGAAAGGAGGCTTTTTAAAAGAAAAAAAAAACAACAAACAAAGCCACAAAACATACACAAACTCCACAAACCTTGGTATTTTAAAAAAATCCATCAGAAATGTACTGGAAAAATCTGTATTGCCTGCTGTTTGGTTCAATGGCTCCCGTCTTGTCATTAGCTGCTAGAAGTTGGTTTATCAGAAGAACTGCGCATCTGTAAACAATTGCTTTCATACTAATGCCCACAGGCTCCCTGCCAGGGAGCTGTGCTCTCCATCAGTTTTTGACCATCTGTGTCCCCTTTGATGCTTCGGGTTTGTTTTTTTTTTCCCCCTCCCTTTCCTGAGCTTCAGCCTGACATTTGCTCTCTAGGATTAGGAGGTCGCCATTTTCATCACTCTGGGAGAAGGGTTTTCACCCGAGTCTCCAAGTCCAGCTGCCAAAGCATTAAAATTGCTCGTGAAGGGATGCTGGGAGCTTTTAAGTCTCACTGCGGTTGATGGGATGTGCCAGGCAGGGACCAGACAAGCAAGAACAGTGAGAGACCCAGCTGTGAAGCCCACTTTCCACATACTCCAGCCCGTGTGTCAGGGACTCCTTGATTCCATCCCGCTAACCGGCCGGCCACGGACACAAATGAAATGTGTTTGCAGCTGAAGTCCAGCGACCAGCGTCACAGCTCTCTTTTGGGTAAGAGCTGAGCCTTGTCAGGGCCAAACCTTTGAGAAATCAATTTTCTATTCTTTTTTTTTTTTTTCCTTTACGAAGAGGATTTCAAAGCCTCTGTGTATCTTCCTCTTCTTTCTGGCATAGCTGAGGCCGCCTGCCATCCTGCCCTTTAAATCAGCACCCGTTATCGTCGCAGAGGTACAGAGTCAACACAGCAGGAGCATAAACCAGACGGATTGGGGTGAGCACCAGCTACAGTGGCTAAGTGGACTGACGGATGCTTTTAATAACCGCAAATGCTATTCTTGGTGCTGATGATTTAACAGTTATCATAAGATACAGAGGGAATTAAAATGAATCTAAGTAGAGTACTTACTTTTCATCTATGCCCGCCTGCTGCCCGCTGGCTTGGCTCTGGCTCAGGCTGTTGCTGCAGGGAGATACCACATTGTCTCAGCAAAGAACCAAAATCCACAATTGCTTGATTTAACCGCTGGAATATTGCAGTCTTCTTTCTGCACGTGGTGATCCAAGGTCACTGAAAAACATTGCAAGGTTTTACGTTTTGATTTTTCTTTTGGCCTAGAATAAAACCTCTTTATTTCAGAAGCAAACGACACAAAACGCAGGCTGAGCTAAGTTGTGTCATTAGTTACTCAGTTAAAATGCATTTTATTTTAGGAAGTCTATTTGAGTACGTGTGATTTTTTCAAACACACAGCGGGTTGCAGTGTTCCTTTTCAGTCCAAGAGAGATTTTAAGGCCAGTCATGAATGGTGGAGTAGCCCCTCTCCAGGTTTGGGTGAAAAACACGAGGAAACAATCCTCTTTGTGCAAACATGGGCTGTCCAGAGCCAGAGCCCCCCAACCCTGATTCCAGCCTTCCTGGATAGAACTTGCTGCCCTCGGTGTTAGCACTTGGGGGCTCCATAAAGATCTTTTAAGGCAGCAGAAACCCCTGCATGTGCAGGTTTCAAGAGAGCAGAGACATTGGGTCTTAAGGAATCTATGAAATTTTAATGTTTTTTTTTTTTTTCCACCAGTACTGAACAGCGTGGGTCCAGTAAATCTGTTTCTACTTGTGCTCTGAGCACCGGAGAAATATCCGTAAGGCCCTTGTCTAGGTGGCTAACGGTGCAGGTTCCTAAATGTGTGCGGTCCTACAGCAAGAACAACCCAAAAAAGAGGCAGAGACCACAGAACCTAGAAATTAGGTAACTGCAAGAGAAGTGAGAGACTAACTGCAGGACCAAACAGAGCACAGCGCTGAAGGCAGAACTAGTTGATGGTACCGGACAAGCACAGCCAGAATAGGAGAAACATTGCACCTCTGCGATAAACAGCCGCAAGCAGGCGGGATACTGGCTTGTGGGTGATGACGTTTCCGTGGCTCAGCAAATCCTTCGGCTGATGGCCAGCAGCCTGAGCTCACCCGGACCCATTTGCCAGGCTGGGGGCTGCAAGAACCCGCTTGCCATCGCTCAGGGTGGCTCGGGTGGCAGATGGTACCACGCCAGCAGTTAAAGACCATTGCCTCCAAGTGTGTGCTTGTAGCCTGCAGATGGGACTACCCAAGAGCCGGCAAGGCAAGACTTGGCTACAACTGATTATTCCTTTAGATTTACTGGTCCTGGCTACATGCGCTTAAACTACAAGTTCCCGGGGCAAGTCAGGCAACAGAAGGTTGATTAAAATAAAGCGGGTTAAAAGGTCACCTTTTTGCTTCACGTAGGTGACTGAAAAGGGCAAGGAGAACCCAGCTTCCAGGCATTGCATTTTTCATTGCTCTCCAATAATTTGAATTTTTCCATTCATTAAATCAACATTATCAATTCTCAACATTACCGCTCGCCTCATTTCCTCTCTCATACGAGATCCCAATTTATTCCATTCGAATCCTCAGAGACAGCTTCCTGTGTCCCTATTCTCGCCCTTTTTAATGTTTATCTCTTCTCCTGGTACCCCCTAAACCTCTGAAGGAGCAGGGGTCACAAGACTTGCTGCCCTGGGGCTTCCCAGCCCTTACATCTCTGAACGGGGAAGGAACAGCAGATTCCCTTGCTTTTCTTCGCCTCCGGGAGTACCTTCTCCGCCTGTGCCCTTTCCCCTTGACTTCGGCATGAAGTTGATCTCTCTGTTCTTTATAAAAAGGAGGCAAGTTTTTGCACAGCCTGCGGACACAGCCCCATCTCCCCTCCACTGGGATATTTTGCCATTGTCTATTTTGAAAAAGAAGGGAAATTGTGCTTGGAACATTGAAAGCATCTTAAAAATGAGGTGACATTGTCGCTGCTGGTGCTTCCATGGCAACCTGCATTTGTTTCTCAGAGCAGTTTCATAATAATTAATACACCACTTCTATTCACGTGGCCTGTGTCCAGAGTGCACGGCACAGCTCCCACTGCGATTTTCCTAGGTTGCACAAAATATTTATACCAAAGAATCAGAAGAACGGACTTTTCTGGTGTGTTCTGACCACTGGGACAAAGCAGTGACACGCAGAGACTCGATCACCCCTTTGCTAACCCAGCTGGCGGGAGCACATTTGCTGACAGTAGCTGGGCAGAGCCCATATGACATTCCTCCCAGAAATGACATCCCTCCCACGCGATGACAGGGCAGCCAGAGAAGCCCCGGTCCCGTTGATCACACCAGGATGGAACAAGGCAGGGCTTGTTACGCAGTCACAGCAGCGAATCCAGGAGCCTCCTCGTCACACGCCGGCAAACGCAAGCTGCCCTACCTCGCCACACTGTGCTGACATGTCTAGCCGTGGCCAAAAGCAAGGGGATTCAGGGAACTTTACCAACAAAATGCTTAGGCAGAGAGAACTTGCACATCTCGCCTTGTCTCCCTGCTGCAGGCTGCGGGGGAGTGTTCGGCTGAGCGTGGGAGGGCGCAGGGGAGAAGCGGATCAAAGACGCGGTCGCCTACCACAGCAGGAATAAAGACAAAGCTGCGAGCGGAGCCTGCAGGTGTATCGCCTCTGGGCTGCCATCCTGCCTGATCCCACACACGAAGGAGCAGGCTCTCAGCCGGCAGAACCCGGAGAGGGATTGCCAAAGAAAATCCAGGTGCTGCAAGCTGTAGCTAGGAAAGATTTGGTAGGTGCTACTACATGGTCTTAGCTCCAGCAGGAAGCCAAGGGGGTTTCCTGCTCCAGCAACTCCAGCCTTTCAAGGGATACATAAAACCGAGTAGTTGGACCCAATATAGGGATCAAATATCCAATGGCACTTTCCACAGGAGGAGAGGGGTGAGCCTGAGGGTCCTGGCTGAACTCCAATTTAGATAATTATGTTCTGCCAACCTTCATTCTTTCTGCAGCTTCAATTGGATACGGGATTTGGAGGCTTTTCTCTGCCGATATGTATTTCTGGCCCTTTTTCCTGACGACTAGACTCTTAAAAAAACCCCCAAAACAAAGCACCCAACAAAACCCCACCAATCCTTCATGTGCAGCCTGGCCCGTACCCCACCAGCATCAGCCTGGGAAGACATCATCGTCATCTTCATAGGCTCCGAAATCCACTTGTGTATGAAGCCTGGATCCCTCTCCGTCACTTGCTGCCCACATCCTTCCATAAATGAGAGGCTTACAGACACTGACCTACTCCGCAGCTAGAATCCTGAACATCCTTCACCAGACACCATAGAGATCCACAAGTGTCACACTTCCCAAGGAGCCTGGCATCGCAGCCGTGCAAGCCAAGAACTCTGCTCTCCCTTGTTGACCTTTCTTCTGCTGAGTGAAACGCTCGAATGGGGGATATTAAGTGATCAACAGCAAGCGTAAATTAGGGTAGCGAAAGGGAGAGACCTCTCGCTGGAGCTGTGCCTCGGTATCATTTAAACAGACTTGAGAGGCTTAATTGTAGGCTCTGGCAGAGCAGAGACAGGCTGCTTCACCCCGCGCTCCTGTAGTCACAGCTACGAGCAGGAATTGCCCCGGCTCCCGGCATCACCCAGTCATTCACTGCATAGCAGTGCTGCTGCAACTCAAACATTCCCATGTCCCCGTGAATTATAGCAAAAAGACGGTTGAAAAATCTCAATTGGCTGAATATACAAAACCCCTGAAGTCCCAGACAGTGCGTGTTTGTTTTCTCGCTGCTGTGGCTCCTGTTGTCAGAATCTGTCAGGAGATTTCTCTCTGCATTTCACTACGCTGGGAGCACGTGCAGCTTGGATTCGGCTCAATCCCCTTTTATCGGCTTAATTTGAAGCTGCAAAGCAAGGGGCCAAAATCCCAGGAGACAGGAACTGTTCCTTGGAGCCTGCCCGTGAACATCTAAGAGGTTAATGAAGAGATCCCCAAAGCTGTAACAATTGCATGAACAGTCCACAAAGTGCAAGGACTTTCCTATATCAGATGGTCAGAATTATTTCAGTTCTCCCCCACCTGATGATCTCTCACGATCCTTTATTGGACTGACAGGGCTTCTCCTGGTGCCACGTGTCACAGGAGACATCTCAGATGTCCTCATCCTCTTCCTCCTGGGGTGCTTTCACAGCAGACACTTCCACAGCCCTTGTTAGTTCTGAAAGATAAAGCAGCAGCTTTTATTTCTTCATGTCAGCAACCCTTTCCAACTCTGCTTTTACATACTGACTACCTTGTTTACTATAGAGAAGGTTCTGTTGTTCACTTGAGGTGTAGCTGGCACCAAAGAGCGCTTGGCTGCTCCCCTCCTGTTCATTTCTGACTGTTCACCTCTGGCAGAGACTCACCTCTTGATATTCCTCCTCTTACTGCGCTTCCTTTTGCAAAACACGCTGTTTTCATCCCTCTGATGAAGCAACAAGCTAGGGAGCATCTACAGGGACTTGCGACATTATTAGTGCCTAAAACCCCCCAGCCACATGCAACGCTTTACTCAAAGAGGGTTTGTTTTGTTTTGAATTCTAAAGTTAAACATCCGGTCTCCTCACAACTAGAGAACTTGGCAGCGCTCTGACAACGCCCTTCCTACAGGGCTCTCGAGGGTTTTTCTCAAGGTTGTACATTATCATCCTCATTTTAAATAGGAAAAAAAAAGTTCAAGGCACAGCCAGGTTAAATGCTTTGCCCGAAACCACAAAGAAAGCGAGTGGCAGGGTTGGGAAAAACCGTGGGTCTCTTCCCACCCTTAGTACTACCAACCATCATTTCAGGAAAATCAAAACGTTAAGCCAGATTCTTGATGCCCTTTCCAATTAACTTTTAGCAGAGGGAAATAGTCAAAGCGCAGGACTCGGTGTTGAAACACTGTCACAAGCTCTAGGTAGCCTGCAGTTAACTTGCCCCTACGAGCTGGGATCAGAGCGGCTCAGCAGCGTGCCTCAGACCTGGAATTAATAGAGATCATTCTTCAGCTGCAGCAATGGGACGCCCATCTCTTTTGGGGAAGGTACCTGCTGGTGCCATTCAGTTCAATTGCACCTGAAGATCAAGTAAGGGCAACTGCACAGGGAGGTTTCGGGATGACACCTTCCACCCCGGCCACACAGCAAGCTGAGTTTTTGCAGCACTGATCATTGCTAGAGACTTCTGATTGCACGGCACTTCAGCACGGATTATGGGCGTGAAAAAACAGCATCCGCTCACTTCCTTCGCATGTCTGCCGCTTGTTAATTGAGCTCTCAGGAAACGGTGTGGGGCGCAGCCCCTTGGGCTGCAAAACACCACAAACCGCCCCTCAGCCAAGGTTCATTTTCAGGTGGGGATACGGAATGAGGCGCCCATGCCTCATTCCAGGAAGCACAATACCAAATGTAATTGCTCCCACTTAATTAAAAAGGGTGACCTTTTGGGTTGCAGCTGTCCTATGGCAAAACGGCTCTTCCTCCGAGCTCATTGTTCAGGACGATCAGGCGGCGTGTAGCGGAGAGCACCAGTGCATATCATCAAGAGAAGGTAATTGTGCTTTCACCTGCTATTACAGAGACAGGTTTTCTACTCAGGCTTGCAGATGACCTTCTCCAATCAAACATTAACTTTGCAGCAAACAATCATTAGGGAGCATTTGCAGGCTTTAATAATTAACGCTTTTATTAATCCACTGACTCCACTTCAAGCAACAGGTGTCTCCAAAATTAATTCTGTTGCCATTGAGAGGAGAAAGAAATGAATACCATTTCAAGGCAGAGAAGGAAGAAGGTATTTAGATTCCACTGCACTTTCTAAAGGTACTGGACCTGCTCCTAGAACTGTAATTATGCAGCTTATTAACTGAACTGCCAAACGTAAGGCTAAGTAATTTTCAAAGCCTGGACTTTGAGAAATAATATTACTGGCAGCCATGCAATCCAAAATCCAATCAAGAAAGACCACAAACTTTCAACAGGCTGAAACTCCATCAGCTGCTTATTGGCTGCAAAAAGGCGAGGGAGATGAAGAAAGAGGTGCAGCTAAGCAAATTACCTCCTTCGGGATAAAGGACCTGCTTCTCTAAAGAGCCAAGCAGGGGGTGGAGGGAGACATATGCCTTCGGAGCTGTACTGCATAGAAAGCCCAGCCGGGAGGGAATAACTTTACCTGTCAAGCAAAATATCTCAGCTCAGCGATTGCTTTGGCTGGTGGGACTCTGCAGTTGTGCTGAGAGCACCAGGAATTTTAAAGGTCAAAACAAAAAGCAAGAGGGACCCCAAAGCACGTCGTTGCTCAGTTGCCAGTGAAGGTTTTGAATCCCTGTCCAATAGCTCTTTTAAGTGCTATCACAGAATAAATAAAGCTGCTGTTTCACAAGCTTACTAGAGTGTCAACCAGATCAGATACACAAACTGGGAAGAACTCAGTGGTATTTCTTATTCTTACTTTTTTTTTGCTTTTGCGTCCTTGGATCACCATCTACTGAAGAGCAGGGCAGGCACAGGGCTGGCGCAACTGAAATACAAAGAAAGTGCACAGTAAACTCGGCTACGGGCAGAAGGGAATCAGTAAGAGTTGGTTAATGTAACTACTATTAAACGTGCAATGCTGAAATAATTAAGGAGGAAGCGCTGAGAAAATTCTGCTGTTTAATCCTTTTCCCTCCTATCTCTTCCCATTACCTCTCCGGAGCAGTTTCTATGGGGCAAGAAGCTGCCTTAGCATTTTTCTGTTAAAAAAACCCCCTTTTTACAGCAACTCACAGCAACAGGGCTGGGAACAGAACCTAGTCTTGCTCCGGGCTTTGCAGAGCTCTGCTTGAACCACCAGATAATGGTCCCTTTTGAGCGGCTGGGTACACGTGGGATAATTGAACAGGCTCCCTCTGCACCGAATAACTCTTGCTTTTGTGTTTGAATACTTGAGGAGCGTTTTGACTTTTCTAAGTATTGCTGCCATTTAGAAGCACAGCATGAAAATCAGACTGTTAATGCATTACTTCGTGCCCTAAAACGCAGTAAAACTCATGGTTTCAGTTCCTTCAGCTTCTCCGCTGTCAATGCCTAAGTGGGGGTCCTGCTGTTCACTGTCACATTACCACATTTCCCTCCTTTTTTTCTTTAGCTATGGTAAATCAGAAACAAATTAAAAAGAGAGGGACCAGATATCAGACTCTTTTGTTAAAAATATGCATATAGTTAAGTTTTCCTTTTATTGTCACTAAAGCTTTGCTGCTGCGGGCAAGATAAGCCATAGGGGGAAGCCAAATATTTTACAAAACATCCGGAAGAGAAATTCCTACCTGTAAACTATTACATGCAGCCTCTGCATCCTGTACACCTGAGCCCAGTGAAGTTCCCCTCAGAATTACGGAACGTTTTAATAATGCTCTAAACTTTTAAAGCAGCAATAAACATGGAGTAAGCTTTAAAATATTTCCCAGAGAGGCCAAGAAACAAAAATCCCATTTTACAGATGGGCAAGCAAGTAGAGAGAAGTGAAATGATTTCCTCCAGGATACATACTCATCACGAGGAAGATGGTAGTAAAGTTACAATTCAAAATTGGCCGTGACCCTTTACAGCTCAATATGCAGAATAAAGTTTTTATAGCAAATCAAAGCAGATTCGATCCTTCAAAAGCAAAGCGTGAATGGCAAGACTAGTGTCAAAGGGGGAATCATGTGAATTTGTCGTCGGCCATGCCTTTGTTTTAACAAGTACAACTTGGTTTTAAATAGGCTTTAACACAAAGTAGTTGCAGGAACACGGTAACTTGCAGTATCTGCAGTCCTGGGGATATGGGTCTCCTGATTAATTATAAAGCCTAAGACGACTCGACCTCTACACAGAGCTCTTCCTGCAGCAGCGAATGGTCTCCCCCTCCTCTACTCACCACCTGTTTTCTCAAAGGTTGTCGGAGCTTGTATGTCTTTAGCATTACTGATTTGCTGCCAATTTTAACTGAAATGAGCAAACTGATTCAAAAATTCATCTGAAGCAGACACACAGATGCCCAGCCATTTACTTACATTTCCATATGAAGACCAGGTAAAAAAGAGTAGGAAATATACTTTCAAATTGCTGTATTAGAGCCACAATATTAAGAGCATCAGGCTTTATCAATCTGCACCTGTAAGGCACGGTTACTGGCACTCAGAAATATACGTTAAAAAGATTAAAAAAAAATCTATGCATTATAGGTAATGTAATGGCAAAACATAGGTGAACAATACTCAACAAAACTAAAATTCAAGCAGACACATGGAAAAAATGTGTCCTTGTGAAACATTAGAAGGATCATTTGTACCTGGGAAGCCAGGTGTCCACTGATGGAAAGAGCCTTAAGGTCTCACTTTGCTGCAAGCGGGTTTGGAAAGTTGTGCTAGTGATATGTAAAAACGCCGTTGCGAAAGGGCAGGTCCATTTTTATACTCTGCACTCGTCTGATATACCGACCCTTGGAGCAGTGGACACGAATCTTTAGATGTAGCAGTACTTTAAGCCAGAATCGTTAGGTCTTATTCAAGTTACCAGCTCTGCCAGGGGCTTGAACCTGCCGAAACCCACGGAACAAGATGAGTTTTGCAAGGAGCTCGGCTTCCATCTGGGCACCAGGATCTGCACCGAGTTCCTCGGCGAACCTGGTCCCAGCAGAGCGGTCTTCGAAGAAGGGAAGCAAACCCAGCATCCTCACATGTTGCTAGCCAAGGTGTAAAACCGGGACGCTGCTGTGCTGCTGGTTTGATTGATTTCTCCCTCTCCTTCTGCCAGTCCACACAGGCTCCGAGCACCTTGAGGCAAAAAGCTCCCTCGTTTTCTCTCTACATATAACACAAGTCACAAATGCTCTGAGTTTGGTCTGGACTTGTAAAAACTACTCATAGATTACTACTGTTATAAAAAAAGGAGTTAAAAATAACTAAATGTAAGGGGCGCAGGGGCAAAAAGGGAAAGCAAATTCATTCGATAATCCTTCTCATTTTAAAAGAATAACCTCCCACCCACCGGCCAGCTGGGTGCTGCTGTACGGCTGCGGGGTGACGCAGGCTGGACACTGAAACAATGCACAAGAGTTTAAAAGAGCCAGAGTGGAGAACTACATTTAAATTAGGGAGGCAAAGGAATGAGCTAATGAAGGTCAACTCCACAACAACAGGGTGTTAATAGGGCACACTGGTGTGGTTTCTCCCTGCCCCAGCTTAAAAGTTGATATAAAGTTTGGTATTCTAAGGTTAAAAAAGACTATTTGTAAACATAGAGTATTTTTAGTGTAGTGACTTTTGATGCCAGGTATCTTTCCTATAAATTGACCTTTAATGAGAAGAATTACTCTCAACAGACACCTAAACCAGCTCCTCTGCACAAGTCAAGATACATATTGTACCCCTTTGCAAATAGAGGAGAGGTTCAGCAACTTGTTTTTCACGGAATCATGGAATTTCAGAGTGGGAAGGGACCTCTAGAGCTCTTCCAGTCCAACCCCCTGCCAAAGCAGGGTTGCCCAGAGCACATCACTCAGGGCTGCATCCAGACGGGGCTGGACAGTCCCCAGGGAAGGGGACTCCACACCCTCCCTGGGCAGCCTGTCCCAGGGCTCTGCCACCCTCACTGGAATGAAGTTTTTCCTCATATTCGATGGGAACTTCCCGTGTTCCAGCTTGTGCCTGTTACCCCTCATCCTGTCACTGGGAACCACTGAGAAGAGCCCAGCTCCATCCTCCTTCCACCCACCCTTGAGATCCTTGTCAACATCCATAAGGTCTCCTCTCGGCCTTCTCTGCTCCAGGCTGAAGAGTCCCAGCTCTCCCAGCCTTTCCTCCTAAGGGAGATGCTCCAATCCCTCCCTCACCTTTGTTGCGCTGCGCTGGATTCTCTCCAGCAGTTCCCTGTCTCTCTTGAACTAGGGAGCCCAGAACTGGACCCAGTATTCCAGTTGTGGCCTCCCCAGTGCAGAGAAGAGGGGGAGAATGACCTAAGAAGTCAGATATTGGATGAGAAACTAGACTTTGGTCCAGCACTAAATGTTTTTCATCTGCATTTCTAAACAATACCTTTCTTTTATGGAAGGTGACAATTCTAGGCTTTTGGATAGCGAAGACGTAATGGCTTGTAGGCTATCATGAATAGCCCCGGATCTTGGAAAGGTATTTAAGCTGTAATATTAATGTTCCCGAGAGAAAAGAAGCAGGCAGACACCCAGTAAAGGCAGCTCAGCAGGTAGGTACCGGCACCACCGACAGAAGATGGGTGAAGATACTATGGATGGGTACTACAGGTCTATACACGGTGGAAAAAGTTTCCTGTATTTGCATCAAACTTCAACCAAGGATTTATATTGCTTTGGTCTCTGCAACAGAGAGGCTCCTGGAGATGGAGAAAAAAGCAAAGCCTTCTTCCTTCCCGTTCCCTGTAGTCTCACATGGAGAGAATGTTTGCATATTGATTATACTTTTATTATCACACAAATCCATGTCTTTGAGATCTCTGGCCTTCCCGAGATGAATTTCCTATTCTTTCATATAATAGCAGGACTATGAAATAACATTCAGATGTCTGTTTAAAAAGAAATGGAATTTTTTTTTTTTTTTCACAGTATTTTGGCGACTGAGCAATGTTGATGACTTGCTCTGGAGCAGGGCCAGGCTCTCCCCGGGCACCCTGGGCCCTCTGGTGGCTGCTTTGGAGAGGACACGAAATATTTTTCAGCAAATTCTCACTTTCAGAAAACTCGCATGGCACGTTCTCTTCGGGCCCTGTAGATCTCAAATATTTCCGTTAAAAGTGAAAACTGCCATCAACCACAACATTTCATTTCAGATCCAAATTTACTTCGAATTTAGGGCTACTGGATTTTTTTTTTTTTTTTGCTTCAAGCTAATTGCCGACAAAAGACCACTTCTACTCCCCCCCTCTTCCCCCCAATCAAAGCAGTTCAATATTTTAAAAGTTAAGTCTTTAAGGACGGCATATGGTTACGCTTCTTTAGAGATGCGAGGCCCTCCAAAGAGCCGCAGGGGCTCTGCAGACAGAAATTCATTCCCATGTGCAATGACGCACCCTACATAATGTCTTCCCTTTGCTTTTTGATACATGGGACTAAGAGCAGATGAAGCATAAATAATCTCATGCTAAAAAGTGCTTGCAATTATTCTATACGGCAGTTAATTCAGAGAGAGGGCTAAGAAAAAAACCAAAACACAACCCTAAGCCTATTTAAAAAAAAAAAAAATTACAGTCAAACAGATGGTTTTAAGCGACAATACACCTGAAGAGGTAACAAAAAAATAGAGTCTGCCTAAAAAGATCATCAAGAGACCAAATTGTTTAGTCAAGGTTAATGAAAGTTAGGATACAGTGGCAAACGCGTGAGGAAATAGATTAGATTAAGTGAGCAATTATGGAGATAAAGCTTGTAAAATGCCAGTTATTTCAATCTTGCAAGAATCCCTTGGTTTTAGCACCAACCTAAATTGTCTTTAAAATGCTTGTCATGCATTTTGCATAAGGAACGTTTCAATCAGAACTGGAATGGAATGGCTTGAAAGCAAAGGATAAGAAGATTCACCCGAAGCCGAGGCTTTGGTTTATGACCAGGGTCCTGCATCGCAGCTGCGTCTGCGAGGAAAAGGAAATTGTAAAGCTTTGGGGAAGGGCAAGAAAAACCGCATTCCCCACAAAAACTCTACTGCTCCTGGAGCACTTCCAGCAACATAAAGCGAGCAGGCTACATTTTCACTAACTGCCACTATTATTTTATTATAGAGCAACCGTTACTGTTCGTACCAGCTAAATTTTGATGGGAAATAATTTCTTCTTAATTATGGAAGACATACAGTGTAAAGGTTTCCATTGTAAGCCGTAAACCCCAGTATTTTCTGAACCTGACAACAAGCTCTACAATGGCTTAATTACCACTCAGAGGCATTATAGGTAAATGAGCCACTTATATCTGAACTTGATTGAAATGGATTCTTGCCCTTTTTTCTGCCTATTCCCCTTTATTAGGAATATTTTAGTCAAACGGCTGTGTATTATTTCAGAGCATCATAGAAGCTGATTCAATTAAGATATTGTGGCATCTCAGATTTCATTTTTATAATCTATTATGCATTAACTTGCTGAAGGTCTATTTCTGACCTTGACTTTCCAAATGGCAATGCAAGAAAAGGAAGTGTCCAGGAGTAAAGAAACACATCCCCCATCACACATCGACCTCCATGGGAGTATTTAGTGACCATGGAGCTTATGACTAAGACTTGTAAGTTTAAAAAACTCCAGAAAACAAAAAACCCAACAACTTACTGCTGCAGATGATCAAGTGGCTGCACTAGAGCAGTGCTTAGTGCTGCAGTACTGAAACCCGTTTGGAGGAGGTGAAATGCAGACTGCGTATTTTGGGTTAGGCTCTTTCCCCTCTCGGATGCTAATCTTGAAACAGTCTTATTCTCAACAGCAGGCACTACTGGTGAAGGAAAAGGGTTAATTTTGTCTTACAGATTGTTTTCTATCAAATACTATTGGAATGACTCCGATTTTTATTTTTGAGTGCAAGAAAAAAATCCATCTGTTGCATATTGATATCATCAATAACAGCCTGTTCGCAGCAGCCAGCTCCTGGACACGACTATGGCAGGATCAGGAAATGCCAAAAAGGAACGTTTCTTTTGGTCTACAAAACTGTCTTGTAGCCAGTTTCTCTCGTGCGAGATCCCAGTGTGCTTAAGGCAATGCTGGGGTAAGCAACCAGCTTCCAAATCTGATTTAACAACAAAACAAACCACAAGTTTGTTCTGCTTGATCATTTTAGAGGAAAGAGCGACTTCAAGGCAGATGGAAGTTCACCTGCTTTCCTGCTCCGAGATTGGTATCTCCAGCTTCATTTCCTGCTGGCCACAGAGGACATTTCAGTCAAAGCTGCAATTTTTACTTTCTGGAAGTTATTTGATGAGGCAAGAACAAGTTCAATATATGCATTTAAACCCTCCCTTCCCCATCACCATGAAATAAGGTAAAGAAGGGGGAGCTAGTTCATCTTAGGATAGTTATAGATACTATGAATAAAGGAGCTGTTCGTTAAATATTAAAAATAGAATTACATACTGCTTTCTGCTCTACTTAAAATTTTAGTGAGGATAAACCCCGAGGTGCTTGGAACCATTATATATAAGCCCTGTCTTTCCATTACCTTTTCTTTCCTAGACTTACGCTGGCTGGAAAAAAGTTCTGGACACTTCAGTTTTTCTTTGGCAGATCTCTCTAGAGTATTTATTCCGCAGTAATATTTCAAAAGTGACTGTAGAAAAAACAAAATATCCTAGGTGACCCTTCTGCAGTCTTACGTTCTTAAATTCCCCATATATTAATCTTGCAAGTACAATTTATGATGAGTCATTAAGATATTTTCCATTTCAGACATTTAAATATTTAAAGACCCAGAGGCTGGCTGGTATAAGATTTGAGTGCTTAAATTATCTCCCCTTCCACTCACTCCACTTACCCTTCATAGCAGACTGGTGCCTGCAAATACTTTCACCTTTCCTAAAGGTATATATCCATTCAAACCGAGGAGGGTCCTAGAGAACGCAACTCCTGCTGCACTGCAACGTGAGCCGTTAAAATCGCAAACTTATCTATGACGTATTTGGAATTTTTCCTTTTAGAGCAGGAAGTGAGCTATGTGTACACGTCAGACTGGTGGTGGTTTGAGAAGGGAAAAAAATAAATAAAAATCAAACAATATATCCTCAAGGAACTGGGAGATTCTGGCAATGCTCGCAGCAGAATCCCAGAATAGTTGAAGCTGGAATTTCTTGGTACTTGAAAGATTTGCAACAGGAACCGTGGCTGCTACGAGAATCAAGCAGATACTGAAAACCCGGGACAAGTTGTTCTTGCTTTTTGTCTAGACAAGACAGTGCTTAAACCTCCAAATGGTCCATCTCGGCTTTGTTTTTGCAGTAAGAATGGCTGGAAAGGAACAAAGGCTAAACTTATATAAAAGGGCTAAACTTATAGATATATAATTTTGCAGTTCTCAAGAAACTTACCTTTTTTTGAGCACACAGACAGGGTAACCTGCAAGGTCTGTACATCGAATACAAAATCCATCTGCTCTTCCTTCTGTGTCATATCAGTGAAATTCTGTTGCGAAAGAGAAGACTTACCTGCAATAACAGAGCGCTCTTTAAACACAATGTGCTTTTACCAGGCTTTATACCAGGCTAAATCAGGTCAGTTAAAAAGGAAAAAAAAAAAATAAATTTTTTTTTTTAATCTGCAAGAAAATGTTTATTCTTTGTAAACCCCACAGAAAAAAAAGAATGCAGCCAAGACCAAGTATTGAATGAAAATTGTGCCCAAGTAGGCAGCAAAATGGGGGAACCTCAACACAAAAAGTCAGTGACAATATTTCATGTTTTACACAAAGATGAAAAACCTATGACATTTCTGAGTAACACTTTCATGGTGACAATTACACAAGATGATTCAAAAATGCAAATGACAGCAACATGCACACCTGGCTAAAGCTAGAAGTTTTATCCCAAAAGAATACTTGTGATTAAAATGATGAAACTTCAATACTTCTATTGACTTGCGTGTCCTACTTCATTATTTTTTTTTTAAATGAGGCATACATGCCAATTACCATGAAACTTTTTTTAAAAAAAATTATCTTCTTTTAAGAAGAACTTTGTCCTTCCAGAGTCCACTGCCATGTTTGCAAAATCATAATCTTGGGTTTATAATCCTGCTGATTTCCCATACAATTTTGCTTCCCACCCCACCAATCCCCACCCTCAAAAAAAATCTGAAACCCTTCAGACATTGCCAGTGCAAACACTTTCTATCAATGTATAATATACATTTTAACTTAAACCTTTGTGCAATTTATGAGCTTCCTTTAAAACTCCTTAAAAACTCCTTGGCACAACAGCTGAAAAACATTCAGCTCCGCTTAAATTGTCAAACACAAGGTGATGCAAAGGGTAAATCACAGTTGACTAAAATAAAAAAAAAAAACCCAGAACTGCAGCTTTTATTAGCCAGCTTTACAGTCTCTTGTATACAGTACATTGCACAGTTCCGCCTTCACAATAACGCTTCCTGGATTAATATTGTGCCTTCCACGATGCAGTATAATCAAGGCAAGTTACAGAACACTGCTGAGTTTATATCAAAATAAACAGAAGATGTAACCTTGGTTTATAATGAACATCCAAATTACCATGTACAATTTGCAGTAGACTCTGTAATGAGCTTGATATATAAGCTAGATGACAGTGAAGGGGGAAAAAATAGTTTAAACTATCAAGTTTCCTCTTGAAATGTCTTTTCCCAAGGCACTGTGAACAAGACTGTTAGCAATTCTCAATGACTAAAAACACCAATGGGAATATAAATATTTCACACAACAACCACCGTCACATCATCTATTCTCTTATTCTTTCCCTTAAACAACGCCCCTGAAATTTGTTTGGTCCTTTGAGGGGTAATCAAATTATCTTCTGCAACATCACATATTTGTATTTAATACATCTATAAATCAAAGCTTTGTTAGATTATTTAACCCTTTCACTGTAAAAACTAAAGGTTTTTCCCTCACTATTTCTCAATGAATCTGTAAATTCAACTTATTATTAATAAAAAAAAAGAAAGGGTTCAAAATCAAGCAAAGCCCTGTATTTTTCAAGAGGAAACCATGCAAGAGTACATAAAAAGGCAAAATTGGCTACTTGAAAACCAAGAATTGTTTTTAATGCATTGGCCAAGGAAAATAAATTGCAAAGTTCTGTGAGGTTTTCTAAAAATTTACAAGAAAAACTGATGGGCAGTTCTAGTCAATCCAGATGTTCTTTTATCCTGTTTTAAATGACAACGAATACAGTCTCACACAATACAATTTCATCTTGACTGCAAGAGACACTCCTGTGTGATGCCTTCAGCANAAGAAAATTGGCATTCATTTCTTCAAGGGCTGATAAACAGAGGCATTGGGGTCAAGTCCAGAAGGGCTGGTCTCCACAAATTTGGAAGAATAATGTGGGGAAACAGGACTCAGAGTGCTGGTGGCTGCAGTGTATGTTATGCTGGGCATTACTGCCATAACTTCTGCAATCTTCTGTTTTAGGTCCTTGATTTCCTGATCTTTTTGAATGATTTGCCCTGAAAACAGCAAATAACATCACTTAGAACCAGCAGCGCATTTACACCCTCCACCAACTCTTCCATGGTAAGAGCCCTTGAAGCCAAACACCCGGATGACATTCAGCGCTCTAAGACGACAGCAGTAAAAGCACAACTCGCGTCACTCCTGGCTGGTGGTGAGGAACTGTGTTTAATTACCTCTAGTTACCACTAAGACAACGACACAGCACTTGTGTTTCATTTTGCACTGTTTGGATTCACAGCTGCACCGTACCAGAAGATTATTTCTACGGCTTAACTTTTTTCTGCACTTTTCCGCTCACACTTTACAAGCACCTCACAGGTGCACAAGCATTTGCTTATTAAATGTGTATTTTATTTTCAAAACTGTCCTATTCGCACCATTTTCCTACCCCCCCCCTTTGCACCCACTCACAACATCACTACAGAAATTTATGAAGCTACGTAAAGAGTAACAGCAACGACACAAACCAAATAAATCTCTCTCTAATCAAATTCTCCTGCATCCAAGCAAACTTCTACAAGGAAATTAAACAAGTACTAAATCAAAAGGTTATTTAATTTTGCCTCATGGTTTGCTCAGCTGAGCAAAGGACAGCCTGGGCAGGGTTTTATACTGGCTTCGTGCTCCCTCTGGCGGCTGCAGCACCAGTCCAACACCAGTGCCCACCAGTGGGAAGTCTAAAATGGGTTGGATTATTTTTTCCCCCAACCGCATTTAGGTTGCAGTAACTTCAGGAGTAATAAAGTATTATGAAGATTCAAGGAAAGAGGCTTAACGGATGGCAAGTATTATTTTATCTTCTATCTCTTTAAAAGAAGTTCTCCAGCTTTAAAGGTAATGGTTTATAAAAATGTAGAAAAAAATCAATTTAACGCCCATCTTGATGTTTATTGTCCTGATTGGGGAAATTAGGGCAGCTGATCAGCTGGGTGGCTTCAGCTCACATTCACAAGGCTGTAAGAGACAAAACCCCACTGAAACGCTGAGCAGAGGCCGTATTCCAACCCTAAATAAAAAGGCAGGATATTCTTTCTGTCATATTTTCCCAGTTTCAGCCAGTACTACATGTTGAATTAAACTATCCCAACATTACCTTGGGCAATCTCAAGCTGCCGTTTTGCATCTCCTAATGCAGAGAAGAGATCCAGCTTGATTCTTGTCTCTGCACTCAGGCTGTTCTCTAAGTGCTGTGTTTTATCCTGCATGGCTGAAAGTGCTGACATTAACACCTCCGTATCCTTCTCGTTTTCCTTGTACTTCCGCAGTTCCTGTAGGAGTAATTAGGACAAATGTTATTCTTATCCACTTTACACATGAGATACACCGAGAAGTCTTTCTCTTCTCCACAGCGCACCACTGGGCCTGGTATTAATACTGTAAAATTAAAATGATGGTTAATTAAGGACACTGTAATATTACCTCCAGTAATTATACATGGCCATCATACGAGTGATTAAAGCCATATTGTACAACGCATAATTACAGTGCGGTGAGCAAGTACCATTTACTCTGCTTCTCAACCCTCTCCCATCCGTATCGAGACCCTCCACCCAGAAATCCTCCTCAGCACTTCCAGTGCCGGCGGAGCAGCCGCACAGTTCCCTTCGCCAAGCCCTGGAAGAGCAAAAACACATCCCACAAGGAAAAGGGCTACAATGGGAACCGATGTCTTGCTCAACAAGTTAAAGTGATACTAAAAAACCACTGCATTTTAAGCTATTTCAGTTGGCTGATGAGAGGGATTTCGTTATCTCAGAGGATTTCCCGCAGTGAACCTAACTGTGCTGCAAACCCAGAAATTTAGGAAAGAGAAAAGGAAGGAGCAAGTTTTCTGCACCTTGTGGCTGAGGAGTATGTATTAACATTCTGACTACCAAAAAAAAAGAAATACTATAGACAAAAAAAAGTTCTATGCTTTTAAACAAAGAAACAATAATGCAACAGGGGTAGCATTAATGCCTGTAACAAAAAGCTTTTTTAAAAGTTTGAAGATGCTAATAAAATTAAAGAGCTTGATTATAGCTAGTTTTAATTATTTGAAAGCCACACTCATCATCTCCACGGACAAACCACACTTGTTTTCAAGGGTTTGGTAAACCCAGGACAACAAGGCTGCATATGTTATTTGAAAACAAGTTCACAATAACACCAGGTGGATTTTGAAGAGCGTCTAAAAAACCACAAGACATTAAAAACACATATTCATGAAAATTGTCACTTGACAGTCCCAGTCCATCTTTAGGAACAGATACTTTAAAGGAACAAGGTCAACTTCAACTCACACATTGGAGCTCTTAAACTCTAACATGCCAGACAATGTGTCTGCTACAAGTCTACCCACAATGTACTTTCAATACTCAAGCACTCTCACAACAACAACAACAAAAAAATGTCTGGCCAGTGATTAAGACTGCACCGAGTAAGCAATCTTACTTGCCAGCAGTGAAATTTATAATGACAGACCGGCAACAAGCTCCTCGCATTAGACAAAAAAATGTTGTTGAGGGGATTATAGTCTCAGTCTACCCAGACCATTGGTTTGGGAGAAAAAATTCTAATAATTTAAACACTTGAATGGTGTGGAGCTGAGACTATTAACCTTTCTCATACCCACGTTCTTACAAAGCCTGATACAAGACACGCAAGACAGACATCTGAAGAGCGTAATTCTTGAAGGTGTTGATTGCCTCTTATGTAGATCCACCAATTGCCAAGGGCTGAAAGCACTCATTGTGCTGCTGATCTAAGTCCCTGGTGCTTTCTCATTACCTGAACTTTCATTTCGAGTTCTCGTATCTGATCTTCTTTCAGCTTTATGTCAATTGTTAGCTTCTTGCACTCTGTCTCCAGCTCTCGGATACGATTTCGTAAAGTTTCAGTACATTCTCCTCTGCAGAAAAAACATTAAAAGAGAAGAAGATGAAATAAGAATGAGGCTGTCATCCCTGAACTGCTGATAATACAAAAATTAATATCAATATTGAAGGATAAAAAGAGGAAGCTAACTTTGTTCTTTTCAGCAAGATAATTGTCCCTTATGGCAACAATGCAAAAAGCTGTGAAAAGTTATGCCTCAAGTATTAGGAAATTTGAAATATTTATGAAATATGGAGAACAGAAAAGCAGAAATCATTCTTTTTAGACATGCGGAGCACCGCAGATTAAAGTCATCCACACTTGTGCCACGCTTTCATGTTGAAAAACCTCCCAACTATACACCTATGTTACCACTGAAACACCAGTGTGCTGAGCACTGGTAGGCACTGGTTAGAGCAGAAAACTTTCAAGGTGCGAGATCAAGACAGTATTTTGGCCGACGTCATTGCCTGAATCCTTGATTCATAGTCCCCACGTGCAAAGGGATGTTCCATTTTTTTTAAAGCAGACTGACCCATGCAGGGTACATCATCTCTGTTAGCACAATCAAGGCACGGTAGATAATTTAGAGCATATTCATCCTTTACACCCTGTAAATGTAACGTATATGAGTAGAGATTCAGCTTCATGGAAGCAGGTCCCCAGTCCTCCCACTGCCTTAATGCAAACAAACCTCTTAACACACATCAAGTGTCACAGACTACTCCTTTATGTAGAGAAGAGTGAAAAACACCTCCCCAAATCCCCCCCAAACCACATTTCAGTAGCAACAGCAACATTTCAGCCATTTTCTGGAGCTCAACTGGCTTCTGGGATAGAACAAAGTACCTTGTAGCAGCAGCAAATGCGACAGCACGTGCAGCAGTTGCTTCTTCCAACTTCTTTCTTTTCTTTTCTTCCATTAATTGTTTCTCTACAAAGGCTCGTGCCTCCTGCTCTGCCTTTAGTTTCTTCTCCAACTGGCTGATCATTTGTTTGTCTTTTTGTTTCATTTGTACAGCATTGTGTAATCTGGAAGGTAACAGGTACGGGATTTAACGGAGGATTTTACTTGCTAAAAATAAATTGCTGCCAATGGTCCCAAATGAGTCTTGCTGGATTTGCAGACAAAGCGCCTCAAAATTTTGTAGCGTCTCAACATGCTACTTCCCCTTTACCAGACTACAGTCATCAGCAACGAATTTACACAGCTGTGTAGAAGCACATACTTGTTCTGAAGCAGTTCATTTTCTTGCCGGAGCTGGCCGATTTCAGACCGAATTCCCCGCTCTGTGTTAGTCAGAGAACTGATCTGACTACGCAGCTCCTGTTCGACCTGCCTGCTCGCTTGCAGGTCAGCCTTTAACTTTTTAATATCTTGTTCCAACCTAAGAAAGACAATTTTAAAAGACAATTTCAACTTCATTTCCCAGTCACCCAAAGGTTCAAGCACATTCTATAAAAATAACCATCGAAATAAACATCACACCATCTGCCAACCCCCCAAACCCCCCTTGATTCTTAAAATAATAGACTCTCAGAAATCCTTGCTAAATAATAATAATGTTTTATATAACTCTACGTGTATAGCTCTATGTATAGCTGTGTATACACACACTTCACAACCTCCCACAGGAATTTTGTTTTCCTCCACGCACTGCAGAGTTGTAAAACAAAACCTGTGGAATTAAATTTTTCCCTCTTCCAGCAGAAGTGAAATGGATAAACCTCAGACGCTGTAAACAAGGACAGGTGCACAGAGGAACAAATTTTACTTTTCTCAACAAATTAGGAGTTTCATCTGTTAGTTATAGCTGAGCTGTGGAGCATACTGTTGAATTCTCACCTAAACATTTTGGTTTTTTTTTTTTCTTGAAGAACATGATGTGCATGTTGAATAAAGAGTACGTTTTAAGTCATCCACAGTTCAGGAGTCAGTAAATTTAGTTTTAATTGCTCCTGAACAGAGACCATCTGCCATACACTTAATTGTAGCGTTGGAAAGTTCTTGAAGACTCAAGCAAGCTTATTAGTTGAAACATTTTCAACCAAAATTGGTTAAATAAAACACAAATTTCTAAAAAGAGGCCCTCAGCTCACCTTAATTTTTCGCCATATTTTCAAAATAAGACTATTAATTCTTAGAAGTAAAATCACATCATAGGTGAATAATCATTTTTATGAGCACGGTGTTACATACTTATGTAAAGCAAATATGCCTCTCAGTCATTCCCACACAATCCTCATTTCCTCCATCAGTTATTGATTTAAAAGTTTTTAAATGCTCATAAAGAAGATAAAGATGGCTTTATTTTCTCAAGTTCCCTACAGAATTAGCGCTAGTTGAACATTAAGACTAGGAGAAAATAGTCACAAAAGCCAAAATGAACTGCCCTATATTGACATTCACTAGCACAGAGGAACGGTTATGGCTTTTTGTCCTCATAATGAAAACTCTTAGTTCTTTTGGGCTTCAGTGATGGAAAATCTCATCCTAAAATGCTATGAGAAATGTAACAACATGAGACGTAAGAACATCCTGTGTGAATGAATCAAGAGGTTAAATGTGGAACCATGAAACTTATGGAAATTCGTAAAAGTACATCTGCAATAGACTAAAACTGCACCGAAGAGGTCTACGGGGTAAATTAACGGCAAGACACAGCCTATAAAGGAGTGTGGTCTATAATACGCTCCGCTAACTCAAATGCTCAGATCCCGCTTTCTAGAGCTGTACTAAGCCGTCTTTCTGGTAACACTTGAACTGCCCTACTGAGATGAATTCCTTCCCATATAGTATAAATCGTGGTCAAACGTATCTTTAAAAAGAAAAAGTAAACCCAACTTCTACTTAGTAGGCAAACAGTAATAGGACTAAGCAAATACACATTTCATATTGCAGACCACAAATCATTTCAACACCTTATACTCTGTTGTAGGAAGAAAAGAATTTGCAAAGCTAATCAAATATTCACCCAAGCACATAACCATCGCAAACAACCCAAAAATGGAAAACCCCTCAGATGACGTTATTAGGTATGTATTTTCACCGTGTTCAGTATGTTAAGTGATAGAGCTGGACAGTCATTGGGAGACGATGTAACAATTTAATCTTCCAATAAGCAGTAACTAAGTGTTTTAGAAAAAGCAAACTTATTAATTGAAGAGAGTAAGATGCTGTAGGAAGTGTTAACAGACTGTTGTCTGCCAACAGCTCTTTTGTTTCAAAACAGGTTTTCATAGATAGGTGGAAAAAAAATAAGCGGTTGGCAGGACAATGTAAAGGAATGCATATAAATCACACACACTTTACATTGACAAGTAGCCGTAAATAATTTCAACATACATCTCTACAATAAAGTGATAACTGTGAAAATAAGACAGCTGTGAATAGCCTTTTCCTTATAACTGACACTATGTCAAACTTGCTTGAATATGATACACCAAGATTTATTTGGGATATTTAGTATTCCAGGAAGAGAAGCACTGATCAGGTAAAGCCCGAACAAATTAGAGGCGCTGGCACAGGACGAGCTGAATTCGTATTTTTGGCAACAGAATACTGACATTGGTTCAAACTTCTTAAGCCATCTGGTTCCCGGCATTCCTGCCGGTTCCAAGGAGGGCTCTGTACCTGCAGTGCTCACAGGGCTGCGCTGTAAAGGAAGGCGAAACCTGCCTCATCTGTAGAGTGCACACAAATGTGACCAGAAAGGAGGTTTGCTTTCCCAATCAGGAAAAAATATACGAGGCTGCAGCCACAGCCTTCCTTTTTACTTATCATAGGTAAAAGTGTCCAACCAGAGCTGCGTGCATTCAGTTTGTGAGAACGGGGATCAGAAGTGTTGTACGCTCGTGACCTGTCACTCAAATCCTGCCTGAGCACAGAGCCGAAGCCTCGCGGATGTTCTTTCCGCCTTACCTTTCCAAGCATGCCCCAAGGGTCAAATATTCACCCCCTCACTCTGAGGGACCACAAGGGATTACGGGTAACCTTTACAGGAAAATGACACCGACCTGCCGTTCACTATGACTTTCACTCTAAATCACAAAGTCAGGATTAAACTCAACAAGAATTGATCAAACTCGGGGGCCTTCCCTTGTTTACGAAAAATCAGTAGCCACACCGCTAAAACACATCCAGGCAGAGCACGTACCGACAGAATATTACTGCGGTGAGCAGTTGGAGCTGTTGGCCTACAACCCTTCATTCACTAAATGCTGCAGAGAAGAGTTTCTTTTTCTTAGAAAGTGCTGGCATGTGTGAAGTGGGATCTATATTCCTTGTGCATTAAAACACAAAGACTCTCCCATTTCCAAGCCACCATAAATGAGCTCACAGTAGGCTCAGGAGTCAGAGTGGCAACTTAACTGGTTTGACTGCCTCAAATCAAAGGATTCCGGTACTTCTGTACACCTGAATTTTTCAGGCCACCCTCCAGTTAAGAGCTTTTTTTTCTGTTGTGAAACAATCACTCCTATCAGCACACGAGACCTCACTTTAACAGTCGAAAGACAGAATAACGTCTGTAAAATGGGATAAACCTACACTCAGGAAGTGATCGACTATTGTAGCACAATTCCAAAGGGGCAAAGAGAATTAATACAGAGAACACTAATCTCTTTCAAGTCAATGGCAGATAAAACAACTGGAAATTTAGCTGTCAATGGACTTGTTGAGAAGTAAGTTTTGAAGTAAGACTTTACCAGATTTTAATCACTCCTTTTCATGATGCTGTAGTTTTGCTAGAGCTTTAAATACCAGAGCAGACGTTTTCGGCAATTTATAGAGCAAATAAATGTTCCTTACTATCTAAAATGAGTTAGGAAGCTAATAATCCATCATAATGCACAGACCAAATGTTTCCTATATGGCTTCTCTCCCAGACCTGCTACAATTAGCTAGAGATACAGTTTCATTAAAAAAAGAAAAAAAAAAAAGGATAAAGAGAGACACAAAGTTAGCTTCCACTCAAAACCACACGTCCTCCTTGCATTCTCTGCTGTGTAACCATGTTCTTATCCATCTTATAAAGTCCAACCAAACATTTTTAGCCTAAAAATTTCTTCCTGTGGAAGAGCAAGTCAAAGCTCTTCTCTGTATACATAGAGAGAGGTCATCCATCATTTTCACAGGAATACAAGGAGATGAAACCCACGCTTTTTTTTGCCCCCTTTCCAAAATGAAAGCACATCGTCAAGGTAAACCAATTCAATGTCATAAAAGAAAAGCGCCAGTGCTACGAGCACAAACCGGTGCGTGGAGTTTTCCCTCCTCCCCTCCATTATAGCCTGCACTACCGTTACAATGATAAATGACCCAATAAAACAGCACTTCTTTTTTTTTATTATTATTCTTTCTACCATTTCATTTTCTGCTTAAGTCTCTTATTTCCAGGCTTATTGGAAAAAAGTTATTTACCAAGGGGGGGTTGTGAAGAAAACTTGAGTTCCAGGAGATACTTTTCTCTATTGCTGCACAAACCACAAGTCATTTTGACACACAACTGTTTTCAAAATGAGGGTTTAGTTGCAGATGATTACATTGTGCTGTTTACACAACCAAGGCCAATTTCTTTCAGTTTGTCATTACTATAAATGCAGATATAGCCGTTTTATTTTCTCAGCCCTACCACATATTCCTGTCCCCAGTGATGAAGAGAATTAATCAGTAATCGCCTCCAAGACTAAGTGTATTTCCAAATGCTTCAGGGAAGATTGATGGATCAACTTAAAGACAACTCAATTCAGTTTAATCCTCCTAAGTATTGATAACTGGCGAATAACATACCCTTGTTGCTTAGTTTAGTCGGCTAACGCAATTCCATAATCACCTGGCGATTGCACACAAATTAAACACAATTTATATAAAACTTAAAGACCCAGAAGGCACCCAGATGCTTTTCTAAGAGACCCATTTTTCTCTTTGTTCTGCCCCAATCTCTTGGCATAAGCATCCCCCGCAGTCAACCCACTTCAAAGAAGTAGCCAATGCGATCCCGCAGCATTGAAGTTCTCCGGCTGTAACTAATGTGCTGTTACCAGCAGCTCCTCAGAGCATTTTTCATTACCAAAAAGACAGTAATCCATGGAGAGAAAGCAGAGTTACTTATTTTTCTCCTACACAGAGCTGATCTAAGGAGCTGGCATTTCAAAAGGTTATTCTGCTTCTGAGCAGCCCAAGCACTCTGTTGACAGTGGCTTGAAGATGGTCTGCTAGAAGGATGGTCTCCCAGATTTCTAATTTACAGTCTCAAGTCTTTTGCTTTTCTATTCTGTATTTTCCTTTGCTCCCATCATACCGCGTGAAACACTGACCATCTCCCCCACTGCAGCTGACAGCAGAAAGCCTTCTGCCATACTAATGCCATTTCAGGCAGGGGGGATAAGGAGGAAGCAGCAATCACTCTTAGGACATCAATTCTGCCAGAGAAAATGGGCAATAATTAGCATCGAATGGACAGAAATTTATATTAAAATCTCAAGTCTGTCGCTGCAGGTAATGTCAAATTTTAGGAAAGCCAAGTAAGATGTGGTAGACCAGCCCTTGCTTCACAAATATTTTTCTTAGTCCAAATGCCAGAAGATGTCATCGTTATCTCTGAGAATAATTAGTACATAAGACAGCTTGTTTCAACACCTCATGTGCCAAAGGCAAGACCTCTGTGGATACAAACAGTTTTGCCAAGCTGCACTGCCAGTTTTTTGTGCGCGTAAGGTTTTTTGGGTTTGGGTGGGGTTTTTTTTGTTTTTTTTTTTTTGTTTTTTTTTTAAGGCTGCAAATAGCTAGAGGCAGGACATGATCATTCCTATGTAATAAGCAATACAAAAAACCAACCCCAAACTCCTGCAGCAATTACAGCTTGGACTCGTTCAATACATCGAGCCCCTAAAATGTGAACAAAACCTGCTGCCCCTCAGAAGTGACAGTGACACAGTAGTAGGAAGTCAACTTGCTCCGTACGTACTGACAAACGGTATTAAGTGTAAAGGGAATACCAGCCTTAACCCTCCACTGGACACCAAACGCATCCCTCCATTGTCCCAATTACCATAATGCTGGGAAACGAGCGCCTCGGATCACAGAGATTCAATTATTAAGTGCTTGACAAATAAACAGCAAATTTTAGCATCAGAAAGAGATATTCATCTCAATAGCAGGAACAAAAAAAAAAAAAAAAGATTACTTCCGAGGCTGAGCAGCAGGGACAGAGCCTCTTCAATCCCTCTGCTATAGCTGACAACGTGACAATAATATAACATAATATTCACTGAAATACCCAGGGATGGGAAGCAGTAACTTCCTCTCCAAAAAAGCAAAGGCACATGCACTAACCATTTGCCTGATAGAACAAAAAGAAAAACTTACTGTTTCAAATAATACGGTATATATAAAAATATAAACTTAATTAGCAGTACCCTTTCAGATATAAATGTCACATCAAATATTTAAGAGAAAAAGTTAACGTGCAAGACACTCTTGTTCTCAAAAAAACCCCCAATCTTCACTGTCTCGAATAACCCCTGTTAATCCCCAGTCCCTAGCAGGCATAAGGCATACTTTACATTTAATACTGGTTAGTCAGCTCAAGGAAATCATTGGTGAACACGAAAGGAAAGCAGCTTGGCTTTGACATCCTGCTGGGAGTCTGCTGGACAAGGGGTTATAAAAAGCATCTTTATTTGGAAGCTGAGCAGATCCGATCTGAAAGTCGGACACAAACATGGGACTCCACACAGCCCTCTTCAGGGTACAGCACTGATACAGACTCAAAGTTTAATAACGGGACTGAGTAATACTACTGGAAGTGGAAAAGATGAACAAGTGCCTTACACCCCAGGGACAGGATAATTGACAAGTTAAAACAAAAATAAACATGAATTTTTAAATTTAAGTGCATTCCATCCCATCCAATTTGTCAGGTACGTTTATGCTTCCATTGTTGTAGGAGTTACAGACTCGATTTGGAGAGAAAAAAGATTTTATGAATGATTTCCCTCATCTAGGTTTGTAAGAAACTGTAAGCAGCGACACATGGGACGTTGGTGTTTTAAGTGCTCCTGGCTCGCCTGCACGGGGAAATCAGTGCACAATAAGCAGCTCCATGAATTTGTAGCACAACAGCCATATCACGCCCACGCGTCACAGAGAAACACTCGACAAACAAAAGACTGAAGTAGCTTAATTCACTTTCAGGGCAGAGTAAGGCTCGGTTGCACAAAGGCACTCTCAGAGCACAGTAATCGTTACTCTGTCCCTACCCAGTCAATTAGAGGAGCTCGAGTTCTGTAAGGGCACAATCTAGTTTATTATATACTCAGTTCCGCGTTAGAAAACCTGCTTTGGACAATTACAAGGACCACCTGGCCTAAGCTCACGTCCCAGCATATAAAAAACATTAATGTGTAATTTAAAACTGAAGACATAGGAGGTTTAAATTTCATTCCTTCTCATAGCTACGAGGGACAAAATTCTTAGTCTGCCAGGCCATTCTACAAAGCCCATCTCTTCTCTTTTCTCAGGACTTACAAATCACATTTTTAACAGCAGCAAAGCTGAACTGACCTGTTCTCTTCTTCAGTGAGTAAAGAAGCCATGTAAAGAGTAGAGAGATGCCCGCCTGAAACCGGCAACACAGAAATACCGCAGTCCTATATATGTTTATTCAGACGCAGCTCTGCTGAAGACAGGGCCATCTGCATCCCATTAATCTTGGCCGAATCTGATTCACTCATTAGATAGATTACCTGGTTTCTTATTTGCTTCATGCAAGTTCTCTACAGACATTACGTATCAATTAGTCTGGATATTTAATTGGCAGAGGTAGGCCAATCAGTGGCAGACCGATTATCAGAGGAGAAAATACTATTTGCATTGAAGAAATTGTATTCACGTAGCACAAATCCTCAGGGACAGACCAGAGTGAAAAGTCCAATTATCAAAAGGTACCTGCAGAGAATGTGAACCTGAGCTGACAGTTAAGTTAGTCAATGAGGATTTGTTGGCCAAAGAGTGTTCAGCACATGAGAAACAGAAGAGGAGAGACATAAGCCACAAAGGACAGGAAAGTGCGTAACTGTGCAACAATTTTTTCCTAGATGTAGCTGTATCCTCATTTTGAACAACTACGAACTGTTTTTCTTACAAGTACTTCTTTTGGTAACATACGACAACACCCTGTGTCTCAGGACTTACATGCTGTAAGGACTTAGCTGCATTTCATAATTACACTTTTATTTAAACTTCAGATAAGCATATGTAAAGATGTGACTTTTTCAATCTTTATAGTTTAGGAGGCAGCTAAATTAGATCCCTGTGATCTGTACTTAAGCCGTTAAGGCAGCAGGTATGCAAGCAGGAATCTGAACTTACCACTTTAAGGGGTTACGTAGTAGCTGATACTTGCATCCACACTTGTCAATTGAAGCGTAAAACAAAAGTTGAACATCCCAGGGGGAAAAAACCAAACCAAATCAAAAAATTAAGCCAAAACAGCTGTTCAGGCACCATCAAACCTCACCGAATTCCCTGGAGATGTAAAGGTCACCCCATGGAAGATTTGTCCAGAACATATCCACTGAGGTTTGTAATAATGATTCTCCACCTTTCCCTCATGCCTTCTATCAAATTATCATTAAGGCTATTTATTCTGCCTCACAACACCCCTGTGAGGTAGGGAAGTATTGGATTCTGAGGTAGAAAAGGAAGAAATTTGCTCAGGGCTGCATAGCACACCAGAGGCAAAAATCAGGAAGAGAACCCAAAAGGCACAGCTCCTAGTTATCTTATTCCATTACCAGACAATTCTGGCTTCTTTATGGCATCGTTACATTTTCCTAAGAAAAAAATAGATGTGTTGGACTGGAACGCAGGGAGGATAAGACAGGCTGTTACACAATGCTCAGATCAAACTTACCTTACCAGTGCATCTGGTTTGCTTAGCTGGTTATTAGGAATACAATTTTCCATTAAGTCCTTATGTGTGCTTGGGCTCTTGCTAGCACACTTCTGTTTTTTCTCATTTTTAGCAGATGAGGAAGGGATGCTCCCGTTAGTTGCACTGTGACTGCGAGGCGAGGAGTTCACAACTCCGCTGACATTTTTGTAATTTTTGGATGAGGCAGTGCATGAGTCCTCTTTTAAGAGGTTTTCTGTACTTCCTACAAGATCATTATTTAATCTTTTACTATTGATATGGTTTTCCATATATTCAATTTCTTGTATTTTAGAGTCTACAGGTTGCAAAATGTTGTTATTTATTCCAAGGTTGTGTTTCTTAGCATCCTTGTCCTTTTCTTTCCCTTTTTCTCTATATTCTAGCTCTGGCAACGTTGCAGTTATTCTTTTATTGGCTGGGATGCCTCCATTGTGCTGCAAAAGTATTGAGGAATCCATATCAGACAATCCTTTGGCTGCTGCAATACCAAAAAAAACTTAGTTCATTAAATCAATCAATACCGTGACATGCAAAGAAAAATTATTAACTACACATCAATCATTTCTGCAGAAAACTATCACTGTTAAGGCCTATCTAGAAAAGAAAATCAGAAATCACATGATATTTTAAGACTTTTTTCTCTCATTACAGGCAGGAAATGGTAACCAAGGGATTTAATAATAAATACTAGCGCTTCAGAGAGCGCTCGCTGACTAGATTGATGCAGTTGCTAATAAAGAACGAAACAGAGAGGACATAATTCATTTCTACTGTCATACTAACCACTGCCAAAATAATTTTAATTCTGGCTCCTCTGTTTCTAAGTTCACTGTACTTTCATCAACATGGACTGAAGAAGCACCTTCTTAGCAGGCTTTTTTTTTCTTAATAGCAGGTAACAGCAAACACATTAAGTAATAAGTAGAACTTGCCTTCCTCTGCCTCCCTCTCTTGCCTTTGTAGCATCTGCTGCTCTGGGGGCAGAGCCTGCTGGAGGAGCTGCATGTAGAATTCATTCTCTTTCTGCACTTCTTTTTGTTTTCTTAAACGCATTTTGTAGCTGACGTAACTTTTAAAGCCGAAGCCCAAAGTCACAACAGGGTAGCCAATACTAAGGAAAAAAAAAAAAAGCAACATCATTATTCAAAATGTAACCATAACAGCAAATTAATAACTTGTAATCAATTATATAGCTGTGAATGCATCAGGATTACAACTTTTCAGAGAAAATTACAGATAAATCATTTTTTGCTGTACTACAATAAAGCTACAGTTCAAAAACGTAAGCACTTCTTTATCAAGATAAAATTACAGTTCATTACAGACAGCAATTAACTGAAGCATAGATTAAAGGATTACGACAATGCAATTGCACTACGCATGGCAAAGACAGCTTTTAGACAAGCACCAGACTAGGAATTATGCATCTTTTAAGGAGCTAACAGCCAAACGCAGCAGAAGTTCCCAAGTTTTGCTGCTAAAGGGCCATGTAATGTACATACAAACATTAAGCTAGGAGATGTGCTGACAACATCCAGAACAGTGAAAGGAGAAACTGATCCTCAGCCCCATCCCTTTGTACTCAGAAATTAACAGCAGATCTCTTTTCCACCTCTCTAAAGTGGAGACAAAAGAATGGTTCTCTAAAATGCCGCCTCTGCAGTAGGCCCTGCGATACCGTCACTGCAGCTCGGGCTGAGGAACAAGAGCTGGAGAAGCCGCTGGAACGTACAGCACGGGGGGTGTCCTGAGTCGCTGGGGGCGGCCAAGGCTGACAGCAGAGCACCGTCACCCACTCCTGGTCCAGCCAGAACTGACCCCGGAGGTAAAGCCTCAGTAACCACCCACCTCTGATGAAGATGGCCACAATTAAGACGTCTTTGGGGGGTAACAAGCAGCCTTTGGAAATTCCTCGTTTAAGAGGCTGACCTTGAAGCAAAAACCATCTAATCTCTACACTTATCTTACTGAGAGATAAGATATGAAGAATTTCACTTCCAGCCAGACTCTGCAGTTCCATTTGTTGGCCAGGGTGACAGAAGTGTAACAGAACTTTGGAATTTTATTTTTTTGGCTTATCAGCTTCATCACGCAGTACTTAAGTATTCTTATTAGCTTGTGACAACTGCACCAATACAGAATGCTAACAAGTCATGCTAGCGTATTGATTAACAAGGATACTCGATCAATGAGCAAACAGCCCTGTATAAAAATAAATTTATCTTTGACAAATATTTTAACAAAGTTGCATTTTAAACACTGAAGGTGTCCTAGATCGGGGGAGAACTCAGATGCAGACGACTATTAACCATTAAAATCTTCTCATTCTTTGCTCAGTAATAGCACTGTGCAAATTGCATTTCCAAGTAAGCTGCCAGAATGCAAGAATCATTTGCATATGCATCTGACATTATCTCTGCCAATGCTTCTTTTGTAATACTGTGTAAAGCCAGCTGTAGCTACAGTCCTAAAACTCCGATGACAAGCTGAAATGTTTGCATCCAATTCAGCAGCAGAAAGACCTTGCTTCTCAGCTCCTAAAGTGCTCTTGTAGCCTATTATAGAATTTAATTAGTGTTTATGGGATTTATTGCTCAATGTAGACAATATAAATTATAGTGACAGATGCCTAATTTATTGGAGACAGTATCACAGGGAGCTGGACCAAATGACTCCAAGAAAAACAGGACACATTTTAAACGTAGCCTGATCAATGCATACTAGACTGAAAACTTGCAGAATAAAAGTGCATTTCCTCCAGATATGGACGCTCTGCAGTTAAGTCTTTTGCCTAAAGTCACTCTTATCACTTCCAAAGAAGCAGCGTAATAAGCAGTGTTTGGTTTTTATTTTCTGTCACAATTTTCAACCTGAAGCTTATTCACATCTTCTGGTGAATTATGAAACCAGACACTCATGAGAACCCTTCCCGTTGGAGGGGAAAGAGAAAAGTGCTTGTTACAGAAGAACATTTCTGCAATGGGATAAATAAATTATCAGTGAAACTATTTTTTTGCTACGTCCACCGTCTATTCATTTTGTAAACGCGAAATTTGTAAAGTAGTGACAAGACCTTTCAAGAAATGCTAGGAATATCCATGCTACAAATTCCCTAATGCTCATACGAAATGTTACCTTCAGAAAGGCTGCGTGCGATTAATGTTTAGCACACGTGTCTTGTGGAATATTTAATGACGGATGAGCAAGGGTGGAACTGAACAGTCAAACCCTGAACCGAAATAGAAAGCCCTGAATAATAATTTTCCTGATGAAATAAAGGTTAATAAGAAAAGGAGAAAAAACCCCCCACTTACCAGTGTGCTGCAAATGGACGACAAAGGTCTACATGGAAGTTTTTTAAATCTTTAAATCTAATGGCTGCTTCAATATAAACAAAAAGTATCCACAGTGATACTGTTGGTAAGCACACCCCCCTCTCTGTTGAGAGAAGAGAAAGAGAAACTCCTTAGTAATACGTTACAAGCAGCAAATATTTTAAAGTTATTGTTAAAACATTCCAAAAGTCAAGGGAAATGTTCCAAAAGACTTATAGGGAATTTTTAAAAGGGATTTTTCAGAATGAAGTATCCAGGATGTTTTTATTTTAAACCAACTCTAAACTTTTGCCTCCTTATCTTGCTTTATTACTTTTATAAGGCATCAGTGAAAAGTAACAGATGCACAGCTAACGAAATAGCTTGGCACAAACCCCTATAGAGAGAAGGAACACAAATGGAAGAAACTGCAGGAGATGAGGTAATGTTACAGCTTATGATCTTTGAGTCAGAAGCAGTAAGCTTGGACTACTTTTTCACTCCAAGTTAGGTATATCTTAGTAGCAGCAGTGAGCAAATCAGCTGAGAAAAGAGTGAGTAAGCCCAGGGCTGGTTACTCCATATACAGTAACGCAGACAACAGGCTGCGACTAAAAACTCTGCATCAGGGGAACATTTAGGACACTCTATTGATTTCTCTCGCCAGCACTACTGGGGAGAATGTAAAATAGTAGCCAAGCAAAACTAAGGTCTTAATGCTCTTGGCCGATGGCAAACACACATCGTATGCAACACAGCCTCTGCGGATTTCCACAAATCAATTCCAGCTACACGCCACAAGCTTCATAAAAACAAAGTTCTTGATCCCACACTGACATCAACATATTTTGTGCTGATTTGGAAACAGATCTTAAATTCAGAACTAAAAAGAGCATCGCTCTGAGGGGCCTGATGTTATTTACTGCGGTCCCTACTTTGGTTTCCCTTGTATAGTTGTGCTCTGCAAAAATGAGAAACCTGGGACAGAAACTGTCAGCTTAAAGGCATTCAACACTTCAGCTAGGTAGACACACCACCTAAAAAGATCCTAACTTCCTAAAAAAAGAGCAAGTTGCCATGACCCGAGACAAGCATTTGAAAAGAAGAATCCCTAAGGTTGCAGTGAATTAAATTATTAAACAAGCTCGATAGCTACAGTTAAAACCGGCCCATCAGGTTTTTCCTTTAGGGTTTCTAAACATCAACTCAGAGAACAACTTCAGATAACACTTTAACATCTCAATGCAATCCTAAAAATAACTGCGGATTTTTTACATATTTTAAATTGGGCAGCAACTGGTTCACAGTATCTTCCATTAGCTCCCACATTGTCATTATTATAAATGACTAACTTGTCAGAAAGATGACTGCTTTCACCAGTACGCCGAGAAACAATCCGTGCTATCCTGCAAATTCTTGTGATCTGACAGTAAGTCTAACAGGAAATATTACAAAAGTCCCAAATCCCAAGGACTTGGGTCAGGAAACGTTACCTCCACAAAAAAAAAATAAAATAAATAAAATCAAGTTTTAGTCCCTTTTTTTCTTTTTTTGATTGAGGGAAAGCCATACGTGTAACGTCAAGTATCAGTGCTCATGCAAACTAAACAGCCTCCCCCTAATCCAGCTGCTGCCAAAAAAAACAGAATGCAAAGACTTATTAAAAAAACCCCAAACAACTAAGGATAAATAATGGGGGGGGTTGGCAGGGAGAAGGTTTCTCCATACACGTCTCAAACTGCTGGGGCAGCCACTGGGATTACCAGCCTTTTTGCTCAGAAACTGAATCCAGTCGACACAAAGATTTGACAAGTATGAATTTAAACTACGACCATATCCCAGATTAGCAACCCACCAATAGAGCAGTGGGAAGAGTGTAACACTGTTTCACAAACTTTCCCTGTGTGCTCCCTATTTGTTGAATTGTTGCAGAAGTGTTTTAAAGTCAGGAAAATATTATTATTTTTTATTTTACTGCTGTGGAATTCCTGTTGATACACCTTCAGTTCCATGGTCAAGCTTTAGTGATTACTACAAGACACACCCAGACATGTATCAAATGCAAATCAGCAGACTAATGAAAGCAAAAAGAACATTTTTCAACTATAAGAAAACCACATTAAAACGAACATGGTAACAAATAGAAGAGGATTTTCTGTATGCTACTAAAAACTGGAAGATATCAATTCAAATCAGCAAGTTGTAAATAAAAAATAGTGACCTACCTGTGTGCCAGACATACTGTACCCAAACATAGGTGCTGGCAGCGAAAAACAGCCATTGTATTGGTATGAAGAGCAGACATATTATATTTGATGTGAACGCTACACACACAAAAAATACTGAAAAGGCCTAAAAGAAAGGAGGGGTGAGGGGAAAGAAGAGTGTTTTGGTTTAATCCAGCAAATATTACCAGTTTTATTTATAAATAATGACACCATGATGATTTCAACATAGAAACACTAGTGTTGGTTATAAACAGGGCAAAGAAATGGAGCGGTCCAGCCAATGAAAGTAGAAACGTAGCCAATTAAGAGAGAATGGGTACAACTTGAGGATTCGTGCTCACTCTTTTTTGTTTGAAGACTTTCATTTACATTGTTGATAAAGAATTATCATTACTATATTCTCCTTTTGGAAAACAACCAACCAATGACCAGCAGTGTCATTTACTCCCTGAAAGAGTCATGAATAGCTAAAGAGGGCAAGGGCTTCTGTTTTATTTTAAGGAAAACCCTGTAATATAGGGATCTAAACCAATTAACTAGTCTCAGGAATTCAAACAATATTTTTCCTTGGTGAAAATCTGATAAATACATATTTCGCTTCCACTTGCCACAGATACAATAAGGCAGTCAGAGAGGAGAGACTTGAGCCCAGGCCAACTAGTCACTTGAAAATTCCTCCTCTTGTGAAGATGATCTTTAAGGTCCCTTCCAACCTGAACCATTCTGTGACCATCAGTGCCATTAAGGCACTGGATATAACATGGAATACGCCCTGAAACATTGCAGGATTCCCCTACAGGGAGAGAAATTTTGCGTTATACTTACCAAACCCTGGTATCTGAAGGAATCGTAAACACTCCTGATGAAGAGCCAGAATGGCCAGAGATACTCAAATCTGAACTCCAGGACAAAATCCGCCAACAGTACCAGGGCCCACACTACCAGGAACTTCAGATACAGAAAAGTACTGTAAAAAAAGAAAAAAAAAAAACCCAAAATGTGATTTCAGGTCATTATTTCCAATAGAGAGACTTTTTTTAAAAAAAATTAAAAGTTCAGGAATAAAAGCTAGAGACAACTCTAAAACAGGTAAGAAAACTTTATGCAAAATAATATTATCATGACATTAAAATCAGGCCTGGTCTAATAATTACATTGAACTGCATTTGTTTTTAAAGTAGCAAATAAACAGAAGGCTTGCTGCTCTTGCAAGACATTCAGCGACAATCTCCCTTTAGCTTTGCAGCATATTTTTACAAAGCAAAGTCCTGCCGACAGGTACGCTCTCATTGCTGCAGCGCTTCGCTTGTAGTTTGCGCTCTTCTGCCTGCAGCTCAGAAATCTCTGTGTTCCCTTCTCCTCAACAGACTGCAGGCGTTCACTCACTTTCCACATTTCACACAAACTGCAACACCAATAAATTGAGACATATTTTAAGCCTATAACTATAGCCATCAGGAAGACTGGTTTGAAACTGAGTTGTCAGAGTTATATTTGAAAACATACACATTGAAGTAAATGCCTCCTTTTCTAAAAAAAAAAAAAAAACCAACAGAAAAATGGAGGCACATGAGACCAGACAGTCTAATTTCTGTGGTTTTTGGAGTTTTTTTATAATTTCCAAGCCACATTCCCTAATTCTTATTCCTGCATTTTGAAGCACTGATGATCCTTCTTGGCCTACAGAGGTCAAAAATATTTTGAGATGATACCTAACACAGGAGCACTCGAGGGATCAGCCTCATCCATTGTGCTAAAAAGGAGGAAGCAAAAACCCTTTTCCCCCCAAACCCAGCACCCAGCGACCTACTGTGCCACTCCAGTTCCCCAAAATGCAACTACCTTGTTGCACTAGACTGGGTTATAAGAAAGGCGGGGTTATAAAAAAGCTGGGGTTTTAAAATATACTTTTTATTTTTTAAATCAATGGCTGTTTTTTTCCTTTTAGTAACTTATTTTTCCTCCTCTATGATACTGCAAACAAAACCAGCAGAACTTTGTCCTGGAATGTTTACCGGTAAGTTGCCAAGAGTTTGCATGCCCAGTGCCAGGCAGGGTCAAGTTTCTGCACTGTTCACGGACACGTGGCTTTTTTAGGAAGTTGTTCAATGCTTCAGAGAAGATGTAAAATAGAAAACGTCTACGAGAAGTGTGAGGTACCAGCAGAAGTTTAGAAGCAACTTCACTACTCATCCCATTATCGCTCGCATTACCTGTACCACAAGGGTCAGCTTCCAAACCACACAACTGGGAAAACCCTTTGATTTTTTTTGTGAATCAAAAATTAATCGCCTGTGCCTCATAGTGACCCTTCTCAACTGCCCTGGCCCTACAGCTTCCCCACAATGGAAGAGTTTTTTGCTTCTCTTTCTCACTTATTGTATGTTATCAGGCTCTCCCCTACAAAGCCAACGCCAAGGTTTTCACGATGACTAGACCCCCTGAAAGGAACTGCTGCAGTGGAACCACTTACCTAAATCCTCTCAAATGTACTCACATGAGTAACATGCTTTAAATCAGCACAAGCTAAAGAAAAACTTCATAGAAAATACATTTTTGAAGTTGGAGACAAATAAGCAACTATTCCTACATTTAACCCACCTTGGCTTCCTGCCACCCACTTTTTAAAATATTCTGTACCTGGAGTTTAACATAAAGGGACTGAAACAAAAAAAAAAATGAAGAGGCTACAGGAAGCACTTTAATTAAATGGAAACAAAATTAATCACACGCACACTTGGAAAAATTAAGGTACCGCTTTTTCAGTTTTTACAGAACCAGCCACCGAGTCAAAAATTACTGTTGGAGAAGAATGAAGCAACAGTGTAAGTATTAAAAAAAAAAACCACCAAAAAAAGCAACCCACAAAACCCAACCAACCAAAATCCACCAAAACACCTTAAATGGTCACATTTGCCCTGGTAGATTACACGTGCATTCTGTTTCAAGCTTAAATCTTCAACAGAAATCCGTAAAAAGCAGCTGCATTCAGAAAATACTTAGATAAAAGGTGAGAGCCATTTGGGCCCAGCCACCACCGTTCGTTGTGACCGTGCTGTTGAATTGTCACGTGCAGCTCTTGAGATTTGAGAAAAATACATAAAAGCGTCCCAGCCAGGCAATCATTGTTCTGTCTGTTTAGCTGCAAAAGCAGTTGTGTTGTGTAGGCACTTTTTCCAGGGTTAAAGTTATGGCTATTGTTTATTTTTCTGCCACTGAAATCCATAAAGAGACTACATTTTTCCCAGCAAATTAGGGTTGTCAGAACTAATGCTTTTCAACTGTTAAGTGCCACTCTAAGTTAAAGCATTTGCTGAATAAGAGGTCTGTAATACAGCCATTAAAGCGATTTCCAATATTAAATTCATATCAATCCGAAGGCCACGGTGACATTTACCACCTTTTAAAGTGGAATTGTAACAATACAACATTCGTAATAAGGTTTTCCCAACAACATCAAAGAGCTTACTTCCCAGTCATCTGAAGGAGTCAAAAGAACTTAATAGGAACAAGAATAAGACACAAAAAAAGTTATTTCCTTTTCTAAAAGACTTCACCCACTTATGCTGGCCTCAGCAACTGAGTTCACTTGTGTAATATATTCTAAATGTGTTCAGCTGCATGAGCCCACATGCATACATGAACTTATGGAAAACATTTTACAAGTACTAAGGTACCATACTCCATCAACTAGTGGGTTGTGGGGTTTTTTGGGGGGGTGGGAGGGGGGTTGGGGTTGGGTTTTTTCCCATCACGATCCCCTGCTCCCCCCCAGTTAAAGCATGCAGGACCGCAGAGTCAGAGACCGCAGCCCATAACTAAACACTCCACCCCAGCTTTAAAAATCAGAGCAGGTATCAGCCTACAGACCTCAGCTCCTCCTTGGAAAAGGCCGGTTTTACAAACCGGGCTGGGCTTCCACGCTGCTACAGCTCCGTATGCAGCTGGGTTCCAACCCAGCGCGGGTGTCTTTGCAGCACACTGCAGTCTGCAGGTGGCAAAGAGTCTTCCTAAGAGGACAAAAGGATCGCAAATCTCATTTTCCCTTCTTCCGCAAAGGTATGCTGCGCACCAAGATTCGCTGTTCTGGCCAGCACACGGTTCATCCGTTAATTTACAAGTGCTTACCGAACAGACGCCTCTTCAGTGAACGCTTAAATTAGCGATAGCTGAAAAATGTCCAGCAAAAATTAAACCCCAAAGGAAACAAGCTAACGGGCCTCTTGCTTTAACAGGCAAATCACTCTTCTCCTGTTTTGTTTTTTTCACACAACAGACTTCAAATAAGATCACATGGATGAAATGACTAACAAAATTCAGCAATAGCCCTCCTCCCTTTCTCTGCTTTGTACTAGTCACTTTTACTTCATTCCTTGCTCTCCAATCCCTCGATTCCTTCCAGACACCGTTCTTCCCTCCAGCACGGTTCTATTATTACCCAGTCTCTATCCCCTTCAACACGCTCATCCTGCGGCCGGGCTCCCTCAGCGTCCAGCACCAGCCATTGGGTGCCCGTTAAACTCCAATAGTCATTGATCTTTCTGGGCACATCCACGCATTTCCCCAACTCTGATAGCTGCTGCGTCAGGAGCCTCACCTAGAGATAATATTCACCAGGCAGAAATGCTTTCTAACCTCTGCAGCCCTTGTATTAGAAAGGCTGAAATACGTTCCATGATGCCAATTATAATTCTGAGTTTGTTCTCAAATAGGGGAAGACTGATGCAGATAAACACCTAATATTGGGGTTATCCAATTTTCTGACACATGTCAAAAAAATCTGACTTCAGGGATCTGACAGGGGTTTAAGGAGGACAGGGCTTTCCCTATAAAACTAGCATATGGTGCTAATCTTGTCAGGTAACACAGGAGGAGGGGAAGGATGGCCACGTTCATGAGGAGAGCAGGGAATCGAGCGGGAAGGAGCCGTGATTACAGCGCTGCCAATTCTTTGAAAGGTCAATTGATTGCTAATGTATGCCGAACATAAAGATTTATTCATAACCCCACAGTGGCTGTGCTCCCTCTTTGAATTTTCAAACAAATTATTTTCCTCCTTATTCTCCCCCCCCACTCCAAGTGCCAGATGCCATTTCCTTTTTTTTTCCTTCCCCCTCTTGTTCTTTGTTCTCTTTTTACCACTACACAGAAACATACATTGCACTTTCTGTGAGGTAAAAACATTTTTTAGAAAATCACTAGGAAAAAAACCACAATTGTGCGCCCCAAATATAAATTGGTAACAAATTAAGGCCCTGTTCCATCCCACTATTATCAGCAAGTACCAAAGTCTGGGAAGTGAATCTCAGCAGAATTGATTGCACATTTGATTCTGCAGCCTGACTCGCACAAGACAGTGAGGGGAAGGCATCTTGAGGCTGGCAGGGCACCAAAAGCAGAGGGAGGCTTTAGAAAGGTGCAGTTAATCACCGACCACCAGCTCAAGGTTACCCATCCAATGTCAGATAGGACACTGGGGATGCTGACTGAATATCACTGGAAATTTTCAAACAAAAAAAGCTTTATATATGTCAACACACAAACAAATATATATATATATCTAAGAGTATTACTAGTGGACAAAAAAAGTAGTACAGAATGAGCAGAGCAAGTATGCAAGAGAGAAAACACGACTGCTGGGATGCGGTATGCGTATTGGAAACTATTACGTCAAATACTTGCCAACTATATTTTTGAAAAGGAAGAGAAATGTAAAGAATGCCAGGAAATCTCCCTGGCTACTTATTCACTGTCTTGATATGGCACAGAATATATCCAGTCACCGAACTATGGAAACGCAAGTAAAGGAAGACAAAATAGAAACCTCTTACAGTAAGTCTGGAAGCAAGTGTAACAGCCTGCCAGACCCCAGGCGTATAATCAGCAATCAGCATTGTAGGACTGAAACAAGAGAGCTGTTAGCCCACCACAGTAACTCAGCTGGAAACGCCCCAGTCCAGAACACATAAAACAAAGCAAGAGGAACTGCGGTGTGCAGAGAATGAAAGTCACAGGCAGAGGGAAGCAATATTACATGTACCATTGGGGTTGACACAGTAGAACACATTTAAATGTAAGCCAAATTAGATTTGAGACCTGAATTTAAGTGAAAGTCATAAAAGGTAGCACTGCTGGTTTGTTGCAGACCTCCAGGGCAGGTTGAGAAGAAAATGTTTTTCCCTGTATAGGAAGCTTATAAATAAAGTGCCAGAGTAAATCAGTAGGAAGAATCATTATGGATTGGAAAAAAAAAAAAAGCCTAAAAAAAGGCCGCATTCCTGGAGTTAGTAATGAACTGTTTTCCCTTGCAGTTTATTTGGCTGTCAGCAGAGTCAAAAATCAAGTCCCTGGAAACAAGCCATATCAGAAGTGTGGTGGCACCGAGAACCACAGGAGTATCTGAGCAAAAGGATCACGGTATCAAGAAATGCTGCCCAGTACGAGATGCCTGGGGCAGCGACGGCCTTTGTGCCATTGGCGGGTATCACAGGAACCGCCACCAGGAGATTACAGACACAGACACATCCTCCCAGGCACTCACTTGGCTGCCAGCCCAGGTACCGCCTGTGATAAAGGGCATAGCTAAAAAAACCCCTCCTAATACAAAAGGAACATACAGTATTTAAGGACTACTGTCAGGGAATCCACCACTCGCAGCAGAAGTCAGCTGATGTGGAAGTTAAGCCAATAACATCTGGAATTCATCTCAAAACGTAACCAGCTACAAAATTGGTAGCAAGTGCCAATATGACTCACTAGAGTCAAACCAAGCAGTATCAGCAATAAAGCTGAAGGGTTCTAAATACATCAAGGATAAGGACTGGGAAGACTTAGTAACAAGTAGTAACAAGTAAACTTTAATTGCTTAACTGACGACAAGCTGCTATGAATACTCTAATTAACAATTAGGGTTTTAATGCATGCACAGTGTCAAAGGTGTAAGATGTTAATCACTCAAGCACTGTAAAACAATGGCAACAGGCAGCTTAAAAAGTGAAAAGGCCGTTTTGAACACACACTGTGGAAATAAGAGATCTCACGATTCCTATAATTAGTTGGTTGATTTTGGAGATCTATCAAAAGCACAGTTATGTTCTAAATGTACTAATGTTCTCTCCACAGATACTGTAATACTTCTAAATAGCACATGTCTTTATCGTAACACCAGGTTTTTCAGTCTACAAGTAGCAATATTCCCTTTAATCTGCGATCCTGCACTGTCAGCATCCAAGCTTCAGCAGCGGGACACAGGAGCAAAGGTGCTAATGGCAGCGCTTGTACGCAGCCTGGAGAGCCTCAGAGATGTAGATGGGGAGTAAAACTAAACTTTTTTTAAGTTTTAATTTTAAAAAGGGGTGAAAAAAGCAGAAAGAAGAAGGAAGGAAAGTCACCAGAATGAAAAAAAGTTTTAAAGAAGAGCAGGGAGGGCAGCTATTGAAAATTTGGTGGGGAAAGGCTGGGGGGGGAGAGAATAGTCAGGAATAACTTGGAAAGTGTTTACGAAGGGCTGAGGCCGAACAGCCCATTTTATTTAAGTAGTGAATGGTGGGGAAAGTATTTTAAAAAGCTGCAGCTGTAAAATTTCAAATAAGAAATGTTGTGAAGCCTTAGATAAACTTATTAAAAAGAATACTGCAGAAGTTGGCAAAAAAATTAACATGAATGGAGACAGAATATTCATATTTTTCAATGCAACCCAGGATTTTACATTTCTAACTCTGTCCTGTGACTAGAAATAATTTTTTTATCACTTCTTATAATCTGCTTCACATTTACACATGTAGAGAACCTTGCCACCAGGGTTTTACTGCAGGATGAGTCTTTCATTGCTTCACCTGCTCCGAAACTTCGGCTTTGCAGCTCCCAACTAAGCTCAGTAGTGTCTATTGGTGACAGCTGTGCCATGCCCAGCTCGGCACTGAGCGACTGGAGAGGAAACAAGGGTGGGAAGATTGATCTTAATTTAAAAAGCAAACAAAAATCCTACAAGAGTTAAGCATCTCAATCAACCTACCTGCTTTGCTTGTGATGCTACCTGCTGATAATGGTACTTACTGGGTTTGTGGAAACTGATGGTGACAATTATGATAAGCTGAGTAAACAACTGTAGTAATCACAAGAATTTAGAAGCCTATAGTTAGATGAGAAACTTCCTTCTCATATAAAAAAACAGAAAAGGAGAGAAAAAAAAAAAAACCCCAAACCCCAAAAGATCCACAATGCATGTAGAAGTACCTCTCTCATGTTAGATTTCCAGAGGCAAGCCTTCACACTGGCTTCTCTTTTCTTTCCGTGGGATACTTCGAAGTCACTGACTACTTCTGTTTATCGAAATGCCATGTGAAACAAAGGCCAAAAATCCTGTTTCTGAACTAAAGCATTCCAGCAGAAGTTAGATGTCTCTATGAGAAGCCAGATGTCTCTGTTAGCTGTACACGCAACTATCACAGCTCTACATGCCGAACACACTCATCATCAGGTGTTCTCCTCATCCCTTTATGGTTTTCCCTCCTTCTCTCACCCCACTCTTCCAGTCAGTCACCTCGAAGGGAACAGAGAGCGTATGATTTTGAACAACTTTCGAAAACTAAGTAATTATATACAGAATTGCTTACATTTGAATCATTTTCCTAGTCATCTTAAATATTAACTTCTAAGCAATGGATGCTTTTTCTTTACCACTCCAAGCATCGTTTTCTCAAAACCTGGGAGTCTAAAGCAACAAGATGCCCTCTACTTTTCGGCAGAGATTCACTACAACTTGCACAAGCAGCATGTTTTCTCACAGCCAGAGCTCACTATGAACTGTTTCCCTTATGCAAAGCTAACATCTGCATTGTCTAAGTTTGCTCAAGTTTCCAGCCGCTGCGTATATAAACCTCAAGTGAACTAGAAACAGAAATGGGACATCACGCTCACTGTAACTGTCAAAAGCCAGCTTTCCAGCCTCTAAGAAAACAAACTCCTCTTTATTCAGAAATAGATAATTATTGTATTTCACACAAAGCTTGGAATACTTAGATTCTCAGGAAAGCAGAGCTCTAATATACTCTTTAAAATATGCTCACAAGCAGCAGATGCTTAGGAACCTATGTTTTGGCATGTAACACCTGGAAAGCATGCTTTTATTCCAAGACACCGATGAGGTACATCCCGCACCTAAGATCGTGGTTCTCACTTCACTACGGTTTCCTTTCTCGTTCCGCGGGTCGGAGAGGAGCCGGACGCCCACTGTGTTCCCATCACAAGGCCATCCATCCCTGTTCCGGGCGTGACCCACGCGACTCCTTGCTCGCATCCCTCTCCGCTGCGCCCACGGCTCTCCCCTGCTGCCACCGCAGAGCCCACGGCACGGCCGCCACCCCCACCACGGAGAGGCAGCCC
>VXBO01003893.1:0-70144 GCA_013400135.1 Rhinoptilus africanus
TCTGTGAAATGATGTGAAACACGTTGGCTCTGGAGCAGTGTGCGTGGAAACACCAGTGTCTGCCTCCCGCTCCTCGCCAGCTTGGTGAGGTGAGTAAACGTCTAGCAGGTAAAATAAGTTACCAGGGGGAAAGAAAAAAAAAAAAGCTTTAAATATCTTCTACTGACCTATTTTTTCCCAAAATAGTCTTCTTTCTCAAAAGCTAATGTTCACTTTCAGATGGGAGTAACAAATACTTCTACATGTGTTGTACAGCCACTTATCCCTGCTGAAGACAAAAAGTTTAGCTTGTCCCAAAGACTTAAAAGAGGTTTTAGACAGAAAACTTGCATTATTTTCTTTCCTACCAGAGTTTTACCCACTGCCTGTAAAGCGCCTCAAAACTCTCCCCCACGGCACCACTTGGACGGAGCCGCTGTTAAGACACAATATATCTCACCCCAATTTTATTTTCTATCTAAACCTCTTCAGAGCCCGATGTTTGATTTTAAATGAAGTCTAGTAAGACAAAGACAATAAGCTCCCGGTGTCTGATTTCCTTCTCATCGCTCTGGACAGAGTTCAGAGGCTGGCGTTAAAGCAGATTTTAAAAAAACAAGCACATTTTAAGGCTCCCAGATCCCACAGCAGAAACCATGCACTGCTCAGCCTGCTGGGAAGCCAGGGCTCTGCTCCGCACCGGAGAAACCTTCCCTCGCAGCAGCCGAGCGGAGACACCACTCCTGGAAAGTAAAGACCAGCTTCAAAACAACCCGACGCCTCGTTTTATGTCCTATCCTCTCCCCTTTTCTCCCCGATTTCAGACCTGGAAGCACACGTTATCCTTCAGAGCATCTCCCACGCCGGGAGTGTTTGCCCAGCGAGGCAAAAACCCCGCCGTTACGCTGCATCCTACGCTGCTCCTGCTGCATTTCTGCAGAGCGGGGTCTTCCACCTCTCCGTTACATTTTGGGTATATTTGAGCAGAAAATGGTCCACGGTTGGACAGCTCTTGACTGAAAAATCTCCAACCCATCAAACTAGATACCAGGCAACCACAGCAGCTGCAGGAATTAGCACGTACTGGTTACAATTCCCAACTTTTTACAGGACTTTGCAGAATCCCACCGCCACTGCAGAAGATATTCCCAGCAACCGCGAACAGTAATTCAGGTTTTTCTCCCTAAGTGTTGTCCCCCAAGACATCCAAACAAGGACTGCCACAGCCTGTGGAAAACTCAAAAGGAAAAACGTGGGAATAGATGACTTTCCTGCCCAAATTGACGCTCGACACAGAGCTCAGCCAAGTCTCAGGATCACCCCGAGACCCCAGCTGGGTTTTCGCAGCTGCCTGGGCAGCGAGATGGGAGCTCAGGGGGATCCCCGCACCTCCGCCTCCACGGCACCTCCTTCCACATGAAAATCACTCGGCATTTACAGTCCAACCACCCCCGAGACATCTTCAGCAACTGGGAAAGTCACATCAATAAATAATTACTGCATTTTTAGCACTTTGGTAACTAAAACAAGACTTAAAGGAACACTGCTTCAGCGAATCCCGACACTGACAGCAAACATCGGGGTTTATTTCTTACCCTCTTCTGCTTTCGCACGCTTGCTAAAACTCTGGGTAATAAAACTTTTTTTTCCTACTTCTGTTGGGCTGGAAAATGTATTTTTGGACAGAATTCTTAAAATTAAACTACCGGGATGCACCTACTGCTCCTCTGTATCTTCTGACAAGCAGCTTAACACCACCACCACAAGGAGAAAGCTGCAGCGTTTTGGTCACAAATGGACCAAGACATTAAACCACAAAGGTACTTTTCCCTTTTATATTAGGGAACGGAGAGAGGCAGAGAGCAGCGACAGCAGCGTCTGAAGCCCGGAGCTGGCAGCAGCAGGGTTCAAACGCCGCTGTGGCGCGCGGAAGACGCAGCTCAACAGAGGTGAGGAGCAGGGAGGCAAGAACCACTCGCGCATCCCGGCCGGACCCAGCAAACGAGACCACAGCAGGGAAGAAGGGAGAAAACAGACACAGTTTTTACATTTGCCAAAAAACCCCCCCATCCCAAGCCGCAGAATTAAACATCTGAACGCACTATACCCAACCTCAGGCGCTCTCAGCCTCCTGCGATGTTGTAAAAGAAAGACATGACGTTAATAACTTGCTCCCTTGCAACATTCTTTTTTGTTGCATTCAGAATTAAAGTTTTAAGAACAGGTGAGAGTTAACAGTTTTAAAACGCCAGATAACCCTAAAAGCTCGGCTTCTGAATCAAGAATAAGATCATCTTTAACTAAAAGCTAGCGCAGGTACAGTGTTTGGTTTATAGCTCCTTTCACTTTTGTTCCAGGCACCTCCTTTCTGTGCTTTAGCCCTGAAATAAGAGTATCCAAATACTTAAATTTTTGTAAAGCCCTTGGGGAGTCCACCCTCTCCCCCCTCATTTCATCTTAATAATCCTCTTGTGCTTGCTATTAGGACACGGCAGGAGCCGGGTCAGGCAGCGGCACCGTCCCACCCTGCTCGCAGCACTCGCGTCACCTCCCGCAACCGGGAACAGCCCCAAATCCGGGGAAATAACAGGCAAATCTGTTCTTCTCTCCAAATCATAAACGCCAGAAGTAAATCAATGGGAATGTCATTTACTTGTTTTTTTTTTTTTTTTTAACAAGAAATCTGTCTCACAGAAGTAGCTGGGAGAAAAAGAAGCATTTTTGTGTGTTAGCAGCAGATTAAGACGACACTGCGGAAAATATTCAGCGTATTCCTCATTATTCCATGCTCCAGAGGGGCTCCCGCGAGTGAACTGTGGCAGAAGGCGACACGGGGCTAGCAAATACTCAGCAATCTTTCCCCTCCTCTGGATAATTTTTAAATTATCACTACTAAACCACCCTGAAAATACAAAATGCAGCAATGCTCTGGTTATTCTTGCAGAATACGCTTCCAGGTACCCGGCCAACTCCTCCGCTTTTACACCCGGTTCGAATTGCGCTGGCACGAATGGAACAAGCCCAAAAGATAATGTAACGAAGTGAACTTTGATGAAGGCCTCCTGCAAGTGCACACGCGTCACGGCTGCAGAGAGGAACGCAGAACCGCGCAACGCCTTAAAAAAACCACCTCTAGAGTAATTTTTGTGAGTATTGGGACATCTTTCCAAAGGCGCGAGAAGGGAAGGTGTAAAGGTTCAGCTCCCGCTGTTTTACAGTCGAAACCAGGCACCTCCTCGCTCCTCGCGCCTGGGAAAGACTCACTACCCAAACGGTACGTTGAGAGATCAGCTTCTTGGTTTTGTTAATACGCTGCGTTAAAGAGGAGATTTAAAATCTCCGAGAGAAGAGGCGCCGCCTGAGTTGCGGACGGCTTGGCTGCTGCCCTGGTGGCAACAAGCACACAGGGCTACCACGAGCTACTCAGCATTTCACAACTCTCTTCCCAGCTTCTGAGTTAAGGCAGAGTAACGTCGCCGGCGGTTCGCAGAGCGGACAACAGCCCTTGATTTCACAGTCCACTAATACTTCCGTCCTCAGTCATTTTATTTGCTTTGTGACAACAAATAACAGAGGCCCTGGTATTTTTTTTTTTTTTGGTATTCTAATGTTAGCAGAAAACCCACAGTACTCCCGCAGCACCGTACCAGGACGGCACGGGAGCGTTCTTTGCTTTATAGGCTGGAGCATGAGGCTGTTGTATTCTGCAGTGCATTACTTGAAGAGAGAGGGAGGAGGAGGGTGCTCTGGGTGCGGGGCCCAGCTCCAGCCCCGTCTCCTTCCAGGCTCCATGGCGGGATGCAAACCTCCCAGGGGATGCGGGGCTGCTGCTGGTGGAGGTTTAGGTACTGGGCAGGGTCTCACGCGCGAGAGAAGCCGGCGCGTCTCGCCTGAACTCTGCCACCGCAAAGAGCGGATCAAGGAGAGAGAAATGCTGGGTAGAGTCGTCTACAAAACTGGGAGAAAGAAGCGAAAGGGAGAAAGGTTTGAACGACTTTGAGACGTTAACGTAACACTAGAAGGCATGTAAACAATTCTGGCCCACGTTATCTCCTCTACTTGTAAGAAAAGGAATACTGACACACACTCAACTGAAACGAGAACCCTAAAAATGGTTTTGAGAATACATTCTTCGGATGCAAAGAGGTATTTGCAGAGTTAAACTACCTGAAAGTTGGAAGTGCAACCCACTACAGGGAGGGGGGCAGAAGGGGACGGGGGGAGAAGGAAGGCTGCTCTAAAACTGTGCACTCATAAAAACTTTATATTGTTGCTCGCCGGGAACAGCCCCCAACAGGGCTACAGCATCTGTGACAGAAGGGGACGGGGAGGAGTACCCCCTGTTGGTTTTTTGTGTGCTGGCAGATTGAGCAAATAAGGTTAATTTTAAATATCTTTCATATCAAACACAATTCCGACGCGCATAAACAGCAGCTTTCGTGAGAACAGTGTGCAGAGTCTTGTTTAACTAGCTGAGATCCAGAAATCTCCCAGATTTACGTCTGACACAGGCTTCGAGGGCTCGGTGCTGATGGTGGCGTGTGGATGGATCTCAAATAGCTGAATAGGAATTTCACAACATATATATTTATTACTCGAACGCCAAAAAAAATAATAAAAAAAATCACATCGGGAATAAAAAGAAGTATTAATATATTCTGACCCCAGTTCTGACGGAAAGAAGAGTTAAACCCCACACCAATACGCAGACAGCACAGCACGGCATTTCACCAGCTCTTCCCTGACTTATTTCGGGTGTAAAAAATCCTGTCATTTCATTTGGTGTCACCAGGAGTTAGTTGAACTGGAGTAGCTGGATAATGAATGTTATCCGAAATGTAAGTGAATGGTGATGGAAGCATGCAGAGGGCAAACTGGTGTAGTCTAAGGCCCCCGTCCTGCAGTTCCCTCTGGGAAAGCAGGTTCCTGGGCTCCCGCAGGTCTCCGGTCCCAGGGACCTGCCCGGAGTCATCTGCAGGACCGGGAAATTATTGTGCTTCTCAGCTCACTAGAAAGGACATTTTTTTCCCTATTCCTGCTTTCAGTGGCACACAGGGAGCATGCTGTTCTATTCCCTGCTGCAAAAGCACAGTGTAGGGGGGGAAAAAAATCCTGAAAAACATTGTGCAGCACCATTGATTCAGTACAGAGGGAAGCCGGGGAACTCAACTGCGTTTGGTGGCTTCGGACGTTTCACCAGCTTTGAAACAAATATTGCCTAGGTAACATCCTCACAGTGGTTGGTAGTTCGAAGAGGCTGAAACACCATCTTATTACTCTTATTAAACCAATTAACAACTCATCTCGCCTGATCCCTTCTGCGCACACACACAACCCCCCCCAAAACAAAATTAAAAAAAAACCAGGAATAAAATAAATAAATAAATAAAGGCATTCCCAAAACATTTATTTTGCTTTTCTCTCTCTCTCTCTCTCAAATCAGACCAGCTTAGAGATACCACCACCTTCACCTACCTTCGCAAATTCAGCTAGGGCACGGAGTAACGCGAAACTGCTTTAAGACCTGAATTGTAACACTCTCGTGGTCACTCATCTGCTTCTGGAAACCTGTCCTGAGAGCTGGTGAAGTCCGAACCCTTATTCCATCCCCACAGATCAGTAACTCATTGGCTATACAGAAAAGAAGTGCATCCAAAGCACACAATGGCACGTTAAGGTTGAAGAAAGCATTGGTAAAGGAGAATAAAACTACAGTTCAGCCTACTCTACCTAAATGTTGAGCCACTGCAGAACTCCTCCTCCAGCCCAACACGAAGTCAAATCGTGTCACCCCCTCGCCAAGACATTCTTTCGTGGTACGTTACTGGCACTTTATGTCAGTCTCATATGGTAGATACATGCACATTTGTCTGTGTGTTTACATACAAAAGGTCTGTTAACAGTAAAACATTGTTCAGAGAGATATAAAAAACCCAAGGAGTTGCATTAGCCAAAAAAAGTGTTTTGTGAGAAACAACAATAAAAATGATATAACCACAGCTTTTCTTTTCTTTAAAATTAGATAAATACCCAAAGCTATGATTTCACTTGGGGCCTCTGTACCTTGACAGGGAGTCCAATGGAGTATATCTGAAGGCACTTAATATCCTCTACTCAGCTGTAAGATGGTTGCACAGGGAGCTGGGGAGCTTGGGATGTGATTTGGGGGCATGGAGGAGAGAGATGGATGAAAACAAGCCCTGAAGAGCTGTGATCCACACAGCATCAGGCGCTGAAATGAAAACAAACGTACAACCCAGGTGTTGAGAAGGTCTCTCTTGAAAAAGCAAACTGCCAATTGCAAAAGTCTTTGTGTTTCTATTGACAGAGCACTTCATGCAACTCCGACAGTGCATCATACACTCTTAGAGATATTTAGCTTTGTCAGTTCATTGGCCTCCTCAGTTCCCGCTTCCTCACAGTCAGCCTTCTCCGCGGCTTTGCCAAACCTGCACCTCTCCTCTGCTCTCGCCGCATCTTTCTGGAGCTTCTTGCTGGAAGGAAGGATGTCCTTGGTTTCTGAGTTATCTGTGCCGTGGGCTATCTTATCAGAATTCTGTACAGAAGGCACCAGGTTGGCAATCTCATCCGTCGGAGATCGCCCAATGCTGCCATCCACTTGAACCCGAATGTCTGGAGATATAGACAACTGGTGATGTGGCACGATCCCGCTGTCCATGCATTTCGGGTAAAGGTAGGTCTTCATCTGACCTTTCCCCTTCACATTGACTGTCCCCCTATAGTCAAAGTCATACCCCATCTTGTTTAGGATGCGGTAGCTCTCCTCACTCACCTGGATACGACACTCGACGCCGGTGGTGTCCATTCTGCTAGCAATGTTCACAGTGTCACCCCAAATGTCATACAACAACTTGGTGGTGCCAATGACCCCAGCAGTGAGGGGGCCGTGGTTAAAGCCGATCCTAAGTTTGAAATTAAACCACAGCATGTTGTTGTTGAAGTCATCCACCACTCGCATCATTTCTTTGGCAAATTCAAAAAGGGTCTGCAAATGTCCGTGGGGATGGTTGTTGTCCTGACACTGCGAGGTGTTGAGTCCCGACGCGGCCATGTAGGTTGCCCCGATTGTTTTGATTTTCTCAATGCTGCTGTAATGCGGTTTGCTCAGCAGCTCATCAAAATCCCCAATCAATTCGTTCAGGACTCTGTAGCACTCTTTGCCTCCTTCGTAGTTCTCTTCGTAGAACTCGCTGAAGTTCACGATACTTGCAAAGATTACTCCGCTGCTGTCGTGGTTTTTGGAATAGCTCTGGGAAACCTTCAGCTGCTCGGCCACGTGGTAGGGAATGATATTCCTCAGCAACCAGTCAGCTTGATCCCTCATGCTCTGAATTTTGGTGCGATGGAGATCAGCCTCCACATCTCCGTGGTAGTGGAGGCGGTAACTGACCTCAAACTCTCGATTCAGAAACCAGACCAGGAGGAGCAGAAGGAAGGAAACCAAAATCACTTCCTGGCCGATCAGGTCTGCTGGCCTCTTCACGTCATTTGCCACCGAGCTGTTGCACGGACTTTTTGTGGAGCTGGAAGCAGAAGAAAGGGAAGAACGTGAAAGGTGCATTTAAAAAACACTGAGTTAGGGCCCTGCCATTTCTTCTCCCTAGTTAGAAATCCTTTTCTGGAAAAAAAAAAAGTGTAGAAAGAGTATGTTACTTACTAAATTATAAAATAGGCTTCGATAACTTTATCTGCTGTTGAGCACGCTAAAGAATTAATTTCATTCTTAAACTCACTGGGTACTTCCTTAAAGGGATATCATCAGGTTCAGCAACACAGAAAGTGCCCAGCCTTTACAGTCCTCCTATTTTAAGGACTTCACCAAGGAAACGGTTATCGTTATATCTAAATATATAACTAAAAGCACTACATGTAACTACGTATATAAAAATGCTTCATAATGCCTGTGTGCGTTTAGATATATGAGTGCACATGTACAGGAGGGGTGTGTGTAAGTTTTGTGGAATTTATCTTTTTTTGGTATCACCTCCAATATTCAGAAGCATCTGCTTTATATACTCCTACTGCTGTTCCCTTGTCTCCTCCTCAGAGAGCAGTAACCTTTGCGCTGTGCCTTCAGTGTTAACACATGAAGGTTTTGGAAGAAGATAACCCCGTACAAGACATCTGATGGAGAACTGCACGTCTCCTGTAGGAAAGCAGAGAATACGGAGCTTGGGCCTGACAGCTTTAGTATGTTATAACCACTGAAGCTTTTTATGGCGGAGACAGAAAGTTTCTCCAAGTGCCAAGATTAAAAAAAAAAATAATTAAAAAATGTCATGTCTCGCATAGATTGAGAGTAGCATTTCAAATCCTTTTGACAATCCGTCGACTGCCTGTGCGGATTATGAAGCACTGATGGAGGATGCTTCCAGTGCCAAACCGCCCTTAACAAGGAGACATCTGCAGTCTACAATCTCGACTTTCTGGAGAGATGCAGAGACACCAATCTCATCTGAGAAGACACCACCTATGCAATCCTCGAAACAAAGTCTAAACCCAGACAGATTGGCATTTCTGGAGTCGCTTAACGGCAATTTTTCCTACAAAATTATGCCAAATCTTAAGATTTGATAGGAGCAGACACATGCTGAAGTTCTTCAAGCTAAGAGGTGGCTTGATGAGGGAAAGCATCACATCAACCTTTCTCCTTGAAAACCAGAAAGGCAATCCATACCTCAGCGTCTGTCGGTATTTCTCTTGTGAAGGTACGTTAGCAAAAGGGATTAAAACTCAAAGCACAACTGTAGCAACAGCTCAAGAAGAGGAAGCTAAATTTGTTCCCACATTTCTAAGTTCGATTTGTTTCTTTGTGTCCATGTGGGACACGCCTCCACTTCTGAAATGAAAGCAGACATTTTAGCAATTGAGCTACGTTATGGACCCACTTTCTCTTTCTGAATGTTCATCCTCAAATATTTGATTGATAGAAAAGTGTGATGAAGCAAAGCCAGAGCACAGGTGTGAAACAGATGAATGTGCACAATCTCTGAAAACATTTGTATGTGCTACAGTCTTTGTTAACATATATTTGCTTTTATCGTAGTAAGCCTACAGGACAAAAAGTTTCCTGTAAGTAAAATATTTACGATAGGCTGAATTTTAGATTAAAGCTAAGACTGCAAATTATGTTGGAAATCACTCCTTTTGTTTTCAACCAGAAATATACTTCTCCCAGGAGAAGTGAAGGTATAACCATTTTATTGGTTTGATATTAAAAAACCCACGAGGGAGGAATGAAAGGAGGAGATTGCTCCCAACTCACAGAACAGGCCCCTACAATCAGGTCTTCGTAATTGCTGGTGCGTCGCTGCACTAAGACTCCTTCCTTTCTCCCTCACAACTACTCTTCTCAACAGAACCTCCGTTAAGAACCTATTCATTTTCTCCCTAGAAAGACGAATCAGAGACTGAGACAAAGGCAAAAAGTTATTAATGAGTGGTAACAATTCCTGAAATACAACGCGCTACCTATTTTGCAGGTGGCAGAACATCCTCACAGTTTGATGGGCTTATAAAACAAAATGAGGGGAGCGTAAGTAAGAGAAAAGATTTCAGAGAATAAATAAGGCTGGAGAAGGTGAGGAATGAATCTTGGTTAAGGAGCACGATTCATGTTCTTTTCAGAGCAGTTCGTTATTTTCCGTTACACTGCGGGAAGATATCTGCTAGAGGATCTGAGCAACGACACGATACTCCTCCGAGAGTACGAATTTGATCCAGATAATCTGCTCTAACATCAAACATCCCCACCACAGGGATTTATTTAGGTCATTAAAGACTCTTTATTTACAGTTTATTGTACAAAGTACTCCTCAAAGTACTTTAATTCCTCTTAAATGAATTAGGCAAGCACCACAAATTTTACGTTACAGAAAGTGGCTCGTGTTGCACAGAAAATCTGTCTTTTAAGAAAAACCTGCTGCCTCCCATTCACCGCTCCTGAAGCACTGGCATCTGCGAGCTCTCAATCATCTCCTCGAGCGCTGGCCTGACCTTGTTTCCCACGTGGGCGAACAACCTCCGAGATCTGCGTGCGAAACGAGTGACTCACTTGTAAGCTGACCCGATTTCGTTAATAAGGTAATGGGTTAGTATCTCAAAAAAGAAGGTGCGGTATCTCTTCCAGAGCAGGCATTTTTGATCACGATGCGACTGCTGCGAGCATTAGTGCAAAAAGCCACGATGCCGGCCTGAAGGAGGGAGCAATTACACCTTACTTGTTTGGAAACCAAGTTTCTGGACGCTGCGGTGACCAGGTTATAGGACTTACAGGACCATAAATCATCTTTCACAGTCAGTTTGCAACACTGACCTGAAGCTACCCTCTAGAATGCAAAGAAAAAACAAACCCCATACCTATAACGCAAAGGATCACACACCACCACATCTTTATAAGCTCTCCTTTTCATGAGGCGCTGCAGCAGAAAACTAATTTTAAAAATCATTCAAACTGAAATCTTAAGCTGACAATGTTCCTTTAACTCAAACCGGTGAAGCGCTTCCTGGCATAGACGCCCAACTATTAACTTGGCATCTTCATCCAGGCTGTGTGTTGAATATGGAACAAGCGAGAGCTCCGGAGATAGAATCTCCTTTGGCTTGATCACAAATCATAAAGATAATGGCTTTCTACTTATAAAGATTTTTGGAAAGCCATTTTGCTTCTAAGCCAGTAACCTATGTTTGGATTTGGATATCTTGCTATATTTAAAGAGGATGCATGCCTGCTACATCTTAAAAAAGAATGCAATGTGCAGAAAGGGGAAATCAAACAGCTGCTTTTGATGAAGAACATATAGTGGATGCATGTAGACCCCCCCCACCATCAAGCGATTTTTGTCTTCCACCTCTAGAGTCCTATCGCTGTTCCTCCTTAAGCAGTCGCAAAATGGAAAATGAAACACCCTACCTGCTCTGAGATAAGACATGAATGAAAATGAGAAATATTTCCTGATAAAAAGACAAAGTTTATGGTCGTATCTCTTTTGGGTTGAAGAACCGGTCTGTCTGGAAAACAAAGCAAATTCCATATTCTGATTTATCGAGCATAGCGTGGACAGTCCAGAGACGAACTTTGTGCTAAGACTTCATTACCAGTACTAGTACCTCGCTTCCCATGCAACATTAATAATTATCTCAATTCTTGATCAAGAAAAGGGAATAACCTCATGAAAGGCATGCAAAACAACTAAGTTTGGCCCTCAGAACTTTGTGCTGACTTGAGTGAGCAAGGACCCTTTTTCATTTACTTATTTCAGTGAGAAAAGAACAGCAAAAAAGTTTGTTAGGATATGGCAGCTTCAAGTTTTTCTTAGGTCATCAGCAAGAGCATGGGGAAGTTCTGTCCGCGCAGAAGTCTAGGACTGTGGTCTTCACTAACATACATTGAAAGAGAAGTTGAATTCTGCTGCAAATTAGTGGTAGAAACAGATTAGGGCAGCTTCAGATCAGCGGAGTCTGGGCTGTCAAGAGAGATCAGGCTGGACCGACGCCGTTCCTGCATTAAAACAGAGGCAGAAACCAACTAACCCGACGAAACCGCTGCCGACCCGCAGAAAGGGCAGCGCCGCCTCGTATTAACACCCGCACCACAGACCGGCATTATTTTTCCCCAACTGATGGAAGGACAGTCCAAGTGCAAACCTAGGACATCTCATAATAAGAAGTTTAAAACGAAGCTTAGAACTGTTAAATGAGCCCCACAGTTGGGTCACTGCCTTGATCTGGTATTTAAATCACAACTTGTAAAGCAGGCAGAGAGCGCTCCACGCCTGTTTGCGACTACATCTCCTGCCTGGTTTGGTTTAGTTTCTCACCCACTTTTACCTTTATTTGTCCCAAGTTAGAACTCATATGATATATTTACGGAAGAAGAAATACTTGCATGCAAGCAATGCTTGATAGCTAATTATTTGCCAGATCTCTAATAAACGATGATGTAGAAACAGCCACTGAACGGAAGACAGGGCTGTCAATTATTTAAGGTAGAATGAGTTATTTGTTAGTGATTAGCAGCTGGTCAGGAGCCTGCTAAGCTGGTGTCAGCGCTGGGCAAGACATTTGTAATTCTGAGCAACACAAAAGGTTTGGCCATTTCACCAACTAATAATAAAGCCCTAAGGATCCAAACTCAGGCTCATCCTAAGATGTTACTTCCCCTGATCAGCATGCTTTAATGTTTCGTACATTGCTTTTTCAGCAAATTCCCTTCAGTGTTTTAGTTTGCAAAAAACCTCCAGCCGCCTCCGTTCTTTTGGCTTTAACTTTCCATTTTGGGTTTAGCCAACAGGAATTCTGATACGGAAATGTTAAGTTATCTTCCATGACTCAAAGCCATACAAAAAGGAAAACCCACCTAAAAAAACCCCCAAACCAAACGAAACAACCCCCCCAACACTGTACTAAGTGCTACCTGCTTGGCAAATAAATATCTAACATGAAAGTACCCTTACCTTCTCTCTGTACTTAAAAATGATACACTTTCTAAACTACCGTAGCATTCATGTAGATTTTGAAAAATTTTTTTTTAAATAAATCATGTTTTGATACATACTCCCTTTAAAAGCAACACGCTCCTGAACAGACATTTGTTTAGATGAATTACTGAGTCACATATTCACAGGGTCACTAGTTCAGTCAAGTACAACATGCCCCCGGCATCGCTCCCAAATTTGTAATTAGGAAACACATACTTGTCTAATACCAAAGACCAATAAAAACACTTTAAAAAAGGTACTGCAAGACTTGCAATAAACCCATGAGAAATTCAACACTGAAATAATCAGAGTGAATCTTTAACATGTTTATCTGTAAGGGGCTATTAATAACCCAGGGAAAGTTTTCTGTTTGTTTGTTTGAAAGCCTGGGGGCTAAAATTTCATCTGTTCTAAAATGTCATTTGCTGCAGCTCCTCTACCCCAGGGAATTCTCACCTGGCCAGCTGTGGAGAGCATCCAACCCAGCACACTCCTGATGGTGCAAATCAACCAAGGAAATCAAATAAATAGCTCATGATGTACAGATAATGCTCTAAAACCCGCTACTACTATAAAAACAGATGCTATTTTATATACCTCCTCCATAGTTCTATTTCCTAGAAACAAATGTAAAAAGAAAAGAGCATTACTGCAGCAGCAACTCTCTGATGATTTTTGGTCATACCCAAGTCCTCTGTAAAGGAAATTACATACACAAGGAGCTTAAACACGACTTGCTGAACCAATTTGTCCAATTCCCAAGTGTATTACTGCGGATGCAAAGTTTTGCTCCGTATAATTGACTGAAAACGTTTCTATCCCTAAACACAAAGATGGGAATTTTATATAAAGCTTACCTGAAGTTCTGTGCCAAATCTAGATGAAAAGTTTCCATGGAGCTGAAATAAAAAAAACCAAAACCACAATGATTTCAGAAGGAAAGTTAAAGTGATAAACAAAGCATCCTGCCAGAATTTCAGTTAGCATTTTAAACTTTTCTATTATGCAGACCGTAGGACCAATAATGGCACGGCACGCTTGATCAGCTTCAGACAAACTTTGTCTGAACGCGACTTATCTGCACGTTTTGCTTGGAAGAAGCAACCAGTCAGAGAGAGATGCAAACACCCCTAAAGGGTAACTGATAACAACGCAGGCGAGATGATGCCTGGAACGCGTAATTGTTACACAATGCAATCTTACCTTGGAAACACGGAAAAGCAATTTCAGAACTCTAAAATCCAGTTACGCCTTCGTCTTATCTGACTACACAATAGAAAGATTTAAAAAAAAAAAAAACCCAAACCAAACCCCAACCCCCTCAAAGCGACAAAAAACAAATCCACTCAAACAAATATAGAGCCTATTTTTGAAAATGCCACTGCAGAAAATAAGTAGTTCAAGCAATTTTTGTGTTTGCTTGTATTACAATTTCTCTACTGCAATCATGTGTTACAACTCTCAGGATTAGTAACTTTTGGAAAAAGTAGTAAAGAAATCAGCAGAATGGATTTGCCGGTGATGCACGCAAAGCTGCAACTACCACTGTGACAAAAAATAGTATCCAGATTAATGATAAGAGAGGAACAAAGAAGTTATTATTAACTAACAAAAGTTCTGGGTCTCACTAGTCCAACCTGTATTATTTTTGTTCGTGACTGTCTTTGTTTGAGGACAATTCTATAAATCACTTTTTCAGATTTGCAGTTGAACAGCTCTGTCCATTACTTTAAATAGCTATTTTTAAAAAGATGAAATAACAACATATTCCATGGTTTCTGTACTTTGCCCATTAATGGTCACTGCTAGGCGAAAACATCATTAGCAAAATTTTTTAAGATAATGGTTTTTTAACATTCATAGCACCCCTTTAGTAGCCAGCATAAGCCGATGCTATGAACTGATAGAATAGCAAGGTCTCCTCCACCTCTCTGGCTGGGAACAGCCCTTCCCAGTCCCTTAATAAAGTTGAAATGCGGGGAAAATCCCAAGTTTTGTGTCTGTCTTTCTGCCCAAAGTCTTAGTACAGAGCTTTTGCACAAGCTGATTTAGTTACCACACATATAATTTGTTCTAAAATGTTGCTTTTGAATAAGGACTTAGGAGTTACAATTAAGGCACCAAACCTTCTGATACTCCTCTGCAATAAAACGCCTTTCACACGGATGCACAGAGATATGTTCAATCACTAGGTGGGGAACCTCAATTTTTGGCTTCGCTGCCTGCCTTCGCATGAAGGCTTTAGGTGCTCCAAATACATTGTATAACCCCATTTTCAAAGGCTCTGCCGTGGACCAGCACCCAGTTCTGCCCCGCTAGCTCCATGCGGACACGCGAGCACGCGTGTAGCTGAACAAGCTGCAAGAACCCCTGCTTGGGAGTCAAGAAATGGCATCAAGGGTTCGCTCTTTGCTGAATTCCCTGAAAAACCAAACCTGGGGAGAACTTCTCAGCAAAGCTGGTGGGTGGACAACATGTGGCCACGTTGGAAGGGGAGAAAGGCAAAGGGTGGAAAGCCAGCTTTCTTACTGGGAGGTCACCTAGTGTGCTGGAGGAGAGATGGCGTTAGCTAAGCTGGACAGCTGAAACCCAAGAGACAAATCAGAGTGCTCTGCAGAGAGACAAGAAAGGGATTTTTCTTTAGTCTAATATTTAGAAACCATTTGTCAGCTGACTCCAGCTCCAAGGTTTTTTTGGCGTTTTTTTTTTTTTCAAGGAAAGGCTTTCTTCCTACAAACCTTCCAGCCACTTCCAAAGTATAGACTTAAACAGGAGTGACTTCTATTCTGTCTTTTTTTATATAAATTAGATCAAGATTAAAAGAGACCATTGAAGATACCTGAAGAGGGGACAAAAAGCTAAATGCTCACACAACACATGTATCTGCAAACCCTTTTTGGTTTCTTCGGGTTTTTTCCATGTTTTTCACCATGATTCAGCAGGCCTCGGAAGAAAGGTAAAAGGAAGGGCTTTTGATAAGAATTCGAATAACCTACCGTAAGTCCTTGCAAAGTCCACACTATGGCTAAGATATTTCTTAAGCCATTGAGAAATTCAAGTTGACTATAAAATTTTGACAATAGGAGTGGACGGCTGGAAGGATTCCCTCAACTCTCTCAGCAAGGAAACAGAAGGAGAATACTGCAAACAAGTTCTCCTAGGTGGAAAATGGCTTATCAGAGGAAAAACTGAAACGCCTTAAGGTTATTCCACAAAAACGGCATTAACTTGATTCCTCTGGTTACTGCCTTGTAGCGTCCTCTGAAAAGGCAGGAGTGCAAGATAGGAATTAGGGTATTAGAATCCCATTAAATCCAAGCACCTGCCTTCCACAGCGGAAAACTCCTTGAGGGCAGAGGTGGAAGAAAAGATACGTGGTTCCTAAGGGTAGAGGGGTGTGGGGGAACAACTGGGCTCTCTGGCACCACCGAATGCCTCAGAAATTTCTGAATAAAACAGATTTTTCAAGCAGACTGTGAAAGGCAATTCTATGGGTCTGATAAAGCGTTAAGTGTGCCCTAGAAACACATCAGTTGAAGATAGAGTGTCATTCCAACACAGATTACAGAAAAAGGACCCTCAGATATCGTCCTGAAATCCTTCCAAAAAATGCAAAACTCTTCACAAGTCAAATTATTAAGTTTGAGATGCCGCAGAAATTCACGGCAGGTACTAAAATCCCATTTGTTCATCCGAAACACAGCCCATGAGCGCTAAGGCGTGATGCTCACCTGTCCGGACACAAGGAGACGTAGAGCAGGATGAGAAGCACTGCTCCTACTACGGTTGCCAACAGCGATCTCATCCAGGAGCTAAGCTGGCAGAAGTTACAGTACTGCACGATGGTGATGAGAATCGCGCAACACATAAACATGGTGTACTGCAACAAAGAGAGAGAGCGCGAGTTAGCTTCTTCCTGCTGAGTGGAGCCCTTCTGCACACCAACGCCAGCGTAAATTAAAGAATGCGTGATATAAAAGAGAAGGATCTAATTTCATCTATTCTATGCACAGGAAGTAATCCCTCACAGTGTCTGTAGCAGGAGACAACACTTGAAGATGGAAGTCTTCCCTTCAAAGAGCAAGAAAACTTTTAGCACAGGTTGTTTGTCACAATTTTCCCTAGACGGAGTTTTGTATTACTGCATTACACAGCCATTATATCAGTAACTTTCAATACCTTCAGCTTACCTTTGAAAAAAGCTCAGTGCCTCTTCTTATTAAAAAAGAAAAACAGGGAGTAAACACTCGTGGTGACCTCCTCTCAGTTACTGGGGTCAGAACCTGTCTGTTCTGAACTGGACGTCAAATGCATTGAGAACATGGAACACATTCACCCTCAGAAACTTCACCCAACTGCTTACCCTTAAAAACACTTCTTAGAGGACAGTATCATACTGTCCAGCAGCAGCTGTACTCAAAATAGAAAAAAATCCGGCTTGATAAAAAAAGGCAGGTATCAGTCATTGTCAAGTGACACTCGGTAACACCACCACTTGAGCCAATTTGAAAGGACAACCTTAGATTTTCTGTTCCAAATGCTCTACCTCAAAAAAGCCCAAGCTTTTCCCTTCCCACACCTTTACTGGATAAAGAAAAGGAAGGGCAGGATAGACATGTTCCCCAGAATGCCTTCATTTCCCTGAGATACAATCGTACAGTGGTCAAAACTCTCAAGCTGATGCGCAAGTTTTGGTTTTATCAAGAATATTCATGACCATCCAAGCTAAAACAGAGACTCCACAACGGCATTAGGGAGCTCTGTTCTAGCTGCATACTGCATTTTACAGATCATTCTCTCTCTTTCTCTCTCATTTTAGATTTCCTTTACTCATGAAGTGCAGAGACCGCAGGTTAGCAATACTGTAGCATAACAAATAAGCATGTGATTCAGAAGTAGACACAGCGTATGGGAAAAAAACCTCGCATAATTTACCATTTTTAAACCACAAGCACAGCTGTCATTCATTTTAAATGACTCAAAAATGGATAAAAGGTATTTCAGAAGTGTCCATAAAACCACGTAATTTAAACTTACTTTTTTTCCCCCATTTCAGGTCTCCTAAAGTGGCAGAGCACTGGTTCTCACTCCAAGTGATGCCCCAGCATGAAGCCAGCCTATAGAGGGTCAGTAAGTGTTGTGTTTTACTATGTATGCATGGCTTTGGAAAGTTTTTTTTTTTTCATTGCTGTTTTTGTTAATTTTGGTTTTAATTATTTTATCTCCAGGGAGGGTAATAAATGCTATGAATTAAAAAAAAACTTTGCAAAACCATGTCATAGTAAAATATGACACTTACCTGACCCTCTATAGACTGACTCCGTTTCCTAGAGCTCCGTGGCTGTTGAAAGACTGAGCACAAGACGAGTTGGGACATCTCTTGGAGCGTGAGCCAGCAACCCCACGACTCTGGAGGACCTGCAAGAGGAAAGAAAGCAAAGTTCATTCTCGGTTTGGTGAGGAACACCAGGCTGCCGCCTGAAGCATTTAGACCCATCTGAACCGGTATCGAGAAAACACTAATAAAATGGTTCTTCCAACATTGTTTTTAAACGGAGAGATGATCAAGGATGGAAATGAATGGGATGATATAAAAATAAGCAGACAGGTTTGAGAGATTTGACGGTCTTTAACTCCCTTCAGCGTGAGGAAAACATTCCTACAATTAGTTTACTGGTAGTCATGAGGCATGAGGGAGGAAGACCATCATTAAATTAAAAAAAAAAAAAAAAAATGCACAGCCTAAAAACAGTTAACTGAAATTCACAAAAGGTAAAAGCTGCAGAATGATTTTAAACATGGGATGTGAAAGAATATCAAAAATGCTCCTCTGTGACTGTGACAACCATGGAATATATGTTTAAATCAGGAAGGACGAAAAACATGTCTGTTCCACATGTTCCCATGAAACAAACACTTCCCAACACTTAGCAACAAACTGTGATCGGAAGAACGATGAGGATCTGGTCATTACCTACACCCAGGGCCCTGAAATAGCAAGAGGTGTGTGAAACAGAATTCCATAAAGACCCTGGAAAGGAAGGGCAGTAGACTGGGCTACCTCAGAGAAAATTACAGAGAAACAAACTTTCATCTCTGGTTCCAGTCCATTTCATTTACAGTTTTAACCATTGATTTTTATGCTACAGATAGCCTTTAAATTAAACTACTCTTCCCCCTCCTCGATACTTAACCCTTTGTTCCTCCTCCTTCTAAATGTTTTTACTAAAGGAGATGCTGAGAGCTCTATCCCTGGAGTTTCTCCATCTAACTCTGCAAAGAAAACACATCCACTGCTAATACCCTTCTCGCTGTTGAGGTTCACCAACGTGCGTGCACTGAGCATACCCAGCATCTCTGACTACAAACCCTAAATCAAAACCAGAAGGAGCGCTACGAAAAGCCTGAGATACACCGCTTGCATTATCTAGAATAAACACCTGCAGAAGTGTTTGGTCTAAGAAAAAAAACCCAAAAAAACTACATATGTAGGCAGGCATATCCCTCTCCTCCTTTATATGAGAGCTATCAAATAAGCAAGTAAATGTATTTACATAACAAACTAGGCATTTTATCACACACAAAAGCCCTATCTCTCTAAGGGATATGTATCAGACAGATGTAAAACACGAGGGAGGTGGAGGAAAACAGCAGGCAAGCAACAAGCTTTGTTAGATCCAAAACGTCAGATTACGAAACAGAGTTCGACAACTTACATGTATATTTGTTTCAAAATCAGAGGTGAAGTGTGAAAAAACTGCAAGAGCTGGGAGAGAAACCAGGATTGCTCCGAAAAAATGTCGAGGCAGCCAGCCAGATATCACCTCCAGGAGACGCTTGGTGCAAGTCATCACCTCCTCCAGAAAGAACGCCATTCTGGAACAAATGAAATCCCAGATCCAGGCATTAATTTCAGCGCATCACTTCATACGTCTCATTTACCTGTAATAATATAACTTCAAATCCTTCACGTAGACTCTACAAGCAATCACAGCACGTTCCATGCCACAGCACCCGTTGGTAATTTCAGGAACTAATCCACCTTTGCTGAAAGATGACGGGCTGTTTGCTGCGGCGAGGGGTGTCAGCAAAGGGAGGGAGAGCAAGAGGGATGATGGGCTTTGAGAAAACAAACTGAAACCCAATTACTGAAACCCAATTTTCACTTACTTGGAAGGTAAGCACAGGAAAGACTTCTCTCCATTCCTAAATATTTAGCCTTAAAGCAGGTGGGGAAAGGGGAAGGTTTTACAAGTTAAAAAAAATTACTTTAACTGCAGAAATGTTAGAAAAGCAGGGCTGTGTACCCTGCTGACAGAGCAGGCACCCAGAGGCCGCCCAAATCCGCGCCACCCGAACGTTATACTGCAATCGAAACCAGTTCTCCCAGTTCCAACTGCCCCGACAGAAGCTCCCGTCTGCAGCCAGGCTCTGTTCCCTCTCCGCAGGGAAGCAGAGTGTGGGCTGAGAGCTGGCAGCGGTTGGGATGAGCACCTCGGGGGCCAGCTGGCAACCGAGCCGCTCCTCCGCTCGCCCGGTGGCATCCATCATAGCAACCCAGTTGGCTCCGCGCAAGGCATGCGGGAAGGAACGGTTCTTGCCTCAAGCTGCCGGTAAAACGACGGCCCAAAGCTGTGAAGTGCCCAAGGAGCCAACTGGAAGAGCTCTGGCGAGCAGCTTAACAGAGATACTTCTTAAATGAGAGCATTTCTAATTGTTAAAATGAATAAGGAAAGGTAAAAGGATGCTTAACGCTCCAGGACATTGCACAGAAAACTATTATTTATCTAGAGAAACAAATCCTCAGGATAACTTCCTTCTTAAAGCTCAAAAAACATTAGTCACTCCAGAAAAATTGCAACTGCTGTTCAAGTTTCTAATTATTTTTATGAAAACAGAAAAAGGTAACGTAGTGCAGTTCATTTCACTCAAAGCCAGGACATGTAGATATATGTAATTATCAGAATCAGCCTCGGCAGGTAAATCTGTCCTAACAGTGGACTACAGAGCCCAAACAGTAAATAATTAATACTTTTATTTTTTTTTTGATACAGATGCTCAAGCTAAAAAAAAAAAAGTATAACTACAACATACACTAAACAGGAAATTCACAATCTCCAAAGTTACACAAATTATTCCATACTACCTCTATCTTTTAGAAGAGAAAAAATATCCGCTGATTTTTTTTTTTTAATGCTGTTGTCTAAAATACAAAGTATTATGCTGGATAACAGCCAGATACAAACCAGGATTAATTTAAAGTTCTTTATGTCAATTTGACAGTTATTCCACACCTTTAACCATGTATTGTTTAAAACTGTTTATGACTAACTATGTTTATGAATGGTATTTTAATCCTCTGGTCTAAGCTTTCATGAATTTTGCGACCTCAAGCATTTTTTTGAAGCTTCAAGAGCTTTTCCCTAATGTAATATATTAAAATCTGGAAATTATACTTAAGCGCATAGAAAAAGGTAACTTTGGAAGATGTTGTAATGCATCTGGGCCCCACGAGAGGGTGCTCGCAGATTTGCTGGTTCCTAGTTTAATGGACTTCCAGTTACACCAGCAATTATAGCCATATTCCATCATAAAACGGGATGTCCAACAAAGAAATTTAAAAAGCTGTATATAAAGCAAAATGAAATGTAAAAAAAGCTCGATAGAGTAAGAATTAGGTTTTCTAAAGTGTTACCTGCTGTCTTAACTCAGCTGCCTCTAACACCAGCGCCAGAACTACCCCTGCCTCCAGCCAAGTTCGCCCAGTCTCCAGTACTTCTGGAAACGCCACCCAAGTTCATGCCGCTAAAAATAAAGCACAATTCTCCCAAAGCTGATGAATTAACGTTAACATTTACAGGGCTGAACTCTGAGAAAGGCAGGCAAAGCGGGGTCCGAGGCAGAGCATCCCTGGCGGGGTGGGGAGCCAGGGGAGCGGGTGTCTCGGAAGGCAGCTCTGCGACACCTCTGCCCACGCTCCGCCGCATCTTCCAGCTGGCTCCCAGGGAGGCTGGCACAGAAACCGGCTCCGCGGCACGCAAAAGCGGGGCAGATACCCGCTGCAGCTCATGTCTCTCACCCCGACCCACGCAACAGGGACTCCAGGGTGCAAAAAGCTTTTCTTTTTTTTTTTTTGCCGAGCCTCCATGCCAGGACAAATTCTTGTGGGAACTATAGCGACAAATCCATCAGCGAACCCGATCAGTTAATCCTGCGATGAGGACACTTCTTTATTTAGGCAGCTGTGTGTTTCAAAAAAGCTAGTGCAAATTCCAGAACAACGCCACATTTCTCCTGATAATGTTTACCTTCTCGCATTCATGTTTTTCCCTCCCCTCTCCGGTCCGGTATTTATCGCACTCTGGAATTAAATCGATTGAAAGCTCATCCTTCACAAAAGAGGGAAAGCCCGTGAGTACAGCACAGCCCTCCCATCGCAGGAAGTAAAGGAGGTGCATTAAATCCAGACGGCAACGAGAGCTGCAGACAGATTTAATGGCTACAGGGCAGTATCAGTAAATAATGCAGTGTCAGTGGGTAGCTCAAGAGGGCTGAAACGCTAAAGCACCCGAGATGTTTACACAAGCTGGAGTTCAAATTAGTAACTTTGACAGAAATGATTAATGGGGAATGGGGACTGTTACCGTCATTCCTCCATTTACTGGCAGTTTAAAATCAATTCCCACAGTTCAAATCAAAAGCTTTTGGCGTAGCAGCAATTTGGTGGGATATTAAATACCAAAGTCACAGATGTTAGAAATAAATAAAAGGCAAGCAGAACACATTGTTTTCCCTTGCATCTATACTCTGTATCGGTCCCATTGTTAACAGAGGCGGTTCATCAAGCTCTTGGTTGCAGAAAACAATTTCTGATGCTGGTCATTAGGAAGTGAAGAAGATCCACCTGGCTGGCAACAGGGTCCCAGCCATGGCCACACCGCGGGGGTTTCTCCAGCAAGCCCGGGGAGGCAGAATGCCAGGGAAAGGCCAGTTTTCCTTAGTCAGACAACAGCAGTTTCCCACTCTGCTGTTTCGATTGTACTTGCTTGCTTGCTCCATCCAGAAGGTATTTTTTTTTTTACCCTCTAGAAAGGTGCTTCCGAATTCACGAAGCAATTTATCAAGCGCTCCCACCTCCCACTCTTGGGAACAGGGATGAAACATCCACTATTCTGGCCTCACCTCCTCACCCTGAAGTCTTCACTGAAGGGTACTATTGAAAGCCAAGCGTTTTTTTTTTAAACATACTTATTCATAACAAGGTTGCGCAAGACAAACAACTAGATGTCAAAAGTACCTAGTTAACAGAAATCCTGTATTTACGGCTAAAATAGTGGGCAGATGTTTTTTACCTGTACTCCTGCAGAAGCGCTCCTAAGGACGCCAAGTGAAATCTCACACACTGCTGTTACGTTCAGTGACATTTCCAAAGTATTTTTATAAAACAGCAAAACTTTAGGACCTCTTACACTTCAACCGAACTCATGAAAGTCTAAGCAGTCACGCTTCAAGTGGGCAGAAGGACATTCCTTGCACTCCATTTACAGAACAGATGACATCTTTCACATGCTTTCAAATGAAGCACCTTTTTTTTTTGTGCACAGCTTTATACAATTAATTTTAGAGTGGCACTTGTGCTAACAGTGGGATCCTCATCTATAGGTACTCCAATAATTTATTATCAGACACTTCAGAGGAATCAAAACATCCTTCTCCCTTGTAAGCTTGTCTCTGGGAGGACTTCTGCTCTTCTAGAACTTCAGTTTTAACTCGTTTCTCGTTGTACGGGCAGCGATAGAGCTCTCCTCTCCCAACCCTCCAGCTGGACTAAAGGTCTCAGCCACGAGAGCTGTAGCGAGGACTTCCTAGGCTGAGTCCTGGATTCAATTAAAAGTTAGACTCATTTAAAGGCAGGGTGTTTCGCATCACGATAATGAAAATACAATGAGAAAACTTAGGCAAGAATTTTCTGGTCCTAAAATAATCCCTTTTCCTGAAGTTCTGGGATTGTGCCCAGCATTGTAGTCCAATCTCCTCCCTTAAGATATCTCGGTGGTATTCTGTGATTGTCATTTGGGATGACATTTCTGCACAGGAAGTTCTGCACCGTTTCTGTGCACAACGAGTGGTGAGAGTGAGCAGTCCTCACTTTCAAGAGGATTTGAAGCGGAAGAAGACAATTTTCTTCTTTCTGCTCAAGGGAACCGTACACAAGTGCACGCCTCAGGTTGCAGAGACCAGAGTAGCCCAAGAAGTACATCTGATGTATTTACTACAATATAAATACATATTATAAATTCAAAACAAACAAAAAAAACCCACCTCCAAGCCAAAACAGATACCTTTTCCTTTAAAAGTTCCCCCTCCAAATACGCCATTGCCATTACATTTAAAACTGAAAACCTATCAGAAAGCTTGTGAGATTTTTCATCTCCAAAGACTGCTCTTTTTCGGTGCGTAGTATGAGGCTATTTTCAAGAAGGTACCCTGGGTAAGGTCTACTCAGATCTGAGACGATTCTGTTCTGTACTTTAAGAGATTTACTGAAGTGTTACCTTAGATGCGATGATCAGAGTTAAGCCAAATACAACTTATACCTTGTTAGTAGAGGAAAGATGGCAAATGTGAGCTCCTGGTAGCAAGTTCCTGAGAACCAATTGCTTGTAAGCATGGAGTAAACCCAGAGTGATTTGCAGACAATTCCTTCCCGCCTAAAGAAAGGAGCAAGGCATCTCTCACTTGCACAACAGTCTTCCCTGCATCCCAAACCTCCTGCCAGTGCCCGTGAGGATAAAGACAGCCCCAGTCAGAACAGTGTCTACTGAAAATCAGTTATCACTACACCAGGTGAGACTATGTGAGTTCTAATGGCTGGTTACAGGTGATGTCCACAGCGTGAGATGTTTCACAACCTGTTTCTCAAATCAGAATTAAGCACAAAAGATTGATGAATAATAAAAAATATATACTTCTAAGATCTAGGAGTCTTAGAAGTCTGTTTTTTTAAATCTCACTGACTGTAAATGGGGCATCCAAGGCAGCTTAGAAAGTAAAATTAGGGCTTTAAGTCAACAGTCTAATGAAAATACTAGAAATGTCAGTGGCAAAATCAAATAGCGTTAAGAAAACATTATAAAGCCACTTAAACTCACCTCGGTAATGGCCTAGGCTCACTACCAGAGAGCACAGCTCTCAACGGCACAGTGCAGCATGGTACAGCCGTACACAGCTAGCAAAAACAAAGGCACTTGGCAAATTCTTGACTATATAGATATCGTATTGAAAAGAGCAATTTTCCTTCTCCTTAACAAACCCATAAACCGCCAATTATAGAACAGGACTGAAATAAAGCCTTATGTACCTACTATGTACCTATGTACCTGCTGTTTTTAAGATTATAGCAATAGCTTTTATAAATGTACAAAATATGCAAATGCAACATAGCAATGGAAAAAGAAGTGAGAACAATAATGAACGGAAAAATACTAAAATGGAGTAAAAATTCACCTGCAAGGTGAATGCACACCAATTTTCTCCAGACATACCTGGAGAGCAGAAACTAGTTCTTCTGCAAAGGGATGTTTGAGTTGTTCAGAGCTGAACAAATTCAAGGGTTCAAAGCCACGGCCACCAAACCCAGGCTACCTGCTCACCGCTGCCTTCCCACTCTCCTGCCTGCTGCGATGAAAGAGCTGCCCTGGCACATTAAACTGACAAAAAACCTTGCATGCACCTCACCTGGTGCAAGAGAGAGGACTGAGCAACAGTTAATCCAGTTTATGATGCACTGGAATGACAGTCCTACCAGTTCAACCATCTCCCAGTATGGGTCTTAACAGCTTCTGAATTTCTAGGTTTTCTAAAAACTCCAGAACTACAATACTATTCAAATTGCAGCAATCAAACACACCTGCTAAGAAACATTACGCTTAAAAGCACTTCTCCATTGTTCACAAATGACCTTTCTCTACTCCTAAATGCCTGTTTTCATGTAAATATGCTTGGGTACATTTCCACTGAGTTACAAGCTTGCTTCAGTGACTAAAATACTAATTTAGTATTTTTTACCTTGACCCTGAAAAGTCAAAATAACTGCAATCCCTTCTTTCTTTTGAAACAACAGCAGAATTGCTTCTAACTTGTAATTACAAAAGCCTTTTAACTTACACATACCTGTTCGATTTGCAGAACTACAAGCGAGGACACACGTTTCCACGCACCACCCTTACAACATGCTCTTGTGTCAGAAGGAAGCGCAGGGAAAACGAGGGATGAGGAGGGCACAATAAACTTGCTCTCACAAGTACAGACAAACAAGCAACTTATTATTAGGTCTATCATCTGGGTTAATAACAGGTTACACATGGTATCTGTATAAATCAGACAACACGCCCAGGAGAGCACGCACGACTGCGGTCTTCTGCTACACTTTGGATGTGTTAGTAACTCCAGTGTGCCTGGGGGAAACCCCACGTTACGCAGGCATTGCACAGTAACCTCTTGGTGACTAGTTAGAAATGCCGAGGTAAGGCCCACAAGTGTCCTAGAAGTCAAGAACAGACATCCCCTGGGTGCCTGGGTACAAACCTGGAACGAGGAGTCACTGTTAAATCCAGCTATCCGCATCCACTGCCCAGCCTCACCTCCCAGGGCACAGGAGAGGCAGAGGCACTGGGGCTACAGGGACGGACAAGCATTCGGGGACTGGGGATTCTTCGCCAGCGACTGTGAAAAGGCAGTTTGGGGGCTGGCATCGCCAAGGACAGTCCTGTGAAGCTGACCTTTCTGCAGAGACCAACTAGTGCCCCTTCCCTTCTCAAGCAGCAGCTGACTGTCACACAGCCCAGGACTCGGGCTGACTCCAATTATGCGTAAAACAGAGAAAAAACAAACTATTTTAATATTAAACCCATGAGACTTCAAATGGAGATCATTAAGAAAACTAATTCTGGACAGATGCAATGTGACTTCTGCAATTTCTAATTTTTTTTGTTTTGAGAAAAGGACTGCTCTTTGCATTTGTGTAAGTTATTTCAGTTTTAACACCAGAATGGTGTACTTTTATCCAGGAATTTAAAGGCAGGGGAGTTTTTTGAAGGACAGATAGAAGTTTTCTGTTTGAATTCCCTCACTCCGATGGCCCTGCGAGGGGAGGATATCCCAAGGAACAATAAGCAAGGGTAGGCATGGCGTGCAGATCCTGTGTCCTGAAGCGGCCTCTCACAGAGGCACCTTTCTCTCCTCCAATTTCTGTAGCTAGACTTCTCTCTGCACAAGATCTGCCGCAAGCCTTCTTGGCTTCACTAACACTGTTCTCCAAGTATTACAGACTGTCCAAGCAAGTTCCTGGGATGCTGTCAAACAAAATGTTCCCAAGCCAGCCACCATTTCGGTTCCCACTGCTGTTTCAAGACTTTCTTACTCTTTATTTACCTAATTGAGATGACAAGGGACAGCACCTCGAGCAGGATGGCGATGATGAACACCACGACTGCTGCGGGTGGTGGAGGGGATGCCACCATCCCGTGTTTCAGGAAACAGGTGATGGAGAGTATGAGGAAGACTGTGGTGGAGAGGAACACATCCAGGAGCGAGCTGAAGGTAGCGCTGGCAAATGTCTTCACTGGAGCATTCCTTATAACCTGTGTGGAATACAGGAATCGAAGGAAGGGATGAAAACGAATAAATGTTATTTTGCAGAATTCAACTGTAACAGAAACAGCAGCTCGTAAAAACACGGAAGGGAATACAGAACTTTTTGCCACTGCATTAATCCAATGCAAGTACTGTTCTGAAACAAGAAACAGAGGAGGTAGTCCAATGGCTACCACAGTTCCCTGAGGACAAGTCTGTGTTGAGAGAAAGCACCGGCAGCACAGCCCCTGGGCTTGGGGTGATATTTACAGAATATTATGGTACAGAAATAAACTGTATGAAAATTGCCTATTCTATGCAAAGAAACACAAACCTCAATTACTAGCAGATACGCTATAATAATATATAATGCTATAAGAAGTTTTCTTCAAGGACTTTCATTTAAAATAATAGATTTTACAATAAGCCTTTTAGCTCCAACAGTTCTTCAAGAAAACCCTCCAAACACCACTCTACTGAAGTTACTTGCCCGCGGCAGAGTTCACATCTCCCTTTCCGACCAGATTAAAAGCAGCCATCGGAACGCTATGTAATCTGAACTGATCACAGCCCAAGACAGCAAGTTCTGCTCTTCCGTAACCCCTTACCACACATTCCCACCCCATCTTGTCCTGGCCCCGGTGCCGGTGCAGCTGTGCTGTGCGCTGCTTTGGCCAGTCCAGCTGAAAACTAGATCATGAGCTCCACATCCTGACTTACTCAGATGAGCCCCCTCTTATGAGTGTTTTTCTCTGCCCCAGGGACTACAGCAAGCAAGTTCCAAAGAAAAACAAAAAGTACGTTATCAATACGACCACGGAGTAGCCCAGTTGGAATAGTGCAGTCTCGTACCCTGCTTTAATTTGAAAATTTCCTTTGCTCCTCAGAGCACTATCTGCACTCAGCAGTACCAGGAAATGAACTTGTTCCTCATTTGTACCTCTCTGCAACTTAATAAATTCAGCTAGCAGCACTTCTGCGCCAAAAATTACCTTTTAATCTGAACCGCAGCAGAATCCTGGTAGTCCACACAGAAAGTCACATCAATTGAATTAAGGAAAGCAGTGCTGTATCCTAAAGTGACAGCGTTAAGGATGCCCTAACAGTGTTTAGTAGTGCCTTAATTTCCAAAGAAGAACAGGCTAAGCAAGCTCTTGGGAAGCGGAGCCGCTTGCGGAGAGCGATCCCAAGCCGAGCACGCAGCTGGCACTGTGTAATTAGAGGTGGTGGAAGTTACTTTCAGCAACAGTTTACTGCAAGGCAATTAAAGAACCAGCAGTGCTGACAAATCATTTCACTCTCCAAGAGAAGATGTGTTTTGTTGTTGTTTTGGACCAGGACGATGTTAATATTAAGGCTTTAACAGGTTTTTGCCCCAGTGCTGCAGAGTTACTATTAGAGAGTGAATATACCCATTTCCAGGCAGGTTTACAAAATAATTTCCAAATTAACAGCTTGCCACTGACAAAACGCACAGACCATATTCCTGCTCCTTCGATGAATTTCCTACATACCCACATTAATAGGTCAATCTGTAAATGCTTGATTATCACTGCTTTGCCTCTCTTTCCAATCTTTCCATTGGAAAGAACTTGATTTGCTATTTTCTGCACAGTTTGTGCAAATTTTGCAGGCTGTATCCCACGGGAAGCTTCTCCCTCTTGTTGCTACACGAGTTTTGTTCAGAGCGATACCACTAGAACACAGAGCTGCAGGATGAGTGCAGAGCTCCTGAACAAAGCAAACAAACGGAACTGCAACACAGCTGCGCTTCCCTTTGTGAAAAAAGTTAAGTTAGGTCTCATTTTAAACATTGGAAAACAAGCAAACAGGGGCTAAGGACAATGTGACAACAGTGCCCAGAAGAGAAAGCTGCCCATGAACAGAAAGCAGCAAGCAGCAGAAGCAGAAATCCCGCCTGCCCTCCAATGTAGGACATATGGGGAAGGAAAGAAATCTGGGGAAGGGCTCTGAACAACCTCTACATTTATCGCGATGCATTTGTGCCAGATGGATGACCCAAACGAATAGCTCAACGCAACTGGAAGCGAAGGGCCCATTCCCCTTCCTGCTGCCAGACACTTACCTTGCACTGGCTCTGGCACTTGCCAACCTCTCTGTGAGCTGCTGGCTCAATACAGCAGAAAATAGGCTCAGGTGGAAAAAGAAAAAGCCCCAAACAGAAAAACGAAACATGAATATTTTATGCTAGGCGAGGAAAATGAACCGGCTCACAGGAGGGACACCTGATGAGCACCAGAGCCATCAGAAAGAGCGGGGAGGAGACGGAACAAGGAGGGGAGAGCAAATGCCCTCTTTTGGCAGCAACTTTTTGGCTACTCATGGAAATGCAGCCTCAGTTAGCAGTGACACCTAACGTTGCTATATGTAAGCTTAAAACACTTTGCTAGTTCCTATCAACCAGGCAGGAGTATCTACTGCCACGGAAAGCTGCAATGCTGTTAGTCCCCAAGGGGATTAAGGACTTTTACACTCAGTGCAGAATCCTGAAAGAAGGTACCAAGTTCCTTACAATTTCCACGTTGTTCCTTACAATTAGGCAGTGTTTTGAGCTGCCCGTTTCTGAATGCAGCACACTGACAGATCTTAAGACATTCGAGTTCAGAGCAGGTTTTGGTTCCACAGGAATAACCATGAGGCTATGACACGAACAAGAATCAAATTCCAAAGTTACCATTCTCAAAGTTAGGATATTTGATGAGAAGGCAAGTAGCATTTGGTTAGCATGGTTCTCTGGCCTGCCTAAAGCCTAAAATACTAACCTGAAAATGGAAAAAAGGCAGGTGAGAAGTAATTAATGCGTCATGGTGGACTCTGAAAATGTATTTCCAGGCTAAACGCTGGACCAGACTCAGGGCATGGCACGAGACAGGTAAACTGAAAGGAGGCCGTTTTCAAAGGCAGCCATACCAAGCAGTAAATCACACACGACATTTCACAAGCCTTGCCACTGACTGCAGTGAAATGTGTTCAGAGCAACGGCAGGCAGCTGCTTAGACAGATTACAGGAGGAAACCAACACACCTCTTCCTGATAGCTCGTCCTGTAGGCCATCTCCAAATCCTGATCCAAGAAGTTCAGGCTCAGCTTGTTAATAGGCGGTTTAAAGAAGTAGTCTTTCATGAGGCTAAAGAGAAAAGACAATATCAACGTGAGTTTATTCAGTTGTAACTCTCTCAGAGCCCCCCATTCTGTGGTTTCTGTTTCAAGGGACGCTGGTGCTTGGCTTTGAAGTTCCTGTAGCTTTTCTTTGCTCTCGGTCAACAAAGTACCCCCTTATCCACATCACTCGATCAGTCAGAGGAAGTATTTTACGAAACAAAATGACAGAGCAGAAGTAGTATTTTCAGGAAGAGATTAACAAGTCCTTCCAGAAACTTAACAGCTATAACCGCAGATGACTACAGATAATTGTAATATTAGCCAGCGAATAGTAAAGGTTAATTGCTGCTATAGAGGCGCAATCTACAGAGACGCAACACCCAAGGCCAGGCTGGATGAGGCTCTGAACAACCTGATCTGGTTGAAGATGTCCCTGCTCCCTGCAGGGGGTTGGACTAGATGGCCTTTAGAGGGATCTTCCAGCCCAACACATTCCGTGATTCTATGATTACCCTTAGGAGATGTGTGGCTGGGGGATATTTGTGTCTTAGGTGGAATTCTATTGTTAAAAGCAAGCCAAGGACGACAAAGGTGGCAAAGGGTTAGAAACAAATATGTTGCCCATTTTAGAAAAGGGCATTTTCTTGTTATTTCAAAGACACTAAAACAACTCAGTAACTCAGCCGGGAATGTTTCCTTAATGATTGGGGCCACACAGAAACAGAACCTGAGGGGATGGATAGCTTACATTCGCTTATGAAACGGAAGATTTGAAATTACCGGAATCATCAACAAAGGCACTGACAAATGATGAAACTAGCTCGCTAGGACTAACGAACCAGGAGGCAGCTTCTACCAGAGGGTGGTTATACACTCCTTCACCTTATCTTCCCATCTCAGGTGCAGAAAAACCTTGAATTTAAAATATACCAGAGAGGCCTCAATCATTAAAAACAAAAAGGTGTTTCTATTCTCCATCCTCCGGAGCAAAAATAGAACATGTTTTGAGTTTTACATTAGTTGCAAGAGGTTTATGAAAGAAGTTTTTTGCTGTTTATTTTTTATGAACGCTTGCCAAACAGGTTTTTTGGAAGCACGAGCTCCCCAGCACAAGATGGCATGTGGGAAGCATTTTCTTTTTGGAGATGCAAGACCAAGCAAATGCCCATTCCTAGACTGAAGCTGAAGAAGACAAAGGACTTCAGCCACGAATATGGCCAACGTATTAAGAACATCAGGATACTCTGAAGGAACGACAGGACACATTCACTTGAGTCCTTCTTTTTCATTCTTGTCTTCCCTCTTTCCCTCTCCCACCTCTCTTGGCTGTTTCTAAGAACATCTTATAATATGAATTTTGCAAGCTTTTTTGTTTGTTTGTTTGTTTAAAATATTGCTGGATTCATGTTCTTCCTCCAGGGAAGCTCAGAGTATGGTGATGTGCTGGAGCTGCAATAGTCTAAGAATGTATTATAATGAAATTAAATTGAAACATTTTGTACATTTGCACCATAGTTTTAATATACACAGTGACATGCAGATTACGATGAACAAAGTACGGTATTTTTATAGTGCTTGTAGTAAAGACAGACTCAAAGTTTAAACTATATACCGTTTGCTAAATATAGTATAATCAAGATGTAAGACGATGCCAACAGATAACTTCTATGAAAAGGATTCTTGTATAATGCAATAATACGAACGTGCCACTCACTGGCTCTGTTATTAAAGACAACTGGAACTGTGCTGAGGTATCAGCTCCGAGGTGAAATCTCGGCACGTAGAGAGACCAATGGCCACTCATGAAACTCTCAGCCACACACTTAAACTCTAGAGAGAGGATGGGAAATTAAGAATACCCTCAGTGTCCAGCATGTCCTCCAGGCCAGCCCTAGGCAGCTTCCTAATGCAGTGTCCAGCCTCCTGAATCCTCCCGAGGATACGTTTAGCTCTTCCCAGCTCTAGAGGAAGCCTGCGTGATTATTTTATGCGCCTTATCACCGTATCTGGGTTAGGTACTTTCTGCTAATACGAATTTATATCACAGCATCGCGCACCGCACTGGAAATCGTTGCCCAACGCTACGGGAAGCTCACACTTTGCTGCTGCTGTGTCTGCAATGTAAAACCAAAGCAGCAAAACTCCAGTACTATTATTGCAAATAGGGTTTCACGTTAAGATGACCAAGGGGAAGTTTGGTCTTCATCCCCTCCCCATGAAAACTCACATTTCCTGTTCAAACATCCTCACAGATTTACTGAGACCAACAATATATTATGTTTTACAGAAGGGATCAAGAATGTTTTTAAAATGGCTTATTACATACAAATTCACATAGAAAAATGTTAAAAAGGATTAATGTAAAACAGTAGGCTTAAACCATTTTGCATAGACCCAATTAATCAGAAGATTATTTTTGGAAAGTTATGTTTACATGAACTGAACTCAGCAGAGAAGTTTCCCTGGCAACAAGAAATGGCCCACTTAATATGGTAATGATGATATTTAATTGAGACCCCAAAAAAAAAGCTCTGCTTTGACTGATGTCAAATCATGGTCCTACTTTTTCCAGATCAGAAAGAATTAGCCATTTTGTACGTGGGGGAGAAAAGCACTAAGAACAGAGGAGCTTGAGGTAGGCATCTTCATCAAACCGACAGCATAAATTAAGCTACTTCTATAACTCAAAAATTTGCAGCACGCTAGTTACATTTTAAACAAAAATCCAACTTGTTCTCGCTGATTTTTGCTAACATTTGGACTTTCCCAATCCATTTGTCTTCTAATATTTGAAAATATCAGCTAAACACCTATTCTCAGACATTCATGACAGACCACACGGGAGGGGTGTGGGCAGGGGGAAGAGAACCTGAATTTTAACCGAAGTTGGCCACAGGACAAATCTCGAAAAAAAAAATCTAGAGAAGAGTCTGGAGAGGGACTGGTGTCCCTCCCACTCGCTTCTCCCTGCTTTAGTCATGTTTTCGGTTAAGATGATCATGTCCCTGTTCCAAGCAGCCCGGAGTCTATACGAGCATACCGTTTCAAGGATATTTAGATAAAATACCCCTGGATCCGAGTGGAAGCAGCGAAGCAAAAATTAGAATAGCCATAAATAATAACAAACTCAAGTTATCTGTTTAGTTGATCCCGTCAAGTCACTGCCATAATAAGGGAGATATGGCTGAGCGTTCACAAAAAACAAGAAATCACGCCCTACTGAATTTTACAGAACATATTTTCCTCTGCCCAAAATGGTTTTGGTTGGTGTTTTTTTTTAAACAGAGAATCTAACTTTGCAACAAAATGCTGTAGGTAGCTAGTAGGTCCATGAGAATTCACTCCTATTAATTCTGCTTCCAAGCCCAGTATGATTTCTAGGCATTAGTTAGTCACACAAATGTCATCAGATGTTGTTCTTTTGCTCTAGAAAAACGTGAGTTTTGTGGTTCAGATTTTATGTTACGCGTTTAATTGCAGAGGAAGGTACACACTATGTGCATTAAGAGGACTTCTGAATGTAAAGATAAGAATTCAACTTCATGACAAGTAATTTAAAGAGTATTTTTTCCTTTTTGAAGACTTGAGTGAAGAATGACTGTTCACCACAGAAACGGTGAAAAACCTGGCTTTACATATCCCTGAGCAGAATATTTCTGACATCAAGTTCCTACTGTTGTTTAAACAGAATGTAGACTAAGATCAGAAAACATACAACGTGTTATATGTTAACAATAATTATTGACATTAGATAAAAAGCACACAAATAAAGATTAAAGATATGGGATGCCTGTTACTGCCCTCTGTCCTTCATACAATTTTACATTGTACACCTCGATTTTCCTTACCTGTCTTCTTTAATCACATCCACAAAGTGAGCATCTGTCTTCTCTCTGATGTTTTTGAACCTCAAAGGAAGGAGAGCTGATTGATCCAGACTCACTCCGCCCCATCTCCCTTTCTCTTGCAGCATTTCGTAAAGCGAGGTTTGACTATTGCTGAGCTTTTCTTCCTGGGGAGGACTCAAAAGTCCATTTTGGGTCTTTGGACTGTGTCCTCCTGGAGCCTGAATGACAGAAAGCAAAACACACGTGGGAAACATCAGTGCTTGAGAAAGTAGACAGAAAAGATTTCATGGAGCAGAAGCTGAATGAATTTCTTCCCTCACCACACTGAGCTTTTACCTGATCATGTCAAAGACCTAACCCCACCTGCCTTGAAGTCATTCACATCTTCTCTACGTGCACCTATTTAGGTGTCGTCCTTTTGCTTTTTATGCACCAGGTTTCCAAGAAGCAGAAAACAAAGTGGATTTCCACACACACAATGAAGACCAGCCACAAGCCCAAATTTCATTCACTCTTCTTAAGGTCAAGATTTTTAAATACCTACTTAAAACTGCGCTCTTTCCACAGGTCATGAGTGGTCAGACCTGCCTCTGCCAGCCCTTGCTGGTCCTTCCCCTGACCACTACAGCCCTGCTGCTTTCCCAGACAGAGCTTCCTCCTTTCTCCTACCTGTGGGAACAGCCCTTTCATAAATCTCACCATCCTATAAAAAAATAAATTACCCTGCAAATTAAACTATGTTTTCTTCATGAAGATATACTACTTCTTTCTGGTTTTCTTTTGCCTTTGTTTTAATTAATACTGCATTTTAATATTCTGACACCAACTTGCAACACAGTTTAGGTAGGTAATATTATAAATTCCCATTCATTTATAAATATTCATTTTAGAACACAAATTACTTTCAAGCAAAAATTATTCTCTTTTCATAGAACCTGAAGTTCCTTCTTTTATATTTTCTTTGACCTAGATCAACATGCACGGAAGCAATTCCAAGAAAAAATAGACAACTAAATATGGTTAGAATGAAAACGAACTGCAGTTAGTCAGGATCATTTTCAAATGCAAACATATATCAAACTTAGCATCTTTGAATGCTCATCTCCCCCTTCCATGCCTTATCATTTATCACGTATCATTTATCCTCATCCTGAAACCCACTCATGACAGAAGTTTCTTCATTTCTGCCTGTAGAGCAGTCAGCACAGCAGTGACAAGCTCCCCCAGAAGACTATTCTTGGATGCCACCACAGTGACCATAAATACATACCGTAAATATCATCACCACCCCAACCATGCACAGAAATACGTTACTTGGCTTGTAAAATCTACTTAGTTAAAGTTAAGAAATATCTGGTTTCCGGCTGCCCATGCAAAATGAATTCAATGTCCTTGTGCCTGTACCCTGTACAGCAAACAGGTGAATCTAGGCTGGTATGACGGAAGGTGCAGACACAACCAGTGAAGACAGAGGACTAACGGAGCAGCAGGAGAAGGTCACCTTGTGCAGGGAAGAGTCAGAAAGCACTCAGGCTTGGTCACTGCCAAGACCTCAAGAGCTAAAGTCATGAGAAGGTGTGTTGGAATGGCTCCCTGGAGCTACAGGAAAAGCGGAAGGAAGGTGGGCTATGCTTTCCCTTCCTCCCGCCCAGGAGGGACGCAGGACCGCCACCCCATGGGCTGTCCCCACGGAGGCGTGAGTCCCCGGAGCCAGGAGATGAAAGGATTCCCAGTCTGGTCCCTTCTATGGCTCCCAGCAGTTGTTTTGGCAGCCTGCAGGTGTTCACAGCCCAGTGACAGCAGCTGACGAAGTAGAATAGGAAACTCAGTAGTTATCTTGGTGTGCAGCCAATGTTTTGCTAAAGAACGTAATCAACAGAAGAGAAAGGTGATTTCAGCCACACATATCTCAGCAAAAGCAGAGCAAAATCTCTTGGACCAGATAGGTGTTTGCGTGCGACAGAAGGGCACGCTCCTGGTAAGCCAGAGGCACACGAATTCCACGCATAAAAGGTCACCCATTTCTTTTCTAAGGGAAAACATTCAGCAGCTTCAGAGCAAGTCCTCCTGCAACCGTAATGGGTTATGTAGCCTCCCTAGAGGGAAGGCAGCTGTGGAGCACGAGAGGTCCGGTAGTGCCAGGGTAACCTCTCTGGGTTTGAGATGAGGAGCACCAACAAAGGCAAACCAAAGTCCAAGGAGTTGTTAGAAATGAAGGGTCTGCATTATTTGTTTATTTGGGTTTCTTTTTAATTTATGCTAAAGATTATATTTGCTCAGAGCACTTCCCAGAACAACCTAAGGCTTAAAAAAAAAAAAAANAAAAAAAAAAAGAGAGAAGGTCAGAGTTATCACCTTTTTATTTTTCCTTGGTAAAGACTCTTTTGCCTTTTCCTCACCCCTGCAGCAGATGCTGTCACTTGAAAAGCAGCAACTGAGAGAACACAATTTTTGCTATGAGTGGCTCAAATACAAGATACAGACCCCTGTGCACTGTTTGCTTTCCCTGTCTGTTCTTCAAGTTCATCTGAAGAACGCAGTGAAAATTTCTGCTCTTTCAGAGAAGGTCAGCATGGACCTCTCTTGGCCTTTTCTCTTTAGCTCCTTGGCAAAGGCTCAAATCCCTAAGAAAATTCTTCCCTTCAGTCAGCCCAAGGTTTTCCTGCGCCGTCTCCACTCTGTTAATCTTAACGGGACGGGATTAGAGTGTGAAACTGCTTGTGTGCAAGGAGAAAATCCCTATTTATTAAATGTTGTTAGCTCCAATGTTACTGTGGTTTCTGCTGGCAACAGGCCGCACAGTTCTTTCGAGCACTCAGAGGTTTGATGCACCGTGCGGCAGTTTCCTCCCATCAGGAGATGAGGAGACTCCAGAGGCTGTTGGGACCCGCGAAGGTCCGAGGATGTAGTTAACGTCACTCAGGGAGATGAGCCAGAAAGATATCAAGAAAGAAACAGGGGACATAAGTGCTGCAGGGGCAGGCACAGCAATGTGGCACGGGAAGGGTACGGACTCCAGAGATGGGGAGAGCGAGCTTATGGCTCTTCTTCCCAAGAAAGCTGAGACTGCAGAGAAGATCTGGAAATCAAATGCCACCCCAACTTTGTGCATGTAGCTGTTCTTTAGGCTCTCAGTTAAACAGGCGTTCCAGAGTTACTGGTAGCCACTGAACTGGTCCAATTTTTGACTTAGCAATCACTAAACCACATTAAAAGGAGGGCATGCGATTTGGTCCCCACTAACATGCTTCTTCCAGTGAAATTACAGACGTTTTATTCGGCACCGTACAGACCTCTTTGGAGCAAGGTTAGACGACTTGCTGATTAACACACATGAAGCTAATACAGCTGCAGTTGGAGGAAGCCTAAAGGGTAATTCTGATGAAGACAACACATGACACAAGGCAGTTGGTACCCAAGGAAGGTCTCTGTTTGCAGTCGGCTCCTGGAGATCCCTGGCACGTGGGCAGAGGCAGCCCGGGGAAGAAGCATCTCACGCGTACCATCTTGGTAGCCTGGGCACATCTCCCACAATGTTTTCTGTCTTAAAGATCTCATGCTGTTCCCAGACCCGTACCCTGCTGGCCACTCTGCTCCCTCAGAGCTGAAGGGATTATTATTTTATTTTTTTCTCAGGCTGTTTCCTAGGAACCCTGGCAGAGAACACGGTCTACTGTGTAACAAACCATTTCAGTCCAGTACAGTAAGGCAGCCCCTGCTTCTGAGCTTACAATTTAAGCATAGGACACAACAGGTCAAATACAGGCAGACAGCAGAGGGACAAACACAGATTAACGTAGCAGCTCATCAGTAGAATAAACACTGGCCAGTTTTTCCATCAGTTCTGTATGTGAGCTGGGTTGTAAAGACAGATGTGAGAGAAAAACCAAGATAGCTATCTCTGAGTGTGTTTATAAAATGATTCCCCCCAACAAGGGAAAGGATTAACCTTATTTGAAAATAAAACAATCAGGTGATGATCGTAGGTCCGCACTTAGGCAGGAGCTTAAAATTCAGGAAGGAGCGAGAGGCGACAGGCAGAGCAGAGAAGCTACGAAGGCCAGAGACAAGACAACACACGAGCAGTGTCTGGTATCGTAGAAGTGGGTGGCTTCAGTGAGAATATCTAAGCAACAGGCAAGGAAAGCAATCTTGGCGGCAGCATGCTGAATATGTAAGACGTTGTATTTGTCGCTCAGAAAAAGGATGTGAGCTGACTTTGATGCTGTGAATTTCAGTTATGTGCATGAACAGGAATGACTCTGTCTTAGCTTTGAGCTACGACGCAGAAGATGTTGGCAAGACAGAGGTGTAACTTGTGGCCAGGTGACACCCAGACAACTGGTGCAGGGGATGGAGAGCGTGGTAGTGTTGTTTGTGCCTCCTCTTTCTTTGGGTAGCCTCACTATAATTTAGAGAGTCCAAATTTTAGGTTCTTCTGAGTATCAAACTGGGCCTATAAAATTACTAATGATTTTGAACATTTTTTGGGGGGTGGGGGGGATGTCAACTAAATTTTAGAACACAGCTGCTCAAAATCAAAACTCGTTCTGCTGCTTAAGAGCTTGAATCAAGGAACAGCAATACAAAAATGAGAAAGCTAACTGAAGCAGAGAAATAAGGGAAAAGAAGGGATAATACGACAAATATTTAAATTACCTTCGTATTATTTTTATGCTCATCCTGACAACCATTTTGGATAGCTCCTTCGTCTATGCTGACATCGCAGTGGGGAGCAAGGGTGGTACTACATGAAGGGCAAGGCTGCAATGAGACAGAAAAAATTTTAGCCAGAAACGTTCTGGTGTCCTCGTAGCGTTATGCAATTTATAATTCGGTCCACTTGTATACTTGCGGCATGGCTAAAAGATAAACAAAGCTACAGAATGGGAAGCAGGGAGCAAAATTTGACTGGAACAGAATGCACCATTTCAAAAATAAATCACAGATTTTCTCTTTACTGAAGCTAAATCTAATCCAGGAAAGCTTTACTAGTGTAAAATCAGATACACTTTAATCACTGCATACTAGCAAAGGACCTCCCCAAGAAGAAAGGAATACTCTTTAGTGCGAGAAATGCAATTTTCTTGTTTAAAAACTGTCTGCTAAAGGATCTGAATGGCATTGTGAGGGAAGACTTGACAGAAAATGTAGCAAAATTCCAAAAAAATTTTAAAAAAGCACAAAACACCATGATGCATTATGCACAGTACAGGGAAATGGAAAGCAACACATCTGAAACTAATAAAGGGAAATACTTATTCATAGAGTGCTGTAAGACAGTAGAGTGGAGCCCAGGCTATCGTACATTGTTGAAACCAAACACCCAGCAAACGTCACAGGAAAACAAGGAAAGCAAAAACATCAGGACTTGTAATAGTTGCAGGTTATGCATTTTGGAAGCAACTTAAAATGTCGTGTTTCAACTTTTAAAACCCCCTAACCCCTTCGAGTTAAAATGTGATCTTCTTAAGACGAATTAACCCCATGTCTGTAACTTGCAAGTTCTTCATACTTGTCTCCAGTCCTGCCAACGTACACACAGGATCCTGCTCGAGAGGGACCCCGTGTCTGGTCCCTGTTGGCAATTCCTCTGCTCCGGAGATGGTTTCTGTCACCAGGATTGCCAGAAGTCTGCTGCTGGGTACAGAGACACCCACCAGTCACGGGGAACGGCATGCTAAATTTGGCACACTATATACTGAACAGTAGTAGGTGAGCCACTAAACATCTTGGTAAATTTTCCAACAATGAACTTGAGCCTTTTTTCCCAACTCAACACCATTTTATCTGTTTATTTTGCACTCAGGAGGGATTCATTCAAGCCTCTGTAGTCTCTCATTCTCCTGGTCCAAAACCACAGCTTCAGCCTTCAGGTTCACTCCTGATTTCAAAGACGGGTGTGTGAGTTTTTTCAGAACTGACTTTTCACTCCTTTTCTGTCTCTGGTGTCACACCTGAACTTGAATAACACGGCGTGTTTAATTTCCAGGTTGTTACGGCGTGGCATTTCTCCCAGCCCACTCTTCCTGGGACTGTTGATCCACCTCATCACTCAACAACACCTCTCAAAGGCTTTGATGAGGACTCTGAGCCCTCTTAGCAGCCAGCAGAGCATCACATCTGCTGTTCCTCAGGGGCACAGACCAAGCTGGGGCACTGAAATTACTATGAGTTTCCTAATCTGGCACCAGATAAACAAGTTACATCCAGTTCTGAACCTGTACATTCTGAACAAATACCATCACACTTGAAGAAACAGTGAAGTTGGTTCTCAAATGGTTTTGTTTAAAAATAATCTAGAAATAAATACCATGAATGCCTTGGCCACCTTGTGGAAGGTAGCGTTAGACAGCTTGAAAAACGGGTAGGACAATGGGCTAATGAGACTTCTGTGCTCCTAGAGCGTTAGTTAGTAGATGTAGCCATGGTAAAAGTCAGTTAATTGTAATAAAAACCAAATACCTCGAACAAAAAAAGGAGGAAAATACTCCCTGTTTGACCTTGCTAATAAATCAGCATGACCACCTCAAACGCTTAGCTCCTGGGGTTAAACCAGACGACCTCAGAAAAGGCCGACCTTTCGAGAAGAGGCGGAAAAAGTCCATCGGATTTACCCCATGCGTTCAAGTCAACATCATTAACTTCAGTCTCTATTGGAGACATCCACACGGGCTCAGCGCGTATATGACCTCACCACGATGAATAATACATCAATGCTCTTTCAGCAAACACTAAGACAAGCAAAAGTACTTTCTGTTTTCATACCAAGAGATGATTAAAACATTTTTACAGCAGCTTCATGATTCCCTGTCAAGTAAGGGATTTCATAAAATATGATCGGGAAAATAAACTGATACCAAAACTGCTTAAGCAGGTCACAGTGTTTTCATTCAAAAAATGAGCTGCTCTTATAGACTTACAGGTTTTTTAGGTCTATCTTCACCATTTTAACTATGCATTTTCTTGATATCCATACTGCAACAAGGTTTGCAGTGAAATGAACTACACATACACTGAAGAGAGGAGGAAACACAATTCCTTTCATGGATCATTCACTGTCGCATTCTCCTTCCTGACATTCCTTAACAGATCTTGTCCCCTGGAACATCCGTTCAAGCCCAAAAATGTGAAAAAACCCACCTTTTGCATCCAATATGGATACTTATCTCGTTTAAAACAAAAATATTTCAACTTGCCTGTAATCTTGCCCCTCCTACTTAGTCTCTTTTGCAGAGCTGGAGTCATCTCCTCCTACATTGACACTGTTTTACAGCTTTGTATTTAAAACAGTTGGCATGTAAGTCATGATTCTTTTGCAAATTATTATCTCCAGACCCTACCAGCAAGCTGTATGCTTTGGGAAAAAAAAAAACCCAACAACAAAAAAAACCCTGTAAGAAAGAAACCCATTCCTTTTCAAAAATTGTGGATGATCTAGGATTAAATTGCACAGCTGTTCTTTGTGGGGATTGATTTTTTTTATATATATATATATATATAGAATCGGTGAGGTNCACTGTAAGACCTACTCTAGCATGACTGGCAAATTAAACATTCCTTGAAAGCTTGATCCGGCCTTCCTGGTCCAGAATGACTCCACTAACAGCCCACACAGCGGAGAGAAGGCTGGTGCACATCTACACTGGCCATGCGGCGAGAAGCAAGTACGCTTCGCACTCCTGTGCTGCGACTACAGTCGCAGGACACGTTTTTAAGTAAGTGCTCAGCATTCATGTGATTGCTTCATCACTATGCTACACGCATTCTGACACGCTTTGTGGCATGCATGATACGGATGCTTATCAGACCGCAGGGAAAGCTGAGTTTGGGGTCATTCAACATTCACTCCAGTCAGTTTATTTCGGGCAGGACAGACAAGAGTTGTGAGGCCACTTGGGAAACCACTGGCCAGACCTGCAGTGCTTGTGGTGATGAATAAAACCAGGTACCTGTAAACATAAACTCGATGCAGCAGCTTTAGCACAAGGGTAGGCAGAGTATCCAAGGTGGTTGAAACTGAGCTGGCACTTGTCCTAGATGTTCTTCTGAGGCAGCTTCTTTTAGCTTCTCCTTCGCTTATTCGGATAGTCGCATTTGCACTTTTGCACTGTGCAACCCATCATTCAGCATTTAAACAGCAATTAACACCCAGCCAAGATGGTCCCAGAGCCGAAAATCGGGGACTGGGAAGTAAAGAAAACACGGTAGGCCAGCAGCATGGCTCCACGTGGCATGCTAGCTGTTTAGGAATAGCGATGCATCTCTATCTACCCTTCTGCAAAGTCACCCCATGTTTTAGAAAACACATGCCATAGCTGATCCTGAACAACAGATTTCATTTTGGACTTGGATCATCTTAACAAGTTAACACATCAACAATTTTTATCCAGTCCTAGCTGCACTTCGGTGTAGTTTCAGTCCCCCAGTTACAGCTTGCTTTGCTTGACATGAACAAGGCGTCCTCGCCCTCTCCAGAACAGCATCCTTCATTTTACTGCTTGAATCCCTCCCCTCTCCCTTCTGCTCCACACACACACAGCTCAGTGATGTCGCTCTACTCGGCACGTTGTTTTGCCTTCACTACTTGCAGCAGAGGAGTTTCTAGCCCTTACTGTCACACCTGTACCTCTGCATGGCCACGGGCAGCACAGGTATGCCTATTTGGACAGACACACACTGACTGCTCCAAGACGTATTTTCCTACCTTATTTACTAGTGCCTTCATTGAAAAACAAGAGAGAGCTGGAAATCTGATGCCTGAGGGATGCCAAATACATCCTTTTTGACACAGGAATAAAAAAGTATCACCAGCAATTTGTATGCAGTCAAACCACATAAAGTGCAGATTTTGGGGAGGGATAAAGACGGCTACAGCTACCCTCCGGAGTTAAGCAGTCCTGGATTGTTCTCTGAGGAGCTCACTTATCTTTGGGCCAGCCTTCCAGCTGATCTCACTTGCGATCCCGTGTTTTCACTCCAAAACTTCAAACCAGGTGCAGAGGCAGAGTAAAGGTGCCCGTGTCGCGCTCTCCTAATCCAGACAGCAAACATCCAAGCAGCAAAAACGGAGTTGCATGAAAGTCACGCCTCCATCAGCTCTGTCAGCTCAGTCTCAAACCTGTGTTGAAGACTTCTTCTCAAGACTAAACACACCAAGTCTGACAGTGATCTGCAGATAGATGACCACCTGCGGCTCTGATATTCGTGCCCAGCTCGGGCAACCCAGGATGAGGAACTCTTAGCACAAATGAAGAGAGAATAGACATCTGTTGTTTGGGAAATCTGTTCTGAGCTGGAAGATGGAGAGTAACAGCAAAGCTTCGAAGCAATACACATTGTTTCACAGATTTTCTTGTCAAGAGAGCTTGTGAGAGGTGTGAACATAACAAAATGTCATCATTTCTCTAAGCTGAATCCATACAAATCATTGCCCTCAACTCTAGATATGGGTTTTTAGAGCAAACAGATAAAACCCAATCTCATAGCCTACCGGAGCATTTTCTCCCACCATACAAACAATCCCGTTACCTTTTTGTGGGGGTCTCTGTTATATTCTCATGTGAAAAGGTTCACAGGTACATGACCTGCACAATAGCAGAATGGCAGAAGGAGGGTGCAGCAAAAGCAGAAAATCATAGAAGTTATAGCTGCAGGAGGCATATTCTTTATTCCCTAAATAATGTTCTTTCATTCCACAAAATCAAGACCATTGAGAAAGCAGCACTGACCTTGCAGTCCTGAAATATATTAAGAGAATTATTTATTTGCAACCACCTTTAAAAAGCATTCACCTTAGAGATTGCTTATCAACTGGCGAAGCCTTTTCCTTAATTTTTTTTCCTTCCCTCATTTTGTCACTGCATGTATACACACACGTAAGTACATATGTAAACATATATTGCAATGCATAAGCAGACCTGTACAGTTTCCCCACCCACACATCTCTCCCTGGTTTGCACAGTTTGAGATCTATGCTGCTTGCCTTTGAAACAAGAACTCACCTTCGGTTTCTCCGCATGTTTGAGAGTCTTTGTCAAGTCCCCGGCGTTCTCGGCTGAAGATGCTCCCTGTGTCCTGGCTCCCTCTCCGGTCTCCAAGCCAGGAAGCAAGGCTTGGGAACAGCTGCAGTGGGGCTCCTTCACCTTATGGCCAGAGATCAGATAGGTCTTCAAACCTACCCCCAAAAAAAGAAAAAGAACAGTCAGAAATGCAGAAAGACAAAACTAACACTTCTTTGGACTTCTCAGATGTGAAATACAATAACTATCAAAGGACTATCGAGGCTTGGGAATACAGCACACAAAAAGAGACAGTGGCTTTATATTCCACCAGGAATATAAAGATGCTCTGTGTGAAGCGGTGGCAATTAGGATTGCCCAACGTCTGCTGTCCCAGACACAAGAGACTACTCCAACACACAGCAACAGCCAGGACTGACGCATACTTTCTTTATTCCATTTTCACTCCTGTACTCCTGAAAAACAGAGCTAAGACCTTATATATTCGCTTCCAAGCTGTAATTTGAGCTCTCACATTAACTCTTTACTTCTGGAAAGGATTTGCAGCCTGTTTTTCAGTGATATCTGTGTTAACTCTACTTCTGAAAAATCAGCACGTATTCCTCCACTTGCACTCTCCATTTGTCAGAGAGACGTCGTGAGGATTGCTTAATGCCGGTAGCACATTGAGAAAGGAAATGGCGTTTAAGTGCTAGAAATTCTGATGGGTTTTCATAGTTAGTGCAGACTTCACATTTTTAAAGAACAAAATCAATCTCTCTCTCTCACACGTACGCCCACACACGCTCTCTGCAACTGTTGTATGAATTGAAGCATAATTGGAAGGCAGATCCAATATTAAAGGCCAGGCTGGTAAATACCATGTTGTATCAAGCTGAGTTGTATCAAAAAAACCTGTTCAAAAAATAAAAGATCTGAATTTTGTGTAGAATATCACTTATTTTACTTCTTTGAAACTTTGCGGTAGGACGTTCTGGGTTATTTCTAGGCACAAAGACTAAGAAGGAGCTACTAATTGCACTGCTTTCTGAATTCAAACGAGTTAATTTTATTGCCACTGCATGGGAGATCTCATGTTCGGCACGGAAGGGCACTGACGTGCTCCGAAAACCGTGGAGGTCATCAGCTGGCAGAACTGGAAAGTGCTGGTTATTTCGTGGTCCCAAAGCCTTATTTCCATAGAGCCTCTGCCTCACGGGACGGCCACCGGGCTTGTATTTGGGTCAGCTGCACATCACCCCCCCTCCCTTTTCCTGATACTTGTCACCGGCTGCAGCCAGACACATGACTGTCACAGCCATCGACTGCACTCCATTGCCTCCGTCCGCAGGACGGGAGCTGGAAATAAATATGTCAAGTTGCAGCCCTTGGAAGCGGGCAGGTTTCTGTTCCTTATGATAAGGTCATTTGTCAATAACCTTCTTCGCAGACAGAAAATCATATTCTGTAAAACCTTTTTTCGCCTGTAGTATGTAACACAGACAGTACTTTTTCTGTAACCTTTCCAATAAAAATAAGTTAGACATACTAATTGCAATTTTGCAGTTTCTCTGTTTATTCCACTAGTAATTTAAGCTCCTGAACACTTCGACAACGAACACAGAAACCCGCATCCGTATCTACCATCCCAACCTCAGGCTCAGAAGCTGCTGGGAAAGCTCCGGTCTTCTCACAGCCTTCCCAAGCTCTGGAATGCTCCTTCGCCTACTTGAGATGTTACACTACAGCAAATCTATTTATATTTTATATCGCTTATAGAAGCGCTTGGATTTTATTTGGCAGTGCCACTTAATAAAACCCCGAGCTGCTGCTGGCTTCCAGATGTAGGGCTGTCTCTTTAAAACTCATATTGATGGGGGTTGTCATTTAAGGAATTCACCACAATCAGATTACAATTATATGTTTACCGTGGTAAAAGCTAGAGCGTTAAGCTTACTACTCCTATTTTTAAAAGCTATCTTAAAGCAACAGGATTCCTTTACCACTGCTATTATTCCTTTTTTTTTTTTCCCCTTAACCAACCATACTTTCTTTGGGTTTTTTGTTTTTGAAAAGGCACTTTTTATGTCTTACTGTGCCACGCAGCTTCATTATTTCGCCAATCTGTTGCACACAGTAAAATTATCTCCAGTTTGAGCTCCACAGCGAGGAGAAAGAGAAAAGGCTATGGCACGCCAGGAGTTGAAAATGTGTTTGGGAAAACAGAATCCACCCTGGCCCCAACCTGAAAAAGCAGTGGTCTGAGGCTCCTCGGCCCCGTTCCACCCCTCATCCTTCCATCCCCGGCAAACCTACCATCCCAACACCGCTCCCACCCCCTTGGTCCCACTGGCTTTAACCAAAGGGTTTGAAGTTGGTGAGGGGTCTGGAGCACAAGTCCTGTGAGGAGCAGCTGAGGGAGCTGGGGGGGTTCAGCCTGGAGAAAAGGGGGCTGAGGGGAGACCTTCTCGCTCTCTGCAGCTCCCTGAAAGGAGGGGGGAGCCAGGGGGGGTCAGGCTCTTCTCCCAAGGAACAGGCCATGGGACAAGAGGAAACGGCCTCAAGTTGCGCCAGGGGAGGGTTAGGATGGATATTAGGAAAGATCTTTACACTGAAAGGGTTATAAAACATTGGAAGAGGCTGCCCAGGGGAGGGGTGGTGCCACCATCCCTGGAGGTGTTTAAAAGCCAGGCAGACGCCGTGCTGAGGGACATGGGTTAGGGGTGGGTTTTATCAGAGTTGGACTTGATCTGAAAGGTCCCTTCCAACCTAGGCAATTCTATGATTATAAGTTGGCTAAAATGGCCAAGTAGTACATAAACCCCCGCCTCTTTATTACCTTCTCGTGCTCCCCAGCCCCACCACGCACCCTGAACACGGAGCATCACTCAAGAGGGGTAAATTGAAATAGGACAAAGAAAAGCCAATATCCTGCACTATCGCAACAGACCTTTGGGAAGAAGTGAGCAGGGCTGCTCCTAGCACCAAACACAACGTGTCAGGGTCTCAGGAGAGCAAAGAAGGAAAAAAACCATTATTTTGGGAAAGTTTGGGAAAATTGGGAGGTGTAAAAATCTTTCATCTTTACAGAACTTCGTTAACATTGCCACCTAATACCTTGTTCGTTATTAAACCCTTCCCATTATAGGAAAATTTGCTTTGCCTTAGTATTCTTGCAACTCTGCGACACTTTGCAAAGCAACTCCTACCTTCAGCCTGAAATGTTTGGGTTTAAAAAAAAAGGGGCCATTAATTCAGAAGAACTGTATCAATGTAACTAAAATGTATTATAGAGAACAGTATTCCTCCTCCTGCTACATCTCCAGTGAATTAGTACTCTACACAAAAGGTGTACGGAGTGAAAAACCTTCACACCACCACGCAGTAGGTTTCTATCAACTAGGCAATGCAACAATATTAAACAAATAAGGCAACAACGGAGGAGCTGCTATTTTATGTGAAAACCAGCAAACAGGGTGCAATTTTTGCTGTGTGTTGCTGCGCAACGATGTAACTCAAGACATGGCAACGAAGAAAGTGCTACAAATGCTTATGTTGTCATTTATAAAGGCAAAGCTCGCCCTTTCTCCCCCTCCTCCCATTCTCAATCTTATGCTCACTCCCTTCCCCCAAATTTATTCACAATAAACACCCCAAACTGCCTGACAGCAAATCCGTACTCCAGCAGGCTTTATCCTGCAGCGCATTTCTGCTTTTTCCAGAGACGGCTCTTGGAAGCCATGACGGGGAACTGGTTACAACGACCCACTCCCCAGTATATCAATTTAACATATAAAGTATTCTCTGCCCTTGGGAAAAAGGAGCTACATCATTTATCTTTGAGAAACACAAGCCGTTTCCTTCACTCGTCTTCAAGCTCTGAAAATCTGGAAGAGTTATAACGAGTAACAGCTTGCGCACGCTGAGCCAAAACACTCGTTTCTTGAATTCAGCTATTCTGGATATTGACACGGCAGCGTTTGTAAAGTGTATTTTTGACAAAATAGTTAAGAGGTGAGATCTCCATAGAAGTACAGTGGGTTTATTAGTCCTCCTACCGTTGAATTTTAGAAGCATTAGGAAATTTCTGTGCTTGGCTTCTCTCTTTAGTTAGCCTTTTTTTAAATCAGTGGCATTTCTCTGAATGCATAAAACCAGAAAACCACCCCAACCGTTTAATATTATTAACAACAACAAAAAATAATCATATGCATGCACTCAGCCACAAATTAATTTTCTGTATGCAGAAATATACACAAAAGTATAAATAAGGCTGTGTATACACATCCCAGCCTTCAACCTGGGTTTGGCAGCGTGAGAAAGGGGGACGGGGCAAGGCTGGAGTGACGCTGCCATCCGCCATGCCACTGTGGCTGTCTTTGGAGAAAAACTGTCTTGGGTCACCAGTGGGAAGTTACGTGCTGGGGAGGAACAGGGAAAGGGAAAGGAAAGATGGAAAGGAAAGATGTTTTGGTCCTTCCAGTCCTTAATTTAGTCACTAATTTCCTTTCTTTCAGTTCATTTATCCTTATGACTTCAGGACAGAAGTTGTCGTTATGCCAGTCTAATCCAATTTTGACATAAGCGGAAGGCATCCTTCCACACACCTTTTAAAGGTGGGATGTCTTCTCCTTCAGGGGATCTCAAAAGATGGGGGATTAATACAAGAGTTGGGAAACAATTCCTGGGCAAAATAAGACTCATGTTTCAATTTTCGTTTCTTCACCTATACAGAACTGAAACTTTTTAGCCCTCTCTTGATAGCAGGCAGGAAAATTACTTTCTCTCTGGCAAAGTGAATGTGTCACACATCTCACATCTCTATCTAAGAACTTCAAATGCTTTTGAAACCATTTTCAGCACTAAGAGGCACCAAAAACTGATGGCAATATTTCAATCATTGTCTTACTGATTCATTTAGTAAAAATATAATCCCACTCTGATTATCTCTTCCTGTCCTCTTCATGAATCGCTTCACCTTTTCAGTTGCAGTACAGGGAAACAGCATTTAACTAACAGGTGACCTTCCTTTTCAGAATAACTACTTCCCAGAATACAGCCCTCTTCTGTAAGACTAGTAATATTCCTCATACTGATGTAATAAAATCCAGATTATATTAATTATGCCACTTTTACCAAATAGCTTTATATTAACCATTCTCCTTCATTATTTATCTATCATTTCCCTTAGCGTCTACAGAATTTCATCGTTTAATCATATTTCTTTCCAAATAATTAAGTATAAATTTACAAAACTAACTGAGCTCTAATTTTGCCACCTTCTGCTTTTGCAATCTCTTACCTCACAAAATTAGAACGTGGATGAAAACTGTTTCATCCTGTAAAAACCAGTGACTGTCACTCCCACGTGAGAGCAAAAATTACTTACCATCCAGAAAGTCATTTTAATCACCTGCCGCTGTCTGCCGTGATGAAGAGTCTTAGCTATTATCTTTCAATAATTTAATATCTCACTTTACATAACTCTGATACAATAAGTAGTAGTGGGATAGCAAGCTCATACAAAAAAAGAGCTTTGCAGTTCAGTGTTGGCTTTAGCTCCTTTCTCTCTGACTGATGGGTGGTAACTCACTTTTGGGTTCGTGCTTCTCTGCAATCAATCAGCTCGTGCTTTCTCTTTTTAGAAACACAATAAAAAAAGTTTTCTCCATGCCTTTCAAAGACATCATCTTTGCACTTTGCCAAAAATCTGGGAGCGAAAATACTGGTATTCAGCCCCTGCCGCTCCAAGGAAAGGAAACAGAGACCTACATTTAGGTCGTCTCATACAATAAAATACACTGCCATACAATTTTGTTAGACGCTGACTTGCTCCGTAAAATAAACTATTAACTGCAATTTCTGGAACGTAATGTGACAGGCAAATAATAGTAAAAAAAGTGACCAGCAATGTACTTCTAATTGCAGTTTATTTTTGGCACCTCTCTCCTAACATTTCCATATTGGTTTTTTTTCTCTCCTTGTCAAAGCTGAAATATTTTTTCAGGCACTAACCTAATCTAACGTTTATGCAAGAAATAATATAGAGCACATCATCAATCCAGGAGCTTTAGCGTCCTTTGCGTCCAAGTTGTTGCTGAATCTAAAGATGATTTTCAATAGCAAATACTCTCCCTCATACTTAAAATTCAATAGTTGCCAAATCTGTATTTACGGGGACCGTTTTCTCATGTTATTAGACGCACTCGTGCACGGAGCTTCATGCAAACCTCTTCCTCCCCCCCGCCCCGAACAACGTTTTTGCCCATTAAGCTGGGAACTGGTACTTTAAACCTCAAGAAGAAACCTCAGAACCAGCAAAAGCTCAGCAAGGCCACCGACCCCGAGGGCCCGGCGGCGCCGCACAGCACGACTGGACTAAGAGCATCAACTCCCCACAACGTACAGCTATAACATGAAACACTGCTCAAAACGCATAACCATTAGAAACGGAAGGACAGAAACTTTCACTTTGAATTCCACTAGAGAGCAGATCTGAAAACGGATGAATAGGAAAACTAAAATCCTTTTTCTAGACAGACTCCATCGTTAATACACATCAACTGTGGCATCTGCAGAGAGGGACCCACTAACCGAGCTGGACGCAGTGCCAAGAAGCGTGTACTTTAAATGTAAATATGGGTCATTACTTTCTTTTTTCCTTCTATTTTGCAATCTTAATTTGGCAAAAGATCGTTACACTTAAGAAATAACTTCAGCAAGTCTTTCTTCTTGCAGCTTCTAAAAATTTAACAATTAAAATACTTGGGTGTGTTGAAACGAAGAGAAGCAAAAGTTCAGAGGAACGTCCTTCCCTAACAGCAGCGCCTGGTAAGTACAGACTGCGCCACGAAAGGGGATGCTATATCCCTGCAAAACACCTTCCACAGTCAATTGCCCTCTCATAGGTGTGAGAGCTGAAATGCGACCCTCTAGTAGTTATTCTGCATCACAACTCGATGAAGTCGCTCCGACTTTGAAGCTCAACTTCAGGCTTTTGGCTGTCACAAATTTAGGCATGTAAAGGTCTATGGGTAGACCCCCAGCTCTCTCAGCCTGTCCCTACAGCAGAGGGGCTCCAGCCCCCCCAGCATCTCCGGGGCCTCCTCTGGCCCCGCTCCAACAGCTCCGTCTCCTTCTGCTGTGGGTGCCCCAGCGCTGGGGGCAGCACTGCAGGGGGGGCTCACCCAGCAGAGCAGAGGGGCAGAATCCCCTCCCTCTTGCCGTCCTTCCTCCGAGTACCAGGGGCAGGCTTCAAAACCCCACACCTTTCCCTCAGCACAGGGACCTGATCTCCCAAATCCAGCAGGAGAGGTTAGTGCTGCGAGGTGCACTGGGCGCAGAAGACGCCAGGCAGAGGTGTCCTGCACTGCGCAGTCCCTTCCTCTTGCCGTCTTCATGCCTGAAAGCAACCAAAGCCAGCAGACTCCACGCACCATTAAGGAGGGCTTTTATGTTAATTCTTATAACCCCTGTACAAAATGCTTGCAAATTTCTACCACTTCCGTTTGACATAGGGTTTGTGTGCAACATTACACACCTCAGCGGTTTACTAACACTTCAGTATTATTAAATACAGCCTAAATCCCCCCACATTATGGTATCCGTACTTCTTGGAAAACAGTGGTGGAAGTGCCAGGGAAGTCAGACACAATGCACCCTACCGGTCTGGTAAATGTCTATGTAGAATGACATTAAAAAAAAATTAATGAGGTGTTTTTTTAAAAAAAAAAGCCTTAAAAATACTCTTAAGAATTGTCCTGCTGTAGTCCCGAATTTCAGCTTTTTATCTCCAGATATTTCAGCAATAAAGCTGGAAACCAAAAGCACACCACTGTCTTTTAAATCAATAGGCATTTTCTGTCACACTGCAGGGCTGCGCAAGATGACATTGGACGACTTTACAAAAAATGAAAGTAATTTTCTCCAACCTGGAAAGCTGCATTTCCGATAAAGTAAGTCCCACCTTCTAACCCAGAGAAACCACTTCCAGGCCAGTGCAAACAAAAGCACGTAACCCAAAACGCCTGGATTCTAATAAACCAGCCTACCTGGAAAAGCACTTTGACTGTATGGAGCAACATTTCCTGTGGCTAAAATTAGAAAGGGAATTTACGAGCCAACTTGTTATCTTAGGTCTCTGGAAAGGAGAAACAATGATAATAAGAAACAGAACTTTACAGACAGAAAACACAAAAGAAACTCCAAAAAACCAACACCTCAGACCTATCTTCATAATGTCCAAAGATGAATCGCAAAGAGCCAGAGAAACCAGAGGCATCTCCCGTATTATGGAAAACCACTGTTTGTCTTACGCCTCTTGTTTAGCAAAATACTTACTTTTGATCAGCTAACAGACAACAGTGGGCTTGGAAAACGCTGACTGATAACACATGTGTAATTTTGGCAGTCAACATCTGCCAGTTTTAAGTGGGGAACCCTGTACCCAAACCCACAATCTGCATTTATAGCTCAACTGCAGAAATAAAGTCACAGGCTGCTGGCCCATCCTCCTTCAGCCTCTTTTATCTTTTTCTCACCTGTGGGGGATAAAAAAAAATCCCAAACAAAAAACACAGGGCAGAAAAAGGCCTCATCAAATCCAGCACGGACACGGAGCACAAACGCAAAGGTCTAGCAACCACTGTTGCCTCGGGAATATATTTATGTATGTATTTTTTAACTCTACTGGCAAAATGAAAGATGGGCTGATGAGTGAGACTCATCCCTACCCTGGGGTTTACAACTGCCCTGATTTACTTTCTGCTCCACCAGCTTTTGCGGTGTCCGGGTGCCACCGACCACAGACTGAAAGAGAAGAGCAGATGAGTCCATTCCCTGAAATGCCTCTTGGTTTTGAACTCATTTTTTATCCAGTACAGGTCAGGTTTGAGTCAAAAGGTAAGCCTGGGATTTCTGTCTTGCCAGGGGAAATCACATGCTTCGTAAGGGAAGCCTGAAGTCCAGCAAATATAGTAACATGCTGCAGATTAAAGATTACCTCTATCCTAAGGATTCCTCATAAAACCTAAGAGATAGACGATGTGCCTACATTTAAAGCAAAAAGGGCTTAATTCTAGCTCTAGGATATTTGGGATTAACTGTTGAGGATGCTCTCTGGCTTTCACTCGCCCTGCTCAATCCTTCAGTAAGTTCTCCTGAACTCTCTGTGATATTTCTGTGAAAACAAATGCCACAATGCAATTACACGCGTGAAAAAGCACCTGCTATTATCTTATTGGCATTATTCTTTGCATTCATTGACTACTCCTTTGCCCTCTGTGTTAATTTTAACAGCTGGGAAGGAATATGCATGCTGAGAGAAAACGAAATTTTGGAAAAATACAGCTGCCAAAACCAAGAGCCAACCAAGCGCACAGGGGCATGGCTTGGTTCAAGGGGTCCAAACTTCTTCAAAACTTGTAGTATTCCTACCACAGACTACCTTTTCTGAAAATACACCTAAAGAATCATGAATTAGTAACTGAAGCTAACTATGAATACAGCCCATTTAGAAATTCAACATTTGGCTCACTGGCTGGATGGCAAACGAGGTGCCAGCGGTGAAGAAACTGGAGAGGCAGAGGGCCAGGAGGGATGCTTTGCAGCAGGGACGAGAACTGAGCCGTCCCAGCCCTGGTAAAGCCACTCTGCCCTGCTCGCTGCTACACCTGCTGTATGTTGTGAGCTGTGGTATGGAGACACACAGCCGCTTTGCACAGCTGCACTGCTGTAAAGCAGATGTAAATACATTTTAGATATACAACATGCCTGTTTTGGCACGCTAGGGACTCTCTTCTTAAGACGAGCGCTAAGGTCACAACACCATAAAGTCTTCTGAAGACATTAAAGAGACGTTTTCTTCCAGTTTCTTGTTTAGGGTGCAAACGTGTGTTTGGTGTGTCCATCCCTGACCCCTTCATAACTGACAAGAAAGTCCCTCAAAGTTCAAAACCAGATGGCTAAGGCAATAACCAACCTTAACTTCTCACCAGCCTTCCACTTCAATAAACTCAGGACCACGTAGCGAGACCCAGAAGTTCTTCCCTAATGCCTCCTTGCATTATGTGCATCCCCATACTTACATTAAATTACTGCTAGTGGCCACGATAACGGCATGGAAGCTGGCACGATGATGGAGGAAGCCTTTGGGAGAAGTTTTCTCTTCAATCCAAGCTTTCCATCAGACATCTGTCACTGTTTCCCTGGTGAATTTGCACGTGTGGGAAGTTCTGACATTTCAGATTGTTCAAAGAGGGCAACCATCCTTTGGGGATATGTAGTATACACTTCCAAAACCTCCTTTTATTTTATTAGCGAATAAACAAAAAACTGTTTCTAACTTAAAACTGTGTTTTACTGTAGGAGAGAAACAAGCCATCAGAAAACTGCACAGGGGCTATCTCCAGGGCAAGGACTTCAAACAGTCTATTGAAACATTAGAAAACAGCAGCATTCTAAAACAGAGATCTAGGGAAAGATGAGGATTTTTCAAGAAAAATTCCACTTCTCTAGACGGACAATTATACAAAGCCACAAGCATCTCAGAAACACATCTTAGGTATTAAATTTTCTTCTGCCCACACACTGGCTGGCATAGCTCAGGAACTACTGTACCAGCCTCGGCAAAACACAGGCGGAATTTAGCGAGTGGAAGAGAGAGAGGCTCCCAGCAAAAGTTTTGTCAGCTCTAAGCTCTCAGGAAGAGGGATTTCTTTATTTTAAACTCAAAAGGCATGCCCAGATTGAGAGTAGTTAGGAGGTGATTAGAAATCCCACCCAAGAAAATTTCACTCAGGACTGGAAGGTGCCACCTATCTTTTTGGCTGATATTTTCGAAACGATGAATAGCAAGCGTGCAGGATGCACAAAAAGATTCCAATAAAAAAAAACCAAAACAATAGTCTGATGCAACCGGAGCCTGCTCCGGCCTTTAGTAAGAGTGAGCTATTGTGGCTCTCGGTACTAACATTTTTTTAATAGAATCCAGACAAGAGCACGCACCAATTTAAACAAGCCTTTAGAAGTCTGTTTTGTTATACTGGTGCAATCTCTTTGTGTTGACAGGACTACAATCAGGCAAATTCTTTCCCTCTTGCATAACGCAGGTAGTCTGGATTTGACATGCTAAATCAGCATTTTATTTAAGCCAGGGCAATCCTACGGGCTAATTATGCCCTTGCGCAGAGCCCTGCAACTGCAAGTAAACCCAAATCAATTAAAACGCATATGCAAACCTACTGAGAGCTGGTGGGCTCTGCACGTCCAACTTACTTTGGTTGGTCATTGTTAAAAATTCCCAGCCTGACATTTAAAAGGTAAAGTAAAAACCAGACACCGTGCTGTCATCTGCAGTTTTCAAACAATTTTTTTCCAAGCAACTGATCAAGTAATATTGAAAAACACACAGCAAGCACCCACATTTTCACTGCAGTCAAAGTGAAAGTATATAATCTCCAGCGTCTTTGTGACCACATATAAAAAACCCCCTAACCCATATGTTTCCAAATATCCATCACATACGGGTGAGAATGACGCTCCTCATTTAACCTTTCCACAGTCTTGGACAGCCACATGTGTAATTTATCACCTCTTCCTATTACAAAAAGCAGTAACAAAATAAAAGCAATTATTTAGAAGGCACGGCAGGGCTCTAGGAAAAGCACACCACTGCTTCTGCTCTTCAACCACAGCTTTTCTCCACGCCTGCTTATTTGCATTGGGGCATCTTTATAAATATGATCCCTGCACTCCGCGCGTAACCCTAAAAGACTTAACTGAAAAGAATGAGCCAGAAATATTCTCCAGGCAATGAGAATGTTTTGGGAAATTTTACTGAAGTACATTCACTGATGTTACCTTGAATAACACTTCGTTAACTTGATTAGCCTAAGTCGTACTCTGAAAAAGATAAGAAATTTGTCCGTAAGGGATCAAATAAAAAGAAATAAATCTGCATACCAGAGGTAACTCCTGCATTAAAAATAAGGATATTAATTTTTTTAAAAATGACACCTCTGCATCAGTTTCAAAGTAAAGGAAAAGACCATTTTTTCACCTGTCATCAATAGAGTCTACAAGCACAGTTTGAAGAATTAATGTTTGGATCATGCATTTGTTAAAAACATCTCATTATTGATAAATCAGCTAATAACGATTTTCCTTTCGCCCCATCCAACCTCTGCTGCTCTTTGGACAGAACGGAAGAGCTACGTAGCGAGCAAGCAGAGCTTCGACAGAGCCTGCAGAAACGTTGCTCCCCACGTGGGAGAGGGGCTGGAGCGGAGCCAGCGTGTTTCAGCAACCCAGCCATCCAGCAATCCCACTACCAGGATCACCGGCTGTGGGAATCGTGCAAACATCAAGATATTTATTCAAATGGGCTACAAGAAACCAGATAAGTAGAAACGATGTTGCCTTACTGAATTCAGCCATTTCACAATTCCCCCAACGTTGCGCCTTGTGCAATACAAACAGGCACTTGTAATTCAAGGTAAGTTGTTATTCATAACTTATGCACCACTTGTTTACATGTGGTTGTCAGTTTTAAATGGTTACTAATTCAGTACGGAAAATAAAATTAATGCAAATAGAACTGCTGCGGGAGGCACTTCAGAATAACAATATGTAGTAGTAGTATAAACACTGGTAAGGGGGTGAAGAAGAAACCCCTAAGTGCAGTCACCATGTAAGTATGCATCACTATACAGCTGTATTTTAATTTAATAGGAAAAGCTCAACCACAGAGTATTTGCAGGGTTTCTAGCACAACAGAAAGATTAATTTGAGAGCCACTGCTAAGAACAGCTACCGAATGTTGTGTCTCCCCCAAGCAGAGAGTATCTTTTCAGACAGTTTATTTCCCCTCCTTAAGTAAAACACATAAACAAACAATCCCTCCCCAAAATAAAAAGAATTTGAAAGTTGAAAAACAAAGTTAAAAAGGAAACATTTCCAGAACTATGTTTATTCACACAGTCAAAATGTTTCTGAAATTCCTTCCATTTCCTCCATGCCTAACAGTCAGACAACCTCTGGTCCTGACACGGCACATTAAGCGTCCCCTTCCTTGGCACACGGCAGCCGCGGTTTCAGACTCCAGGTAGGATCCCCAACACGGATCCCTTATACCTAGGACACGACACTAAACCCCCCCTGGAGACCGACCATGGAGCAGGCCCTCAGGGACACGACAGCTCCTGAGATGGCTGGTTGCCAGACAGCACCCACCACCCCGCACAAAGGGGTGCTCTTGGCCCATTACACCGAAAGACACAACCAGCATCTCCACTGGAAGAGTCTTACCCAACAGCTGATTTGACTTTTAGTTGTTCTCAGCCTGTGATCCTTAGACTCTGTGAATTTATGGAGTAGATATTAGGGGTCTGTGACTTAAAATCAAGGAAAAGGAGCCTGCTGAAAGCTGGCTTTGAATCTCGAAGTGGGCCAAAGCAACCATACTCACAGGAGTCTGAAAACCACCATAACAAGGGCTCTCATAGGACATCTTCTACTGCCCTCTCCCATTATATCACTGCCCAATGGAGTACGCTGCACCTCTCATTACTAGAAGACAACAGGAAGGGCAAGAAGGGTGATGACCCACCCCAGCTACAAGCACAGAGAACAAACTTTCTATCGCATGAGTAGCTGTTGTTGGTCTTCACCCCATCACTCAACCCCATCGCACACAGGAGCCCAAGACCTGGGTCAGGAGACATTCAACTTCACTTCAAGCATCCACTTCAACTGCTGTATCACAGGCATAGATTAACGTGATAGATTAATCATAACTTAGATGAAACACGCTGGTAAAATACAGAACATATGTAATTAATTCTTTCATGTATCCAAATGGTAAACTGCCTGATGAAATGAATATTGAGATTTGTCACTTGTTACTCAACGGATTTGCTTGATCATCATTACGTCTTGTCACTAAATCCACCTACCGTGAATGACATTAAATAACACACAGTTAAACAAAACATTCTCGAAATGCAAGCCCGTTGACATATTCCTTCGGCTTGTTACTGTGTTTGAAATGAGTTCATCCTCATACGAAGAGCAACAAGTGTGCTGATATTCAAACTTAAGTTTTAAGACAGGAGACACTAACACCACTGGCTGACAAGCAAGTAGAAGTCTTTCAAGTGACATAAAACAGACACGGGTAAAAATCAGCATTTCTGTTTTTCCAAGGCTTGAATATTCCATAAATCATCTATTATTATTCTCCGCATTTGGAGCAAACCTGGCAGCCTGTTTCATACCAAAGCAAGCCCCCAACAACCAGCTCCTCTGTCAGCTCATGTCCCATATTTGATTTGATTGATTGTACAGGTTGGGAGCTGACCTGCTGGAGAGCAGCTCTGAGGAAAGGGACCTGGGAGTCCTGGTGGACAACAGGATGGCCATGAGCCAGCAATGTGCCCTTGTGGCCAAGAAGGCCAATGGCATCCTGGGGTGCATCAAGAAGAGTGTGGCCAGCAGGTCGAGGGAGGTCATCCTCCCCCTCTACTCTGCCTTGGTGAGGCCCCACCTGGAGTACTGTGTCCAGTTCTGGGCTCCCCAGCTCAAGAGGGACAAGGAATTGCTGGAGAGGGTGCAGCATAGGGCTACTAAGATGATTAGGGGACTGGAACACCTCTCATATGAAGATAGACTAAGGGAATTAGGTCTCTTTAGCCTGGAAAAGAGGCGTCTGAGGGGGGACCTAATTAACACTTATAAATACTTGAAGGGTGGGTGTCAGGAGGATGGGGCCAGGCTCTTTTCAGTAGTGCCCAGTGATAGGACAAGGGGTAACGGGCACAAACTTGAGCATAGGAAGTTCCACCTAAACATGAGGAGGAACTTCTTTACCTTGAGGGTGGCAGAGCACTGGAACAAGCTGCCCAGGGAGGTGGTGGAGTCTCCGTCTCTGGAGACATTCAAAACCCGCCTGGACGCGTTCCTGTGTAACCTGCTCTAAGGTGGCCCTGCTCTGGCAGGGGGGTTGGACTAGATGATCTACTAAGGTCCCTTCCAACCCTAGGATTCTATGATTCTATGATTCTATGATTCTATGATTTCTTCATCCTTTGAAAAAACATTCTCAGACTTCGTGCTAATAACTAGCTGATTACATTTCAAACTTCCCTCAGGCTAAAAGTTATTACTGGGGAGTACAGGAATGTGTCTGGAATGTAAAAACAACCGGGGTGAAAAATCAGTGGGCTCTGAGCTGGTATAAATAGATAGTTCACTACGGAAACTCATCTCCTCTCGAAAAACCAAAACCACAAGAGAGTGGCCCACTATCTCCTCCAGTGAATCTACTGGGGAACTGATTAAGACAGTCTCCTAGTTGTTAGGAAGAAGCAGCTCACTTCTACACAAAACACAATATAAAGAATGTTTCTGTTAGGCTTGCACGCTAGATGGCTAACTACCCTTAGGAACCTGTTGATAAACCAATGTAAGAGACAGCAGTTTCAGGATATGCCAAATGCTTCACGTTTTGGGAAGAAATGGGGGAAAAGCTGCTCTTATGGAAGCTTTCTTTATGGTTAAATGATACCAGATAAAAGGTTTCCTAGCAGAAAGTTTCTGTCACGAAAACTTACTTTACTCCTTGCAAATTCCTGTGTCACCCTCCACCAGACACCTTCAAGCAGAGTATTAACAACAAGATCAGCACAAATAGCATGAAACACTTCTTTTTCCAGCCTCCCTGCAAAGGGCGTTACAGCACATAGCAGGAAAGTAGCCCTGCAAGGCACCTATATAAATAGGCCCAGGTACCTATAGAAATTACAGGAGCAGCCCCGCTCCAGCTCAACTTCTGGGGCTTTAGGCTGGTGTGTTGAACCTGCTGTACCTGCATAATTTGAATCCCAGCGTATTTAGACCTGGAGTCATTAAAAGTCTCTTAATCACTATGAAGTAAGGTGTAACGGACACTGGGAAAAATAAAAATTATTTTTCACATCTCCGGAAGAAAATTCTTGTGAAAACTACATGCTTAATTGTAGCTATACTTGTGGAAAAAAAAAGATTAAGAGAGACCCCAAAAGCCTAAAAAAATCAAGTGAAAGCACAGAAACAAAAGAAATATTCCTTCCCTTACCCAACTCTGAAAAAAGGCTCTTAGCTAGACTTTGCAAAATTGAAAGACATCTAAAGGCTAAATACTTCCCCGACCCTTGTATTTGCTTCTGTGCCGCTGGTGCTGTTTGCTGTCAGAACTCTGTCAGACCTGGAAGGGGCACCTCTCCGGTCCGATTCCTTTGTAATTCTACCAAATCACTTGCCTAATAAAGTCTTTCAGGATTTATTTGAAGAACCAAGCATTTAAAAACAAAATTCCTCAATGAAGAATGAAGCATTTTGTGGGATTACTCTTTCCCTTAGGTCAGGGATCAAGGTTTCTGAGAAACACAATGAATCACAGTGGGTTTAGCTTACTCATCTTAAAAAGTGCTTTTTAAAAACCCGTAACAAGCAATTATTTTTTCCTAAATATCTAAGAAACACTCTGAGATTGTTTGAATGAGAAAGAGAGTATGGGGTTTTTTGTTACCCTCACACTTGTATATACTCTTTTAGGTAAAGGGAGCATTTTGTAATCAGCTACTGATACTTTTTCGTATCACCCTGGGATAACCATTATTATTTCTTGCTGGATTAGAAGCAATGGCATATCTAGAGTATAGCAAGGCAGTGGCAAAACTCAGAGATGCAGAGGAAGCTTCAACAGAGGAAAACTGTCAGTGTTAAAATCATCCTCCAGTTTGCAATGCCTTCCTTCTAGAAAACTGAAATGAAACAACAAATATAATGAAATTAATGGCACGGATATCACAAAAGGGTTTTAAACAGAGCGCACGGCTTACAGGCGAGTTCACAGGTTATTCAGGACATATATTCTCCATCACTGACATCAAAACCTCAGTCACACAAGTCTACGTCTCGGTTTTCAGGTTGTTTTTGCGCACAGCGAGATCTCTACTCTTACCGGGCATTGTGCCCTCACTTCACTCTTCCTGCTGCTCTTGCACACGCTCTTCTCTTAACCAGCAATGCAAAATTATACAAGAATTTTATGTCAAAATAAAGAGCACTCTCCCAAATGATTAAATCCAAAAAGCTCTGTTAACAAGCCTAAACAAAATTAAGAAAATTAAACAATACTTTGTGAAAATAATTTTTAGTATAAAGGCAAACACACTTGTGCTGTGGGTACCATGTACAAGTGAGATATTTTTCTCTCCCTTAGAAAGCATCATCATACGATACCTTCAAAACACCAGGGAAATCAGAATTACAAGTATATTGCAATACATATGAGCATGAAAATATGCATTGCTAATAAGTCTTCTGCTAGAACTTACAGAATGATCAATTCTTCCACAGGGAAAAAAAAAAAATCATCAGTTGTACCAAAATGAGCAAGCCCAAATTAACTACGTTATGTATATAATCATCAAGGAAGGCTTCCCTGCTCTCCCAGCGCAGGGCGGCAGCTCTCTGCCGAAGAGAAACGGCCGACCAGGTTCCAGGCACGGCCAGCAGGTTTTGTTCCACTTGAGACACTTCCCTCGCTGGAAACCTCCATTCATATCTCTTAGGAAAATTAAACATCAAAACGAACAGCTTTATCCTCCTGCAGAGCACAAAATCCAAACTAAACCAAACTTTCTGCACTAAACTCATGATTCAGTATCTTTTTTTCCCCAATCAGCTGCCCAGTCCAAGAAAGGACGTTTTAATTTCTCATTGATCCAGGCCACTGGAATTTCATGCAAGAGCTCACTCGGGGAACTGGAACAGGAGGGTATAAACTTACAACTGAGAAAATAAATACCTTTACAATAGTTACTGGAGGGCTCCACTGAGTCATAGCCCTTTATTGAAGGTATTGCACAACACCTGGGTGTCCTGTTTGTAGAACACGAAGAATATACAGAATATGGAAATCATATAGTTTTTCTCGAAAAAATTTCTCATATGAAGCATATACATTTATTTATTTAATTAATTGATGAAGCAGCCACAATCTTAAGGAGCAAGCTCTGGTTTTAAAAGGAGGTGTGCTTTTCATCTTTTATGTCAGAAGCATAAAAGTTGTTTACTTTAGAGGAAAACTGATTATTTTCAGTCTGCTCTCCCATTAGCACCAGAGCACAAGCAAAGAATTTGTCATCAGCTGGAGCGGCATGGTGCACACATCCAGGGTAGCCGTGCTTCCACAAAGCGCAGTTTTGCAAAGGCAAACCAGTAACCGCAGGAGCCTGCAGGTAAAAAAACAAACAAACAAAAAAGAGTAAAAAAAAATAATAAATGTAGCTGTGCTCAGCGAAGCCTGAATCTGATCCTTTGGTGCGAAGACTGTGTTGCTTTTAGATTGCCACTTTATCTACTGGAGGGTACAGCAAGTTCAGGAAAAGATCTGCCAACTCAAACAGGGAACTGTTGCGAGGACTATCACAACAGCTACGCTTTGTTCAAGATAACAAGGTGATTTCAGGAGTTCAACCGAGGGGCCCACAACATCAGAAACCAAGTAAGATCTCATGGAAAAAACCAGTATTTCAGGAGGACACAGCAGAGCTACTGCTCTCAAAAGCCAGTAAACAAAACCACTGGGTACCGAAGTAAGGCTAAGCCTATTTTTGCCTGATGCAGTAAAAATGCTGGGCGAAGATGCTGATCCCCAAAGAGAAGAGCACGCAGTACAGAACCTGCCCTGAGAAACCAATCCTTCTAAACTGCTTCACTGCATACGCTCTTCTCTGGGAAAAGAAACTTAGAGGACAACATCTTCAAGTCCAAAACAAAGAATCTGCTGACCTCCCCAAAGGCTCTTTGTCATCTTTATCATCTGTGACAGAGCACGTACCGAGAGGAGCACCCCGGGACCTTTCCCTTTGTGCGATTCCTCCCGCAGTGCTCAGACCCCTCCGACGGCCAGGATCTCCTCGGGCACTCCACAGATGGATGCGGCTGAGGAGCACAGGTTCATGCTGTGCCTGCAGCAGTGCCTCCAGAGGAACCCCCTTGTTGTTCTGAAAGTGTTATGAACGCCCTGAAAATGAGAACAAAAGATGTTCCTTTCCCTCCCTCTGCTTTTGTTTGTAACCAGATGGATCTGCACATCTCTCTATCTGCACATTTTTATCCTCTCCTTTTCTCTCCTTCTAATGAGGAGTCAATCTTGTAATTGCATTTCGGAATATTTTTCCTGGAAAAAAGGGGGATAAACCCATGGATTTATGTCAAACTGAGCTCAGAGAGGAACTTCTAAGTCCCACGCTGCACTCAAGAGACAACACAAGGCAGGTCCAAGGGGAGAGGCATCAGAATCAGTCTCTAAGCCTGGCCAAAGGGAACTTCCATCTAGCTTCTTCCCAGGAGACAGGCCTGAACCAGCTCAGAACCACTGACAGGTTAGACAGACATCGGGACATGTTTCACAACCAAGAGCGGCAATGGCATCCAGGGATTGCTTATCAAGTTGCATATTGCCTTCTCCAGATCCTTTCTGCAAACTCCTCTGCTGCCAGCGGTACTACAAAGAAAGCTCCTTGACAGTCAGAAATTAAACATGTCAGACTGGCTCCGGCAAACAGGCATGAAAGTTCCTTACTTAACTGAGTAGACTCAACCTACCCTTCCACTGCAGAGAAGAGTCACCAGCTGCATCAAGTGTAAGAGGGTTTGTGATGAAGTTCTCCAGCTGCTTTCTGGAATCTCTACTACACAAGGAACCAGGTTTCACCAAAACATAGACTAAGGAAGAGCCCAAGTTCTTGCAAAACAGCTAAAATCCTTCATACGGTTTGCAGGTAGGAGGCAGGAGACCGATTTTTCCTCTCTCAGCCTCCTCTACTGTGCTTGCCTCCACACAGGTGAGTCACGGTGGTTACAGAGAAAGGAGTCCTCTCTGCTCATAACTGTCTCAACATGAGATCAAGGTTTGGTGCTTCCCCTTCCCCATTCTGCTGTGCTTTAGAAATGGTCTGTTTTCTTGAAGCTGAAGAGGTAAAATACTGGAGATATCTCAGACAGAGTTACTTCTTCATCTAGTGATGGTGCACAGGCTTGGTCTGCCTCCTCTCTACAAAGAACAGGAGCTCCTCAATTTGCAGATCTCATTTTGAGTAAGAAACCAACTCTACGTTACCACTTAGTTCATGGGCCAACACCAAACTGGGGAGGACTGGACACGATGACATGCTGGTAGCAGCCAACAGACTGGTAGACCATTCAGTGAGACCTCCGCAATGAGAGCATACCAGTGAGCACTGGAGATGGGACTTGGAGAACCACGTCTAGTTCCCCAGACCAGAAACACCTGACACAGTGGAGTGACGCCACCACAGTGATTAGGGGATGAAGCACACAGCGTGTGACGACAAAGCTGGGTTTCGGCAGCTTTGGGAGGAGAAGGCTGCAACTATTTAGCGGGAGGGTAGGGAGAAGACAGAGCCAGGCTCTTCTCAGAGGTGCGCAAGATACGATGTGGACAAGTTACAGCGGGGGAGATTCACAACAACCATCTCTACCTAAACCTCTTTAGAGCATGAGTTTGGACAAGACACCTTCAGAGGTCCCTGAACAGCCTACAGTATTCCATGAAGCCAAATGGCTGCCAAATAAAGAACTATAGGAAAAGGTTTATTTGTCTCAAAGAGCTGTTATGTGCCTGTTTGGTTTAGATTTTCAATGATCCAGCAGAAGAATACACAGGTAGGAGGAAGTTTTCCAAGTTTTCGTCATATTTGATTTAAAAATTCCTCTTCACGCCCTAATCTTCACAAAGAAAGGTCACGCTAGATGAATTTTTTCAATTGAGGTAAATTTGAATTCATCGTTATTTTTGTCCAATTGACAAAAACCATGGGCAAACACCGCTCAGTAACCATCACCACCACTCAGAACAGCAGCTCTATAAACACACTGACATTTATATATATTATAAGACTGTACATTATTAAAAAAAGAGAATACGAATCTTTTTCAGTTGAGATTTCAATGTGATTCCTTCAACGTTTTTATTGTTATTTCTTCAGAAACAACACGGTTTAACATCAAGTGTATTAGAAATTCCCACTCTGTTCTCTGAGGAATTTCCACTGTAACCTCACATGGCCTTGGAAAATGCTGACCACATATATTGAGATTGTATTTATGCACTGAAAGCTTCATGAAGCACCTTCACTGAGATGCCTGTAAACCTTCTAAATCACTCCTGATATGCAGTGCTAAACCAAAGTTTGTGTCCTGTTGTTGAAAGAATAAAGACTCAAGAGATGAACTGGCTCACCGGACTCAAAGCGTGAAGGTTAGGTCTGAAAAGTACTAATTTTAAATGCTAAAGTAGTTATTTTTATCACTCCCGCTCGCTTAAATTTAAAGCAGGACAGCACTACCGATATTGTTAGGTGATAATGTTGCTGAAATGCAATGTGAATCAATAGTTTTTTTCAGGGAGAGCGAGCGCAGAAAGGAGATGAGCAGTTTCAAGTCTCCTTCACCTCTGCCAGCAGCAGCTTCAACCACATCCCGGATACTCAAAACCCAAATTATCTCCAACACCTTACTTCTGCCAAATACACTAATTTTTCTCTCACCATCTAACAAGTCCTTAGCTCTCACATTCTCACCAGCTCTTCCAATACGAGCTAACATGATGAATAAAAAGTATGCGGCATATTGAATAAAAAAAAAATAATCTGGGAACAGCTCTAACGGCTCTAAATATGCCGTACAGATTTTATTACTCTTTTGCAGAGTGAGGCAGAGCGTACTTGCAGCAGCCGCCTACTTTCCAGTTCAAAAGAACACGAAGCTCTTATCAAGCACCACACAACACATTTCCAGGTTGAAGGAGAGTCCAGACCACAGTTTAATGAAACACGATTCAGATTCTCACTCTTCATACGTGTCTCCATAAACTTCCCACTAAGGCCATACATCCCAGCAATATTCTTTTGGCAAACAATTTAGCTCTTGTATTTAAATTGGTTTCCTTTAGAAACTTGGAAAATTCTTGTGTGTTGGGGGGAAAAAAAAAAAGGTTAAAAGAAAAACACCAGGGACTGAGAAAACTGCAAACAGTGAAGTCATGTAAAGCCTTCACGGTAAAATCATTCTGAATTCAAATTTAATTGGAATATAGCAGCCTAGGAAATTATGGTTCTAAACCACAAACAAGCGAGGGAATGTTTAGTAACCCCAAGCAAAAATCCCCTGGCCTCTCCAGCAGCACGGTTCAAGCTTGAAGCTTTACGTCTATTTATAGACCTCGGGCACATATCACTACAATAGTTGATTGTGCTTTGCAGCTGTTTTGTATATCTAGAAGGGCAGGAAAGAACAGACTGCACTTTGATCTTTCCCTTTTTTGGAGTATTAAAACAACAACAAAAAAATACCATTAGAAAGGACTCGGTATTTTTGAATCGCAAGGGTACATGTTCCAAAAGCCACAGCTTACACTAAACATGTAGGACTTAGAGCGAACATGCTCAATTGTTTACCATTATTATAAATACACGCTGCAGAAAATATTTATTCTAGAAGCATGCAAACTATTTCACCTATCAGGAAAACATATGCCAAATCTAATTATAGGAGCCTTTACTCCCCAAAGCATCTGTTGTTAAGTGACACACACATAAAATTAAGATTCAACCCGAATACGACTGCATCATAAATTAGCACTTAGCATTTCTCGAGCAATACAAGAAATTAAGGATTTGCTCAACATATCATTGTGGGATAAAAATTAACTACATACAACCTCTAAAACCTGTTGGTATTAAAGCTTTATAAATTAAACAAATGTATTGGAGCTAACGCTACTAAAGACAGAAATATCTATTAGTCACAAAAGTCAAAACATTGATTCCTACCCCAGGAAGGGGTAGGAAAAAATCTAATTTTTCTAGCAATAGGAAGGAAATAAGCATAAAGCGAGCACCTTCAGAGACCTGACTGAACCCTGTATCTAGCCTCCCTGAAGAACATTTCTAATCAATTACTGATAGGATTTACAAATTGCAATAAGATGTAAAATGGGATATAAAGATACAGCTTACAATTATCTAAATGAGTTTGGCTAGCTCGTTTCCAAACAGCCACGTGGACTGAAGTACATTAATTGGTTTAAAACATAGCAAATGAGCAGTCTGTAGAAGCGATTAAAAAAAAAAAACAAAACCAACAAACAAAAACTCATTAGAGAAAACCAGAAAGTAGAAAGAGCTCGTGGTGAGCCCTGTAGCACCACAGCCAGCCCTTATCGACCGCGCAGCGTGCCTGGGGACCTTCCTGCTGTAGGGCAGGCTGCGGGGCGACCTTCCTCGTCCACGCCTTCCAAGTGTTCATTCAGGTATGTCAGAGAGAGCAAATAAAGAAATAATCGAATTAGCGAGATGGAAAAGTAGCGGTAGGCTGCAAGACATGCAGCTGATCAACTGGAGGAGAGAACGAATCCCTAAGAGGAAAGTTGGCAAGATCAGACTTTCGTTAAGTGCTAAACAGCCCCAGAGTTATCTGTATTGCGTGATCAGCACAGCACGTTTGATGATTATGAGCAAAGCTTTTAGACTTTTAAATATGTAAGATAGGACATTAGATAGTACTTTTTAAAAACCTAATTTTAAAAGACAATATTTAAGTATAGTCATACCCTGAATAGAGATTTATTCCTGCTGTGGCCTACATCTCTCTGTTGCATCCATCTTGTTTATTTAAACCAGAGTTCACAGGGACAGAGATTTTTTTTTTGTTTTGCTTTTAGAGCACTTAAGAGAATGCTCTTGATTTTCATTAGTTTTATTACAGCATTATGTATTAGATTTGAAGTGAATATATGAATAATTTGCTAAATAAATTACTTATATTACAGTAGTAATAAGAACGCTACGACATCACCCTGATCACAGCTATGGGAGGGATGGAGCAAGTATTTACTGCTAAATATAAAACCATATTTCACCCTGCCGTGAAGGCTGCAGGTGGTTCAGGAGGAGAACAAGGGGAGATGAGTTGCCACCAAATGAAGTTGCTACTAGAGAAAGTAATGTCACTTCACTGGCGGGGAGCTCGTGGTCCTGGAAAGGCATCTCCAAACCACAACGTCGAAATCTGACTCAGTATTAGCAGGCAGTATTAAAGAGAGAATAAACCAGAGAAAGCACGAGCTGACAAAGACAGCAGCAGCATCTACAGAGACTATGATAATTAACATTTATAACTGTGAGTATCACCGACAAATTTATTAATCTGGTCTGAGCAAGCTGTATTTCAGAAAGGTAAGAAAACACTCGGAAAGGCTCCAGTGGATTCACATTCTGCAGTGCAATTCAAGGCTGAATTCTTGCATTTTAAACTCAGTATTTTAAGAGCTGGAAAAGCTGAAATTTTTAAAGATCTCTCACACTATTCCTTTTTACAAAACTTCTGGTAAAACCATGTTTTACATACAAAATATAATTTTTCCAAAGCTATAATTATCAATGGAATTCCAGATGAGTGTTACCTGCTATTGTAACTCTCTTCAATAGCAGGGCACCTCCCTGTAATATTATTTCTAAAGTAAAACTCGTTAAACATTAAGTTCAAATGTCAGGTTGGCTGAGGCTGAGCTAAACTTTAGCTTTAAGTAGTGTACAGCTGTTGTGCAATGTCAAAGCACGCTAAAAGCTTCCATCTCACTGGTTTCGTGCCCGCGTGGAAGCCAGCCAGCCTTGATGACACAGATAGGATACAGTAAAGCTTGTATAATTACTGTTAAAGACAAGAACTGTGCTAAAACAACACTTAATCTTCGTTAAACCCGCAAGAACAGGGAATCCAGAGGAGAGTCCCCCAACCGAGGCCAAGGGGCAAGGTACTCCAAAGACACAAGGTACGATAAATACCCTATTCTTGCAAAACACGAGTGCTAAAGATCAAGTTCCAAAGACAGGGAGTGAAACCAAACTCTGCTCGCCTGCAGAGATACCCAAGGTGAGAAAAGTTAATTAACAGTCCCTGTTAATGGGCAAGGCAAGCATCCGCTGAAGAAGCTTCCCCAGGGAAGCAGCATGTGCCAGCAGCCAGGCAGAATAACGCCATATTTTGGGCTGACCCAATGCTGCTGTTTGCAAAAGACAGCTCTCACTGCCTGACCACTTTCCTCCTTTTTGGAAATCTCCAAATCCAGCCTGGAATATGGATAATGGGAATGATAAACGTCACCGCCCGTTAATTTGTATTTGCCAACAAGCGGATCGGACCTTTTCAGTGACAAACGCGTAAGGGATCTGAGGCACCACAGCTGTCAAAGACCTATTTGTGACCAATTTTGGATATACTTTCCAAAATATAAATGCAACTTTTAAAAAACACGACCGTTTTAACGGGCAATGGTGCATACTGACAGACCTTGAGAAATATTTTTACAATTGAGACATTACACACAGTAACCGCTATTTATACTTCAATATGTCAGCCTTAAATATTTACTTTTCCACTCACTTAGTTTACATTATATGCCAACAGAGCACTTTCTTGCATCGTTTAAAGAGCCTATAGAAATTTAAAATTCTCTGAGCAATAAGGGAAAAGTGCTATAAATAACTGAAATTCAATGATGAGGAAAAAGATCTTTGCTACTTTTTATTCAAAACTGAATTTACTTCAAAGATGCACGATTTTTGCAATAATGAGTTTGTTTGCTGTATTCCTCTTGATAAAATAAAAGACTTTTTTTTTTTTAAAAAAAAAAAGCAAACTGTTTTGAACTTTAAACCTCGATCTAGGCTTTCCATCGCTACGTGGCGACCATTCATCAGCCGGCAGCGTTATGTTATTCCCCTGCCCTATGGGTTCTGAAAAGCCAACGCTTCTAGTTAAGAGTAAGTAAATGTTTATACTTTTAATCTGCACATCACAAGGCTGGCTCAGCAGAGTTACTGGACATTTTTCCCAGAAAGCAAACAGGCTGGGCAGCTGTATTTTGACAAGAAATGCTGTTTCCTTTTATGGCCCCCCGAGTCGGTGGCTGTGGTCGGTGGCAGGGGGG
>VXBO01003893.1:70162-88487 GCA_013400135.1 Rhinoptilus africanus
GGGAAGGCAGGGAGCACCCACCCCAGGCTTCATCCCGCTGCGCTGGGAGTCCTGGGCAGGCTCTTCTCCCTGTAGTCATCCTGGTTCTTCCCTTCCAAGTACTCACTTATTTTCAAGTGCAAGAGATGCTCCAGATATTGCATTATTTACTTTCCGTTTTGCTCTATTGTAAATCCCATAAATCCAGAGTTAAAACCAACTACTTGGATTGAAAAAAATTTATGGGAGCTTCCTAACCCACCAGAGATGGGCTTCTTTCCTGGAAAGGAACCAACACGGGGCTCGGCTACTCTGCCACCTACATCTTTAAATTTTCATGGTGTTAAAACCAGCTAAAACAGGTTTTGAAGAACGAACAGCCTGGAGATTCGCTGCCAATTCATCAACAGGGAGATTGCGTAATGTTCCAGACTGCAGCCCATATAAAATTAAAAGGATGACTATGACCCTTTCAATCAAGTTTTTGGCTGTTTCTTCGGGAATCCTGTCCTGATGAGCACATTAACTGGACAACTGGAAGAAAATGAGAGTCTGGAGGAAGTGGGAAAGCCCTGTAGCAGATCTGCTGCAGACCGATGAGGATCCTGTCGGATGATCCCGTCCATCAGCAGATCTGCTGCGCAAGTTTCCAACCATCCTACGCCGGCTACTTACTCCCATTACTTCATTTACTCCCTTTGCTTCAGCATTTCACTCCTTCAGTTGTACCAAACTCTAAATCAACCCTTTCTTGTGGCTTCAATCTCAGAGTGGAAACCTGGAAGGAAGGACTGGAGGGAAAGGAAGGGGCACGCGGAAAAGAAAAGAAGCTGGAGGCAGGGAAGGAAAACATTTCTAAGAGTTTTATTAAAGACGGTAAAACAAATTTTCCAAGTGGCAATTGGGAAGGCAACATGATTCGACAATCCAAACCTACATGGAGAGGGGGAAAGGCAAAAAACCCACGCAGCCACGTGAACGCTGTCTGCGTGACACAACAAGCAGCAAAGCCTCATTACCTCCTCTGCTTAAAACCCTTTCTCTCGCCTCTGCCCCTCTCCGAAAACAAAGCAAAAGCTGAAATTTTGTATGGAGACAAACTCCAAGCAGCCCCTAACAACAAACACTGCAGAGAAGAACCAGCCTCTTAAAATGCATGCATTTTCCCTAATTTAATTTGAATAAAAGTTACTTTAATGAGAGGAGAGGGGGAGAGCTGGCAAAGGAGGGAAGGAAAAAGAGTTCAAGCGGGCAGCAGTAACTGAGGGATACAGCCCGAGGAGCACTAATGCCAAGCCTGGAAGACAATTTGTAGGGATGTGGCTTTGCCGGTTGGTTATTTGCACAAGCTTATGGGCACGGGAGAACTGCAGAACGCTGAAGGGAAACACGTAACCTCCTGCAATGGAAAATCCTGCAGAGAAACGGAGCGTGGGCACTACCAGCACAGGCTGAGCACCAGCCTGGTGGGCATTCCCTTGTCCTCCAGCAAACAACCTCCAGCTCCAGCAATCCTGAAAAAAACACCCCTGTGTTTGGCAACTGGATGGAGAAATTAAAAGGCGTGTTTCCCCCCTGTCAAAAGGCAGGATTTAGTTGATTGGACTAAATCTTAGGTCTATCCCAATCGCATCAATCCCACACGAGTGGGAGACTAGAGAAACAGGCCAGCAGTTCTCCCTGATGTTTCCTGGGAACGTGCTGTACCAAATAAGGACTTCAAATTGCTCAACACAGCTTGCTTTCTAGCAAAACAGTCCCAGTGAGGCAAGCAAAATATATTTATACTTGGATTTTTTCCCCCAATCTGAGCTTAAAACTTGGTTTCCACAACCTGTGGACAGATAGATGCAAGTTGAGTTAGAGACACAGCTCCCACTGTGATTTCAAATTGCACATTAAACGCAAGGTACAGCCTGGGTAAGCGCAAGACTCCTGAAAGTTTAATGCAGTAGAAAATGTTTAAGTTATAAGGAGGTTTAAAATGGGAAATTTAAGGAATTGGATCTGGCACTGTTACATCAGACTTAAACAAAACCAAATAAAAGAGTCAAGTTGCAAACTCAAAGACAGAACAAATTATTGAGGAAACTGGATACAAACATGCATTGGCAGCCTTTCGTATCAAACGTGGCCTTGCGCAATTTAACAAGAAAATTAAAGATATATAAAAAAACTAATAAAGATGGGAAGAAATTCTCAGGGAAGAGCCTTGGTATAAATTGTGTAATAGAAACACCACAATTCCCTAAAACCTCCTGAGACCCTTAAAAAAAAAAAATACTTCAAGGCAACAATTTTCCTGACTATGTAAATAAACAGAATTGATTTAAAAAACCGAAACCAAGAAGAACAAAATAACCGACCAAAATGCCATACAAAACCAAACTGGGGGAAGGGGGGGTGAGACAGTCTCAAGTTTTAGGTACCTAAAAACAGCCCTTGAAGTGATCCTCCCCTAAGAGTATTTTGATCTTAGTCACATGTTTTTTCTAAGGTATTTTTATTTAGTCTTCCTGTAGATAATTGCAAGGACAGAACTGCTAACACGGTATTAAATTAATTATTTGATGTCTCCCCTCATAGCTGAGAGAGGCATTAAGTCTGAAATATCACCAGTAAAGTCACCAGGCTCACCGACCTCGTAGAACGTTCTCTCACACACAGGTATTGTTTCCATCACTTGCCAACTTTGCCAAAATCAAAAAACCAAGTTTATTTTCTTAATCTTTGATACGAGAGCTTTGATACTTACCTCTTATCAATAAGCAAGCCTATACTATTGTAGTAGTAGATAAGGAAAAAGAAAAAAGAGAAAATATTTGAGAATGTTTCATGATACACATGTGCTCTTGTTTACACAAAGCCGAAGAGGAAATGGATCTTTTACTATTCATGGCTCATACTTTCACCCAAATCACCTATTTTTTTCACTTCCATCTTACTGTTTGCAATATAAATTTGGAAAATATACAGAAAGAACAACCCACACAACAACCTTTCCAAACGGTTACGTCTGGTTTGTTTTTGCAAGTTTAGCCAGCGTGAGTGAAGTTTCCAGTTAAACAGACCTGGGAATGTTATGGCAAGGCTCACCGACCAGAGCGGAATGAATTCCAACAACAAATAGATTTCTAATCACAAAAACTTATCATACAAGTGTACCCACAACAAAAACACCTTCAGACCGGGGATGACCGGCGCTGCAACCTGCGGCCTGGCGAACTGAAGCGGAATTGGATGCGGCTGGCCAGGGCAAACCTAGATAAGCACAGAAAGAGAAGCCATAACAGCCAGCTCAGCTCACGCGTGGGCAACGCTGGCCTGGACTGTCACATCGACCTGCTGGGGACAGGGGCTGCCTCTTCAGCAGGGGCCCCCCCTCACTGACACGAGAACGTAAAGAGAGATCCAGCTTCTATCTTGGCATTTTACACGGCTGTAGCATCCAAAGGTTTTCACATTAAAAGCAAAACAACCCTCAGAACATTAGTTTGCAATATGCTTTTTCAGTTCTGAACTGACAGAATCAATGCAGTTACTTATATATCTACACATGCATGCATATAAAGATAAAAATGAATACCATTGCACGTTGAATTTCTACCAATAGGAAAAAGTTTGGTAATAAGAAGCAAGGACTGATTAAGTGTTAAAAAAAGAAAAGACATAATGGAGCACTAACTCTATGATGCACCTTGCTCTGTTCAGCTGCTCTCACTAGGAGGGTGGGGTGAGCGTACAACTATCTGTTCAACACCCCATTTCCATTTCAGAAATAGGCACCACGATACCAACACACACCTGGGTCACAATCCTGCAACCTGCGTGGACAAACCCGCATTCATGTGCGCCTCTGGGAACACACAGTCGGGCTGGGCTACCAACGCTGCCAGGTACTAAACCTCCATAGAAAGGAAAGGCACAGCTTTAGCATCACAGTATTACTCTATGTATCATAGAATCACAGAATGGNAAGATACAATCTAATGGGTAATTAAAAATACAAAAGAAAATTTAGGAATAACTATTCTCCCTTAACAGCTTCCATCCCATTAAAATATTTTGCTGCTATAATGCCTACTGGGTTTATCATCAGTTGCAAGAGAACAAAGAAAACAAACACTGAAAATTTATCTAAATAGGCCACAATATTTTGAGAAAAGCTACCATGGTGCTATGGGACCTTGGAAACTTGCAGCAAAATATGCGAGATAATTGCTCAGAAGTAAGTTTTGCTCTTCAGTTCTATGGCTAGAAACCATAATAATACCAGTGTCTGTAAATCCTACCTTTCCTATTTCACGCTGTATTTCACATCAACAAATTAAATTGGAAACACTATTACAGCTCCCACTGCAAAGTCCACCACTACCTCCACTTGTTTATGTTTTTGAATTCCAAGCAAACAAACATTTAAAAAAACCTCTTAAAGTAAATAAAAAAGGGGGAATAAACTGCAGCATTAACATATGATCAACTACATTAAATTGTAAATAAAAGTACAGAGTCATTTTTAATAAGGGGGGGAACTGCTAAGTTTGTTTATAAAAGAGTCTGGTTCTCTTCCAAGTTTCATGTTCCAGCCTGAAAATAACTTCTTAAAACAGCTGTCAGGGTTTTTTTGAGGGGAGGGAGAGTGATCCACCAGCAAAGCTGATCTTTCTTTAGAAGCGCACAAGTTACCATGGGTAGTAGCTTGTGCCTCACTGAGAACATCCAACTCCTATGCGTCCCCTAAAATCTGCAGTCAGGAATGGGAAGAAGCGTCCAAAAAGAAAAACTAACCTCTACAGAGAGACGCCACCAACTGAGCTCATGAAATAGAGAAGCACCATCATCTCCATGCTCAGAAGACCATGGGAATTAACCATCTCCCACTGGACCAAAAGAATAGGCCATTAATTTTCCTTTCACTTCAGGTTCTTTTAAATTCTCTTTTTTTCCCCTAACTTCCTTCTCAGGTACATAGATTTTTTGTAAAAAAAATTAAAAACTGCAATGTATTTAAAAAAAATAAGTAATCAAAGGTCCAAATCTCATAATAGTGTATTTTAAAGGCAAACATGAAGGAACTCAACAACCAACTGACTGTGCTGTAAACATTCACATTAAGCACTCACTTTTTGAGTTTTTGTCTATTATTATACACCCGGTCTCTCTGCTGTCTTGGCTGATAAAACTGCCACTAGAAATGTGTCTCTCTTTTTTGTACAAAGTATACTGATAATTCGAAACCTGAAATTTCTCCGCACATGGAGACACGTTCACAGCAGCAGTAGTATTCACATGTACAGTCATGCCAAGTAGTCTCTGCATTCGAAGCAGTCAGATATTCCCATCTCAGCACAAAAGGAAATTTGCAGACAAACGGTGTCCAAGACAGAATTATCAAGCAATACACACTGTGTCCCATAGAACAATAATACTAATTTTAACTACTTATTATTTAGTCTATTTAAATCCGCTACAGTTGCGGGCACTTGAATTTCTGGACAAACCTCAAATTCAGTATTTTGGGAATCGCCGTCAACAAAGCATTAGTGCAGCTTCTTTTCGATGAACGAGCTCATTACCCGACCTCGGCACATACCAGCACTTTGTGTCGCTCATTTTACCTCAAATATATTTTAAAAGTTAAGACGTGTATGACTGCTAGAGATTTAAACTTGGGTTTAGGAGTCACGTAGTAGAATGCACAGTAAAAATCTCAGTTACAGCAAGCCAACACTACGCCGTCACATTTTCAGGATGTGGCTGGTAAGCTTCACATAAAAAAAACCCCCAACTTATATTAGCAATAGTTAAACTTCACAAAACAGGAAACTGAAGTAAACTATTCCAGAAGCTTTATTACAGCAAGCAGGAACATCACAAAACACAGCCACCAAGACACCTGACGAAAGCGGTAACTGGAGTTCAACGAGAGATGACTTACCTCCTCTGGCAGATTATTGAAGGGGAACGTCAGAAAAATAATACATTCAGCCAGTCAAATGTCTAGACTAGGGGATTTCAGGAATGGGCTACACAGCTCCAGATGAGGAGTTTATTCATTAAGAAACTAAAGACAGGGACTCCAGAAAGAGTTTTCAAACCAAACACTTTTCTGTCTCTGCGTCTCTGCCCACAGCCTCCACGTACAAGTAACATACATTTAATCCACGCTAGTTATTAAAATACCCGGTGATATTTCCAGGTTGTGTACTGTGCCTATGTGGTAGATTTTTATCCCCTGACAAGGGCAAAGAAAGAGTAAGTACTAGAGAATAAAATTTCATCCTCCATTTGTTACGGTTCAACTACATATTAGTATAAAAATATCCAAACGTATAAAAATCAAGACAATTATTTTAAGCTTTCTTGAAAGAAAGCTTTCTTTTCTTCAAAGAGGGGAGTTTTCTCAATTTACGAGATACGATGAAGTCACATCATGGAAAAAAGCTAACTATGCTCAAAAAATGAAAACCATTTCTTTCTCCTACAAGGCTGTGGCAGAGCCATTCCCAACTTAAGCACGGGATCCTTGCTGGTTTTGCCTGATTATGGCCCAACACCAAATCCACAGTGTCATCCTTCCCTCCCTCGCTTCCCTAAGGCTCTGCTGCGCGGAGCGGGACAGCACATCTGGAATACGTTATCAGCGTTACTGGCTCCCCACTTTCTGCCTTCCCTGGACGAAGTGCACCTCGCTGGGGCTCAGCACCGCCGGCCCCTCGGCAATGGAGAAGCCCAGGTAGCAGCACAGGCTCCTTCATTAATTCAGTACCGATTCTTGTCTGAGAAGTGCCTCATTCTATAAATAACGATCAAAGGATTAACTCTTTCAATGACCATCTCATATCGGCTACACTTCACTGGCTATTTTTCCATCAGATCGTCTTCTAATAGTCATCACAGCAGTTGTAATTTTACATATGCGTGGAAAGGGCAAGAAAAACCCTTATAAATACTCCCAGCAATCCTTCTTCTGATCCCAAAGTCTATGTTTATAGCTTTAACTCTTGTACTTCGTGTTCATTTTATACAGAATCTCCTAAATACAGCAGCAAGGACTTTCAGAACACCATTTTGCTTCACCAGTATTTGTGAAAATCATTTGCTACATTTAAAGTTGTCTAACTTATATAAACTATAGCCACACTCAGTATATATTTACTGCAGTTCCTGAACTGAGCATTATTTATTTCCCACATGCTGCGTGTTACCATAAAGTCCCGAAGATCGCATTAAAACACAAACATAAAAATCATGCTATTTCCATAAATTGGTAATTCTGCTATTAAAACCAACTGCCTCACCTTTGAAATGAAACCATTTTAACTGTAAACTTTAACAAAGAGGGCCACTTGAATTAGGAGGATTTAGTGTTTAAAAAGCTGCACCAAACACTGGCGGGGCATGGTCCAACTCCGGTGCTTACTAAGCAGCACAAGAATTAACAAATCCTTTACTCCAAACGGGTTAGACAAATAACACACTGTCAGCACAATCTAACGCCGCAAAGCCGTCTCCATTACAGCGGCAGCAGAACAGCTCACACAAATTTATGACCGTATTGGCTGCACGCTTGTCTACGGCTGATACGAGGCTCATACGAGTCAAATCATAGTCCAAGTCCCAAAATACATATGTAATGCAGTTTACTTAAGTGTTTATCAAATACAGTACTTTAAAGAAGCACTGGTAAGTGCGGAAGCCCAGCAGGCAAATATTTTAACCTGGGAAAAAAAAAAAAAAATCTTAATCTAAATTTTAAGACCATTTCCAACTTTGTCACCTCCTGAAATCTTGGAAGGAATTAAATGCTTAACAGATGTACTACATTTTAAATATAGCAACGTCACGCATGCTCTTTTCTATAACACTTAGAAAACACTGTGCCTGATCAAAAATGTCTTCCCTATGGTCTGATTCAGTTTCAGTACCCAATTACCACACAAAATCATTATCAGCTCCTTAACACCAAACAGCTGACACCAAACTGTCTCTTATCTCTGAGCAGGAGTAAGGGACGAAGCATGATATACTCCCAGTGCCTCGTCAGGGTACAGAGACCAGCACCTTCCTCTCGGTAGCCTGCACATTTTTAAAAAATGGCATCCTTTAGCTCCTTTTTTTTTTACCTTCCCCTACCATCAGAGAAAGCACGAGGTGGCAGGCTGAGTTACCACGAGCGCGCAGATGGTATTCAAACACACCTCCGCCGTAGCAGCAACCACCTGCCTTTTCCAGAGCATGATTCCTGCTCGCAGTGCTGGGCAGGTCCCATGTGGCACTGAAGCCATCACGGTACTCTGAAAACCTCTCTTAGATGCGGTTCCCACCTTCTGGTATCAACAGGTAGATTTTATGATGCTCCCTATTAAACAGAGATAGCTAAGTAAAACTGCTATTAAGTACGCCACCCACTTGAAGAACACCTAGCCATTCACACTACAAGAATTAAGCACACTTTCCAAGCTGATTAAACATGATTCAGGCACCTGATTACTCAGAAATAACAGACTGCAAAGGCAACTTGAAGTATTTTCATGTAAGAAACATCATAAGGATGCACATATTTGCTGAAATGCTACATATACACATATATATGGACATATAAAAAACTAGTAACTCGCAACAGCTTTATGTAATTCAGACTTTCGGACTTATGTGTGAAAACCTATCGTCAAATACCAAATTAAAGTACCCAACACAGGTAAGAAAACGTGACTTCAGTGAAGACTAGCAGACCTTTTGTTTACCTCTGTATCCACAGCAAATTCCAGCAGCAGCAATGTTTCATAACCTAAGACGTATATGTTATTTTAACATCCTCAGCAGAAAAATTCAGCTACGGATTCCAGAACCTGGGGTGAGGCGTGGGGCGTGTGCGTTTCTCTCAAATGGTTTATTGGGATTATGAAACAACTTATAATAAATTTTCCCATCCTCATGCGGTATTTTTAAGAACACTCTCTGCTTCTAGTCGATGTCACATTGCCAAGCAGCAAGTAAAACATTACATATTAGTCATAGTGCCTCATTGGTAACTTGTATGTACGTACAAGATAGAATCTTTTTCATAACTTTATATCTTAGTAGCAAGGTTAGTCCCAAATAGGGAGTCAGACAGAGCAAAACAAGCAAAATCCTTTTGCTTTCCTGTATGTTGTTATGAAATCAGCACCAAGTTTAAAAAACTGGAAAGAGATGGCAAAGGTTACAAAGATCTTGGATCAAAATCCGATTATCTGCTGATGTAATTTCACTGTGGACACGTGCAACACTGCAAAGTCTCCACCTTTCTTCTGGAAGCCCGTGGCCATTTCTTCTCTCAGTGCGGTCCAAGCGCAGACCTCCTAGAAACACAGACGGCTCTTACTAAGCGTCACGCTGTCTAAACAAAGGAAATTTGGAGCTAATGTTGTACCTGGTCTCTTTGCAAATAATGCTCTTACAGGAACATTTCCTCACTACATCCTGTCTTTAACACCGGGGCTGTCAGGCCCTGAGCATTTCCAAAAGATTTATCTGTTGTGCTTTCGTCCAAGTCGGTCAGAGATTAAAGACACTTAGTACCTTACAGGGCGGACTTCACATGTCCATTAAGCAAGAGCTGAAGAATGCAAGAGTTTGATTTCAAGAACTACTGGGAACAGCTATGCAAAAGCTTCCCAGGGAGGCCTTTTGAAAACAGCAGACCTAAAGTAATACCCTGTAAAGGAAAAAAAAAAAAAAAGAAAAAAGATCCATATGCCTAATACACAGAAGAGAAGTCAAACATCAAAGCTGCACATTTAAAAAACAAGATTACATTTCAGACTCAACCATCCTCGTTTATCTAATGAACGCAAAGAATTAAGCATCCAGTACCAGAAGCAGTTTTCCTATGTTTCCTGTATGCTGAATCAATATTTAACAGCATGTTTGACTTCAATTATAGGCTTTTTTTTGCTTGTTGGGCAGTTACGCACAGTCAACCAAACCACCACCATTTGGAGTCTTAAAGCATACAAATAGTTGTTAATATCCTTGTTATTGATTAACAATTAGCTTTGCTTTCCACTTTCTCCTCCCCCTCTCTTCTCAGAAGGGGAAAAAAGCAATTTTTCTATTAAGGCCTATAAATTAACACGACTGGAAGGAAACAAAGTCTTTATAGACTTAGTTACAGGCAGCTGGATTGGGATGCTTTTCGGCTCTCTCCACGTAGCTCCTCTCCTCCCCTTGCGACGGGAGAACCTCTGGTTTAAGGAGGAATCATGCAGCCAGCAGGAACCTTCCACCCCACAAGGATATCCACACCAGTGGATTTGAATTAACTTCAGCTGATGGGGGCGGGGGGAAGGCAAAAGGAAAGCAACTTGCTCTTTGAGTAAATGTTACACAGATAGCAAAAGACATTTTCCTTCGTTTGCGTATTTCTGCATACATTGAGCAGCAGACAGAAGGAAAGGTCCATTGGCAAACCTGTGGACATTATTCCACTAGTTTCTCTGCACTGTTCCAATTTTGGAGATTTTCTAAGTCATCCTATTTTATGACAATAACGTGACTTCTCAATTTATCAAGCCAAGTTGAAGACAACAGCTTCAGAAGTGCAACAAGAGGAACAGCAAGTGCTATCAGTGAAAAAGTCTTGCCATTGTTATTTACATGGTTTGCTAAGAATTCCCACATGAAGTTACTATAACAAATACAAACCCAGAAAGTTTTCAGGCAATTGTATGGGGCATTTTGTGTTCGAGGGATGCTAGCTGAGGAAATATATCTAGAACATTTCGTTCCTTCACAAAGCAATTACAGAACCATGAAAAATATCTATGCCTAAAGCCATATATCTAGCAGACTTGTTGCTCTTGGTTAAAACATTTGGGGGGAAAAAAAATAAATGAAAAAGAATATTCATTTGATGAAAACAATTTGGCTTGGAAAGGCAGAGCAGGTTTCTGGTACAGTCCGGTACTGACAAATGCCCAGCAAGGTAAGCCTAAGTGGCCAAATCTGTCCTGTTGCCTGAGACAGTAGCAGTGCCCCAAAGTGACGTCTGGGTGAAGAAAAAAAGCTGGCACACCAGGGCACGACCTCCAGTCTCTGCTGCTTTTCCAACTGCTGCTTTATATTTTCACAAATTATTACTCAGGAGCAAGCAGCTAGGCTTTCAAAAACCCGCACGGCTTTGCTTTAAATCGAGTTCTAACCATTTCCTACAAAGCTATGATCACAATAACGCAAGCTTATATAACAGAACCTGTTAAAATGTGTTAATGAGGCTATATTGACTAACCGGCTTCTTTGCGATAGCAACTCCCACTTGAAGTTAAAAATTTAAAGGCTAGGAATTTTTTTTTTCCTTTCTTCCTTTTCAAAGGACAGAAATGAGACTGAAAATCATCTAAAAATAGCAGAGAATTTTCAAGTGTCAGCTGTAACGGAAAGAGGAATGGCTGTCTCTCCTTACAGAGCCAGGATGGATGGAGTGAGCTTGTGATTCGGGATCAAGAGGGAGACGGCTTACACACGAACTGTAGATGGTAGAAAATAATTTTAATTTACTAATTTTAGTAATATTCCAGGACAGTCTACAGCAACCTGAAATCCAGTGAAGTTGTACTTTGCTTCAAAGAGGTGAATGTAAATTCTTATATACTTTGCCTGCCAGAAGGAAAAGTGAAGTACGTGTTGTGAAATAACTGCAGAAAGAGTTTCAAACAACCCATTGAAATCATGCATCCTCCTCACGACAGAAGATGAATATAAATTGTGTGTCTTTGACTTTGTTTTGTCTTTTCCATCAATCTTTTTCCCCAAAAAGCCACCATGCCAAGGCATTTATTTAAAGAAATTCTCCTGCATTTAAATAGGCCCTCACCTACCTCTGAAGATTTACTGACGTAAACGGGAAGAAGAAAGAAGAGAGCTCAGACTTGTTATTTGCAGGGTACCCGTTTACACTGCGGCACCTATACTTTGGGTAGCCCAAGACAGAAACATAAATGGAAAATTCTGCCGACAGTGATCACAGAACGCAGCAGAAGCCATGGTGTCTCCCCATATCACAGGACCTCAGATGTCAGCCCTCATCTTTCCCACGGTCTAGAATAAAGCCCCGCTCCTGCCATGCTGGCTTCAACTCTTGTAAGGTGTAAATGTCTTCAGGTCTATTAAAAATGTCACTTCACTCTGCAGTGCTCACAGGGGGCTTAACCAGGCAGAGCTGCAACGCTTTACCACCAGGCTGCCAGCACCGCCTTGACTATTTGTTACTTAAGGTCAGGACACAGAGTAAATTGAAACCGGAGCCCACAATGTTAAACAAAGTATATGGTTAGAGTCAGCCTCCATCCTCTACAAAGCGGAGAATCCTACATAAATACTAACTATACTTATAAATTATTTTTCACTGTGTGCAGTCAAATTAGCCGTGAAGTATGTTCTCAAAACTCACAAGCCTCAAAAGGCAACCTCTGAGCTTCCCTTAAATACTAAAACCAGCTTTAGTGTGAATATTTTTTAAATGGAGGTATTTTTCAACTTGGTCTTGCACAAATAAAACCAAGAGCAGCTCAGCAAATCCTCCTCAAAAAAGAAATTACGTGTCAGAAAACCTACCTGGGCAGTAAAAGCTGACTGTCACTAACGCACAAATACATAGATTTACTTTCAGAAAAAGTTATGTCATTGTATCATGTAAGATATTTGGAAAGCTCAATAATCACTAGGTTTTCATACAAAGTTCTTTCTTTTGTTTATAGCTATGAAACACATCTTTACCAAGTGAAGACTTGACAAGAACCAGGTTGAACAACTATATTCACTATTTACCTCCTTTTCTTTTTGCTATTACATGGTAAAATTACAGAGAACGTCAAAATGTTAAATCAATGTAGAATTTACTTCTTCCTGGCAATATGCCTTCATGCAAACTACCTCTAATTATAATTCTTTATCTGTCACTGAGTACTCTTCATTTTTTAAATACAGGAGGGAAGCCAACCTGTGTATGATACTTTATTTTCCCACTTGAAAATAAGATCATGAACCACTACCTCAATCACAACAGTTAGTAGGTCAGACTATATAAAAATTGATAAACTGGCTATTCACTTAAATTTTCTGCCTCTGTCAACATTCAGATTTCTGTTTGTGGGAAAGTAGAAGTATGTTCACATGCTTACTTCATTACCACTTTAAAAAAAATTTGACACTTGTTCAACAAATTGTTGCCTGACCATCAAGTTAGTACCGGAAAACATGAAATGTAGAATTACAATGTCTGTCACAAATGAGTTAAATAAAGATAAAAAGCCAGTACCTAGAGATCTACATTTATGGAATGTGATGAAGCTAGAGGTTGAAGAGGCAGACCTGCACAGCGGATGGCAAGACATAAACCAGACAAGTACCCGAATCTCCTGCTCTCACCCCAAAACCGCTCACTCGTTAGAGACTAAGGCTGCTCTTGGCCAAGTCACAGGGCAAGCTCAACCTGGGCAGAGCTCTCTGCAGAGCTCTCCTGCTGGCGCGAGCACAAGCCTTTCGATTTACGCTACTCCCAGCAAGCTGGGCTCAAAAAGCTAAGGAAAACTTTTATCTTATCTTTCATCTATCTATGAGCTTCCAGAAGCACAGGACAGCTATGCAGAGGTCTGGAAAAAGACAGAAAGAACGGGCAGGCAGGGAAGACTCCATCGCCATCAGGGTGTAACTGCGGTCTCCCCCCAGTCGGCTGCAGAGGGGAGGAAAGGAAGGAAAATTCAATGACTTATGTCTTCATATGCTTATCTGAGACTTTTGTCTTTCAGGAGCACCCACTCCCTGTAACCCAAACCTGAAGAAGCAGCAGAGTATCAGGTCACCAGGCAGAGCTGTATCCCAGAGTCTGCCAAGGGAAAAGCATCCCAAGGGTGGCAGGTTGCCACCATGTAAAGGGACAGGCTATTTATGGAGAAATAATAGCCTTAAATTACATTAAAAGGCTTCAATATCGAGCAAACCGGTGACTTTTGTAACTGATTTGCTTCATTAAAAAAAATGTTTAAAGCAAAGGAGATATTACAAGAAACACGGAGAACAGTGCAAGACAATATACAGCAGGCTACAGATCTTTGATAGGCTTTATCAGCAGTGGCCACCAGTTGCCACAAGTGAACTGGTGAATTTTCAGGCAGTGAGTGCTGTGAAAGCTGACCTTCCCTCTGAAGCCATCGAGCTGCTGGTTTGGTTAGCCAGGCAACAGAGCACACAAGATCCACTTACTTTCTTTCCATGATGAAACAAACAGCAAAATTAGAGAGAAAAACTTGTTTGTGTCTTCAAGGGCTTCTAAAAGAAACTCAGCGATAAAGCCATTCCTTGAGGCATACTGAACAAGGAGGTGTTTTGCTGCAGAAAGTTCGGGATTTTTTTTTTTATGGGAACTTCAATAACAATGACTGTTATTAAAGAGTATCAGCATACATACAAATGCCCCATATGAAATCACGGTTCCGCTGTGCTATGCTCTATAAACACATTCTTGCCCCAACATGCTTACGTATTTTGAGCACTCAAAAAAAAAAAAAAAGAGAGGCCGGTGACCCTGGTATTTCTGGAAGAGTTGCTGGCTGGCTGGCAAATAGCAATATCGTGACCTCCTAAGTAACAAGAAAGAGAAATGCAAACAACCAAGAAGAACGGAGCAAAACAAAAATATTTCCATAAGCAGAACTTTTTATATCCTGAGAAGAGATTTCTGACTCCACAGAGTCCAGGAGGGACACATTAACATGTATTATATGACGCTCAGTACCTCACAGCCTTCAATAAACTTATTTGCTAGGAAGCTCAGCAAGAAAACAGAAAAAATGAATTGTCTCAAATCCTATGGTGAAATTATTATGGAAGATATAATTGAACTGAGGTCTAGGGTTTATTTCTAGACCTCAAAAAAACCACCCCAGCATTGCTGTCCCCTCACATCCAAGGGGATCAGGCACTGTAAAAACAGATGGCCTGAGCAATCGTAAAACAAAGAGCAGTCAGAAACGGGCAAAAACATTGTAAGGCCATCAGTGGCTCTTTACTGGTTTGGTTTAGATCCCATCTAGTGAGTTCCAAAGGCAGAAACAGAAGGCAACATACCAGGGCCTCATTTCTTGCAATATGGACCCAAGGAAGCATGAAGGGAGGGAGAAAAGATATTTTCATGCTAAGATTTCAGTGAACCACAAAACAGGGAGAGAAAAATTCAGTTTTGCCAAAACCCAAGGAGAGCAGCACTAGGACAACTCAGGGTGCTTCTACATCAGTATTTCAAATGGAGCGGGGAGCGCCGTGTTGAAACAGCTTGCCCGATTCACTCCTGCCTGTCCTGCGCTGTAGAGCTGTACCCGGATTCCTTCTGGGTGAACTGAACCAAGAGGCTCGCTCCAGGAGCACGCCTGATGTGCTCCGACCACAGAGGTGCTTTTGTTCAAAGACCCAGTCCAGAACCAGCCTTAGGTAGAAGTCCTGAAACGTATGTAATGTGGACACCGAGTCCTCAGCACCTCCCACTTTTTGCTCTGTTAAAAGTTTACTCGATCACGTTGACTTAGCCTCAGAAACTGAGAGCTACAACCACTGCGGCAGCTCAGACGATTAAGAGACAATATACTAGGCACACAACATAAAAAAAAGGCTATCATTGAGATACCAAAGGTTGAAAGGAAGCTGAGAAGTGAAGCATCCGTAGGGAAGCAAAGCTTACGTCTGTTATCTCCGCAGCACTTTCATACTTGAAAAGAGTACAATGTATGACATAATTAAACAGCCACAACAAACTTCCCCTTCTCTATCACTGCTGTCAATGAATTCTCAGGGAAAAGCAAAACCTCCTAACAGCACCTCCGTTCACAAAACCGAGCAGGTGCCTGGCAGAGGACAATTAAATAAGAGGCGAAATCTCAGTTTACTCTAGTAAATCTCAGAGCTGCTCCTCAACAAAACCCTCCCCTGCAGCAGGTTCTAGATGCTAGCCTGTGGCACTGGTGTTGGAATGCTTTTATCATCGCCTTTTTTCCCCCCTCCTGATGCCATTTAGCTATCAGCCAAGTAATCTGACTGCGGAACAAAGTACTGAGGCTGCTCAGTAGCACCCACCATGTGCCACCGAGGGCCTGGGCACGAGAGGGAAAGGGACAACACGTGCCACGGACCTGCACATAAGGGCAACCATGGTAGAGGTCTGCTTGGTTTAAAAGTACACACAGACTCTGATTTCTATAACCATGTAGGATACTGATAAGAAACACAAGCTAATTACAGTTTCACAATAAAACACAGAAGGGAACTTAAAACAATCCAGCCCATACTCCTCATTAAAGTAATTCTTAGCACATGCTCCAATTGCTTTCATAGCCAGGTTTCAAGGTAAGAAGAGGCCATCAAAATGCCAGTCCACAGAGCACACTCCATCTTATCTAGATTGCGTTTCAGCTTGTTTATCTGGAGTGCCCTGGCTAAAGCAGGACCTGTGAAAGGCATTCAAAGCTGCAAAACCCAAACCACTGTACTGACGAGACACAGCAGCCTACGTATGCCCTCTCGCAATAGATGTAACCAAGGACAGAAGAGAAGTCTGAGAAAGACCATGAAAAAGACACTCCTGGCCCGGGGCATAATTGCTCTATACAGTGCTCTTGTGATCTCCTAGAAAATGCAAACAAATAAATAAAAATATTTAGGAGCAGTACCATCAGTCTCCACAAGTAACTTCATGTCTCTTTGTACTTAATGATACCGAGTGCAGTTATAAAATTTAGCAAAAATACTTAATTTCATTTGTTGCTACAACACAGCCTTCATACTGCATCTGGCTGTTAAGGTAGATGGAAAAGGGAAATTTAGAACTTAAACACTGCAGGGCTGTTTCTCTACAACCTATTAAATTTGTTTTCACCAGAACAGCAAGATTCAGCTCAGAGTAACAGAGAGATTACATCTGATCCTTTTTTCTTGGAAGCACCCTTCCACTGAAATACATCAGTGTCAACAGTTTTCAAAGAAATTAACTGAATTTGTATTTTTAGAGGCTAAACAGAAAGCCGAAGCCCAGGGACACACATCTGCTACAGTTCTATGGCTTCCAGCCACCAATGTCACTGTCGATGATTTTCCTCCCCGTAAGCCTCTCATTTCAGCCCCGCCGCCGTGGCTACCTCCGCAGCTAGCTCACCAAAAATAAGTATTTGTGTCACATCAAAATAAGCACCTGCCAGAGGCGAGCGGCCTGCCGCTACCGCTGCCACCACTGTTTTGCAATCCTCTCCCCCCTCGTCCTTACTCGCTGACCTTTCCACAACCATCCTGGCCTCCTTTTCTATTTGTTGCAACAAATACCTCCTTCCTCCATCACAACTCCCTCAGCTCCTTCCACTCCCTTTTCAGCACCTTCTTCATAAAAAAGGGTAGATTTATAAACAGAACGAATAAACTCGCATAGCATAAAAGGGTTTGCAACGTATTCCGCTCCCATTTTGATTCGCCTGCTCCCCACCTTGGACTTCCAGCACTGCAGACGACCGTACCTCTGCAAGACAAAGGCACGGCACTAGAGAAACAGCTTCTATTAAAGAGACAATTAAACCCTCAGCATGTACAGTCCTCCCGCACGCGCTTCGGAGCGCTACTAGAAAGCAGCCGAGGGTTTTGTTTCAGAATGAATACTCTGTACAAAAATGAAAAGCAGACCCTTAGCCAAGCCATAAGGGGAACTCGAGGATCCCTCATTTTCTTTTCTGAATGGCAAATTTGCAGTTTCATCCCCAAATCCTTAGAGCCGTGGAAACGAGAGCATCTGCCAGCTCACTGAACCACCTGAGTAACTTTTTCCAGCCTAACTTCAAACTGTAACAACTCACTACATCAAACTGCCAAATCTACAGTGCTCATTTCTTTCTGTGAATCCAGCTGTCATTTTTCCCAAATGCCTTCGCAGTCCCAACTCTCCCAATGCCAAAAAAAACTTTTCACAGATATACATAATTTTGCAAAACACATATGCTCTATGTATGGCACATGAAGTCAATTACCCAAGTTTACTTACTGAATTAAAGGATGACACACAACAGTAAAACAAAACCCTCTTGCAGACAGCAAAGACGTTAACCTTCTCCTCCCTCCGATGCGATACTCTCGCAAGGAGTGCTAAGGAGTTCTGAAGTCTGCGTTTTGAGTACCCCAGAAGATCTTTCACGCTTATCTCCGTGGCATCTTTTATTCTGCAGTTCCCACAGTGTTTGTGATCACCAGCACGCGGAGCTAAATGTAAAACGCGTTCAATTTGCAAGCACAAAACACGCACTAGGGAAAATATATTCCCTCGTAAAACTAAAAAAAA
>VXBO01003893.1:90681-128236 GCA_013400135.1 Rhinoptilus africanus
GGGGGGGCGACGGGGAAGCGGCGCGGTTGGCACGGCGGACATTTGCCATGCGCAAACAACAGGCACACAACGCTTTAACCTTTTCCAGCAGCCTACTTGGAAACTCGCTGTCTGGGTGTTTGTTGTTGTTTTTTTTTTTTTCCTTTCTCCTCGCTTCTCTTCCCGGCTTGTTTATAAGTGACGCTATCTGGCCCGCACCGCTCCCTCAGTTTTATTATCTCTTCCTCCCAGAGGGCCCCTATCGTTCCCTGCTTCGCTGGCTCCAGCTTCTCCCCAGCCCTCCGTCTCTTGCCAACAAAGTGATGGTCCCACCACCTCCTCTTCATCCCCTCCGCGTGTCCCGGTCTCTTCCCGGCCCCAGCTGTGTCTAACTGCTTCCACAAATCCCATTTACTCTTTTCCAGGTGAGCCTTTCCCAGCTGGGTGCCCCCAAAGCCCTCGATTCCCACCATCCTTCCCCCAGCGGCAAGTCTCCCCTTCTTTGAAGACAGCAGTTTGGTAAAATGTACCCCCCGTTTTTTTTTTTTAATAGTAAATACATGGCCACACAGTTACTGGAACTGAAACCTGCTTTTTTCCCCCCCGTTTCCTTTCCTTGATGTGCTGTAAGATGTGTTTTTATTATTGTTATTTTAAAGAAATCTGTGTTTCCTGATGTACTCAAACACCAAAACAACCCATAATAAAAAATTCCAATCAACACTGATGATTGTTTTGGTTTTGCTATGACATAGCCGTCTCTCGAATTCCCAGCTAATGGCTCAGCCGATTAATATTTCATAGCAAGTGCTGCTTACCGTGCCACTCTCACGTAAACATTGTTAGGAAGAAAGGAATCCCTTAGCTGACGGAGCGGAAGGGAAGGATGGCCTCCTGGGCTTGGCTATTAATTGACAAATTTACTAGGACTTCTTTGCAACCTTTTTATTTATTCATCTAAATGGACTGTAAATTACATTTTTACTTCATGAAGGATGGTGTATTTATTTAATCTGGAGGATGAAATGGCAAAGAATTCCAGGTAAAATTACCTTTGTTTTTTGACTTTGTTAGGTAAACCTGTACAATTTACGTTGTTGTAGAGTCTGATTTGAACTTTGAGATGTAAGAGGTACTGAAATGTCAGCATTTTTTTTTAACCCCGCTTTATGATCATATTGGCCTATTATTATTGCTCATGATATCCCTACTCAGCTGCCAGTCTGGGTCAGCTGCATTTCCTTAGAAACCACAAAGATTTGTAGATTTCTACATTTGTAGAAACTACAAAGAGCTAAAATATGGGGAGGGGGGAACAGGAACTCATTCAAGCCGCTATTATTTCTAAGTAAACTGGGATGTCGTTGAAAAGAACACCAGGATACCTTTTCCTCCAGTGGAAGATGTGAGTTTTCCCTCTGGTATCAACAAAGTCGTGATTTCACTCATTTCCTTTGGTGCAGGGTGATTAAGAGTGCATGGACGGCAGATACATAAAACATTGTTTGTCTAGAGTGTAGAAAAAGTTGAGGCCCTTCAAATTGGCCTTTATTACTGAAACCCACTTGGGTAGGCTTTAGTTCAATTTTTATCTAAAATGAAGAGGCAGGGTTGTACCTTCGTTCAAAATAAAGCTGTGAGGCAGCGCAGCCAGAGCAGCGAGAGAAGTGTGTCCTGTTTCCCTGGTGCTCAATGAAGCAGGACTTTGTATGTTCTTAGAAGAACCGGAATCACATCAAAGATACTGGCTACATCACAAGTTTTAACTGAGGGACCCACATGATCCAAAATTTTGTCTGGCTACTTGTCAGAGACTGCTTTTGATCTCCGCTAATGAAGTAGTCTCCTCTTTCCCAGCTTTCATTTACGGGTTCGGAGGACAGTGAAATGGGAGTGAAGAAGACATCTGTCTTGTCAACCCTCCTCTGGTAAGCTTCAGATCATGATTCCGAGATTGCTCCGAATTCTTTCTCTCCTGAGGAGGCTCCCGCTAGGTTTGTTACTCATAGGCTCCCATCCCGCTCCTCCTTATGATCTTTGGATAAAACAGTCACCCAACACGCTCCAGCCCAGCCATTCCCGGCTTCCTCTGTCGTTAGCGAATTCTGTGGAAATCCACATACGCTGTGTGTGCAGTAGGGAGAACAGTTACCTTCTATTCACTTCTGTTAGCTCTGTACTGGCTGGGGAAAAGCCAGGGCTGCCGCCTGAAAGAGGGAATTTTTACAACTGGGTATTATGTCACTTTCACTTTGCCTTTATTGCAAAGATTTTCCTCCGTTGAACTCAAGAAGCAGATGAAATACATGTAAGCGGTAATCAAGAAATGCCAGCGATGCTTGTATTTATTTCAAATGTAAGTAGAATTATCTTAGAGGGCAAGAAGTGGTTTGAAGTTGTATCCGTTATTTCCCCCCCTCCCATCTTCTGAATTGTTTTTATCCAGGAATTTAACCCCACGGAATATGATAGAGTCAGCATGTCCCTCTAAGGCAGTGTCTGTGTGGGTAGTATTTGTAGCATCCTTTAAGGAAGGTGCTTCCTCTTGATCACTTTCTTAGCAGCCACACTTAGCACATGTTGGTAGAGCTGGGAGATACCACGCGGTATTGATTTTGAGTCCATTTGGGTTCATTTCGGTGTTTGGTAGCTCCGGGTTGTGCTGTTTTCCTGCAGAGAGCTCTGACTGCCCTTCCAAAATACTCTGTGGCTGGTTTCCTTTCTCAGAGACCGAGTCAAAGGAAATACTTTACGGTGCAATAGCTGGGCAAACGCATATCCTACTAGCACGTGTCTTTTAACTTTGTGCCACTAAGTATAGATATTTAGTCTATAGAATTGAATTTACTTCCCTTCTCAGAGGCGCGGCTTCGTCAGCTCTGATGATTAGCTTTTGTTTGACATTCATAATATTGTATTTCACCGCTTGTCTGACGGAGCTGTGTGAAACTCCTGAGGGGGGGATTCTGAACCGTGACAACCCACACGGTGCTTTTTTAGACTTCACAAACCGCCTTCACGAGGCAGAAGAATATGACATGGGAACTGCTGGCTAGAAAGACAGGGAATGATAATGCCGGTGTAGTTGGGGCAGGGGAATGCTGTTTAGAATTTGTGGCTTTTACTGTGTGCTGTCAAAGGAAAACTGACAGCCTGAAAGAAAAGGCATCGTGGATGCCGTGGGTGGGGACTGTGCATCCCGCCTGGCTCTGGAGACGGTATAGATACTGGAGGAAAACATGTGAAAACCTGTTCCATCCACCCAGAGACAGAAAGACTCCAGGGAGAGACTCCCCATTCCGTGCTTTCTTACCTTGATAAATAGCAGGATCTCACTTCCTGACAGACGTCTGCATCCCTGCTGGTATGTGCGGCATTCATTATGAGCTTTGTTTGGAATCCTGGTAACCTCTAGGTGAAGGAACTCGTGTTACGGATTTGAAAAAAAACAACAACTTTTCTGACTTCTGTTCACAGACTAAGAGGTAAACATTACACAATATTTTGGAGGATTGTTACTCCTCCGCGGCTTTTAAAATTAGGAAAGTGTCACGACGCTGATGTCACTCTTCCACAAAAGAAGAGCACAAGGATTACCTTTGACATCTTTTCCACATGAAGCCACGGAGGCTGAATAAGTGGTGAATTCTTCTCGCTTCCTGGGGGTAGCCAGGTTAGTTTTGTGTTCTGTGTTTGCATCCTTCTGAAATCGCAGTTCAAACTTCATATTTCTTCTGCGATTTCGTATCCCGGGTGAGATGCACAGGTGAAATAAGCGAGTAAGCAGCAGAAGATCTTTTTGTGTGAGGTGGGCCTCAAAGAGGGAGGATAAAACCTGGCCCAGCCGAGCGGGAATCGCTGTCTCCCACAGGAGCAGGAGTTTACTTGCAGGCTTTGTGGTTGTCTCATTCGAGTGGCTGAAAGCGACGCAGACCGTACCGCTTGTTTGGCAAAATGTCTGCCACCAGGAGGTGGCTTCACTCAAATATATGTTTCTGTAAGATGAAGACAAACTTAAAATTTATTGCTCATTCCATTCATAACCAGAAGGTCTCCTGGCTTGCCAAGCTGCTGAATCAGCTTGGGTACCTCACCCTTGAGTCAGCAAAGCCTGAAATAGAAACTCGCTCCGTTTCCGAAGGGAGGAAGTACCGCTGTTGTCTGCAAATACAGCCCCATCTAATGTGCTTTTATAACTACAAACACTCGCTGGGGGAACTTGCATGACACTCTGCTTCTTTAACAACAAAAAAAGAAAAAAAGGCATTTTCTTACTCAGAATAGGAGTGTTAAGACTGCTATAAATGGATGCGGAAGCACCAAAGGGTAAAACCTCAGGAGAAAGACCGTACAAGTGACAGTTGTTGGTGGAACCTAGACTAACCAAGCACCAGCTCCCACTCCATCCACTCGCAGCTTTTCAGGACATTGAAATTTGGGGGAGAAGGGGCAGGCTACAACCCGGCTAAAGCAAAGTCTTGAGCCATTAAGAAATGGTGGCAAGAAGACAGGGCAGAAGCTACAAAACACTGATTGGGGTCAGCTACGGCGGTGCTCGTCCAGGATTCCCAAACTAGGCTCACGTCACTCTCGCTGCCATGCTGCAACACCCCCTATAGCACAGCTTAAAATAGCTAAAAACAGTGAAAATGACCAACGGTTGCAGTCAAGTAGTGGGAAGTGACACCGTGAAAGTCATCAGCAGGACTTCCGCGAGTAGGTGGAAGGCAGTGAAAAGGTACGTAAAAATAGTCCCTATGTGATATAAATTAGGGAGGAGTTTCTGTGGCTCCAAGTCAGGCCAAGAAGTAGAAAAATCATCGTCGTGTTGATTCGCCCCTTCTCCCCTTCTCATGTTGCCCAGCTTTTCAACTTGCCGTAGGGAAAGTCCAGTTGTATTTTACTTTTCTCTGGAAACTTTTCCTCCCTCTCTTCTGAAAGAAGGGCTGGATGCGCCTACGCTGTTCTCCTGTGCCGCAGCACGACCTGCTCCCGTCTAACCGGGAAGGTCTCATATAAGCCTTTACCTGTATAACATCACAACTTACATGCCCTTGAAAATCATATTTATGAAGCCAACACTGTAGAGAAACAGAAAATAAAACCTTTCTGTTCTCACGGGTCGCTTATTTAGACAACCTGTCTCCCCAGAAGAGTTTCGGTGGGAGATCCTTATGGATAAGGGAGTTCTCCTTTACGCAAAAGGATGCTCAGAACTGAACTATTCTAAACTCGTCTAACTATTCAGAACCAAACTTGCCTCAGTGATTCGAATAACCTCGCAGCCAAGTTTCCTCCTAGGGTGACACTTGGTGTGGGATTTTCCTGCAGTGCTATGAAGGAAACGCCGGAGATTTGGAAAAATTGTCACTTCTGCAACGGGCCTGAACATCACCACACGCAACTTGACCATGTTCTGATTTTTGCAACAGCGCAGTTGCAAATTGCAACACATTTTAAATATAAAAGTGTTTTGGATTATTCAGCCGAAAAGAGGTGGGGATGACACTTGATGGGCACAATTACAGGTTTATGCAATCATCTTCTGCGTGCACCCCGGGTTTGGGAGAAAGACCTGCTGCAAATCCACGGAAAATCCTGGCTATGGGATTGTAGGTGCCGCAAGGAATTACACAGCATAAAACTTGGTAAAACCTTTGCTGTGTGTTCACCAAGCCCTTTTTAAATGTGGGTTTCTGGGGAGAAGAGCATTGCTGTGGCATTTTTGTGACCTGATCCCTTGTCTCGGTTGATCTGCTGTGGAAAGGTGGCCCCAGGTGCCGCTGAACTGGGAATGGACATGGCAAGAGGCTGAGCGTTCCCAGCTGCATCCCAAACAAATTCGTTTTCTCTTCGTCCAGCTTTTTTAATGTATTTTAACTACAGTCCCAGTGTATTTTAACTACAAGTCTGTTACTCTGCACCGTGGGTGCTAGAAACATTTAAAAAAGCCCCAAAACAACCCAATATTGAGTTGTGGTGCTGGAGCGTGTCTGGAGAAGGGCAAGGGAGCTGGTGAGGGCTCTGGAGCANTAATACTGGATGTTTGGTGATTTTCTATTTTTTTTCCCCAGGAAGGGTAGAGCATTCTTCTCACCTGTACCTGACATTTCACCTGCGTGGCTGCAGCTCCGATGCTGTCTAGGAATACAGAAGACCCCCAGTACTCCAACCCAAGCAGATAGACCTGCACAATTTAGCAATGATGTGACAAATGTGACACAGAAAGGCATTGACGAAGTATTATATCAATTTTTAGTTTGTATTTAGGATGATTTCTACATCTAAGCACAGAAAGAGTGCGCTTCTCCTGTCTGCAAACACAGGAACGGGTCATTATTTCAATTTATCGCTGTGGAGGTAGGATTAAGCCTTTGATGAAACAAGAAGAAATTATACAGGGCAATTTGACCCCTGCTACATTAGTGCGGTGACCGAAATTGGGGTGGCCCAACACAGTGCACTGGGTGATATATTTAGCATTTGTGTTGATTAAAAACCTGATTTAATTCCAAACCGGTGGCTGCTGCACTTCGCTCTTTGTGACTTAAAGATTTTATTTACACCGCACAAAGAAAAGACTACAGTAAAAGATTATTTTGGGGGCTTCAGACTCAAATACTTAAAAATTACAAAAAGATTACATTGATTTTAACATTTGGGCGCTCTCAAATAATATCCATGGAGGGCTTGGTGCTCTCTGAGTATTTGGGACTTTTGCGGGGCTATCGATGGACCGTGAGTGTTCAAAGCTGAGCGTGAACGTGTGTTTCTGCCACACATCCAGCGCTGTTTCCAGGGAACAAGATGGGAAGAAAACGTTGCTGAAAACACTAACGCACAACACTTTGGCAGAGATGGTTATCGCGTCTCCGAGTCATTTTTACCTGTGTTGCTGCCCTGACAACTGCGGCATATTGTGGAAATAACATGTGAAGTCACTCAGGTCTGGGTTCTGCTGTTTCTGGACTAGACGAATCCGATAAATACCTTTCGATGGAGGTAAGAGAAAATGCAGCAAAGGAGAAATATCTGTCCGGGGGTACTGAAAACACAGCAAATACTCATCAAAAAGGGGAGTTGTGGGGCAAAACAAAGCGTCAGAGAGAGCACAGTGGAAGATCGCGGAGAGAGAGAGGATACAATCCAGTGATTATTGGCTACATCCAATCAGGATTTAGGAATGGGGCCCTAATCCTTTTAGAGACCGGGAATCTCCTTGGATTGGGTGATGGGAGTACCCGCAGTCACACTGGATAAGCAAAAATCAAATAACCCTTGTGTTTCGCGGCACGCGCTAAACTCCTAACGACACAGTCAGGAAAAACCGTAACCCATCACAGCCTTTTTGGTTATTTCCCACCAAATTTGCAGCTTTCGGAGTCTCCCCGCGATTGGCACCTGCAAGAACTGCTCAGGAGTTTTAGATAGATGAGTTATTTACCAAACGACACCTCTGACAGGGAATTTGCTGCCGTTTTCTGCTGTGCTGCTGCTATGTGTGACCCTGTCCTGTCACCGCATGCCTGAAACTGTCCCACGTCTTGTCTCTTAATTTGGTAAATCATTTCCTAGAACACTCAGGAAAGCAAAGAAGGAGCTGAAAATGCCTCTCCGTATTACTTCAGTCCAAACAAACACACAGGCAAACAAGCAGATTGTGTGTCTTACCTGTCTAATCAAAACATCTCGGTTATTAATGTTAAACTCCTGGGGGGCTGGAGAACCTGCTCCCGAATGAGCTACAAAGCTGAATTGCGGCTGAAAATATTTTTTAAAAGTATTATTCCACCGTCTTCAGCTGATGTTTCTGCACGGTGGGAAGAACAACGTCCCCTCTCCCCTGTGACGCTGGAGTTGAGTGATGGTTTTTGGCAGCGCTGGGTTGATGGTTGGACTCGATGACCTGAAAGGTCCCTTCCAAGCTGGATGATTCCGTGCTTCTGTGGTGCTGTGGTGTCTCCGCGGCGCTAACTGCTGGGGATGTGACACGCTGCTGCGGATCCCTGCGGGAGGTTCGGGAGACAAAGGCGCGTGGCTGTAGCGAGAGAAAAGGCTCCAGCCATAAAATGGGAAAGTGGGGGCTGAGAAGCAGATTTATTGTGGTAAGTGGCTTTTTCCTGTCTGCTCATTTCTCCTCCTTTACCACCCTCATTTCAGTTCCGTCCTCAGCTTTGGCTCTGTGGAAGAGCAGGGAAAATATTCTATTCTCCTTTCACTGTTGTAACACATACTTATTAAATCCCATTTTGTTATAACCCAAATAATGATTGCCATGTTCGTTGGTTTGGGGTTTTTCTCTGAACCATTTGAGCTCTTAACAAAGGATTTACCCTTAACCTGGATCTCTTGCTTCCTTTTCTTGTTGCGGTCAGTCCAAACTCAAAGTACACACCGTGCTGCTTTAGCGGCGATTTGTCTTGAACGGAGGTGTGTTGATTTTTCACCAGATTTTCCACCAGATTTTTTCACCCTGCCCTGTCTCACCCACGCCTGCTTGGACCAGGAGGCACCGAGTTCATCGCTTTGCTCCAGCCTCAGACTTCTTCTGGAAAGCCAGACCCATGGGCACGGCTCCTGGAGAGAGGAGCATCTTCCTAACCTCAGCTGTCCCGCAAACCATCCCACAGCCCCCCTGCTTCCCCAGGGGGAGCAGCCTGCCTCGCTAACCACAGAAACTGCAGCAACGCGGCGTCGATGACTTGATTAATTTTTTTTTCCCAGCGAGGCAACACACGGCAGCAACGATTTCGTGGGTGGGTGTCTCTGTCTTTGAGAGGACGGAGCTTCGGGTGGTCCCTGCCTGCAGCCCACCACTTCTACACCGCTCGGTGTCCTTAGCAGAGGATGAACACTTGGAATTCGGGGGGCTGAGATCTTTTTAAAATGATATATTGAAAACCAAACAGCTGGTTGGCAGGAATAAAAGATGCTCCAGGGGTGTTGCAGCAGCGTGGGGCTGAGGGCAGGGATGTTCTGGGCTGGCCGGGCTGCCCCATCCACCTCCTGCTCTGCAAAGAGCTGGCAAACACCACGCTGCAAAATATCTCCGTTTTATAAAGCCTTAAATCCTACAGAAAATCGGGAGGCACAGCCGAAGAAACCTCTTTGTAGGCTGTAAATGTTGTATTTAGCTTTTCTGAGTGTAGCGAAATCTCAAAGCTTTATTCATCAAAAGCAGCCAAATCTCCCGGACTGTGGTGGTGGACGACTTTTATGTATAACAAATAATAACTGACTTTAATTAGCTTGATTTACACAAAAGATATCATCGTTGAGCTCTCTGAATTAAAAGGGCAGAACATCCTTCGTGGGGGAATGCGATTTTTGAAGCCTGACAACTTAAAATCAGCGGGAAGATTTTAGCTCGGGCTGCCTGGGGGGAAAAATCACCTTTGGCTGAACAAAACAGGAAGGATTTCAAGCCCACAACAGAAGTTTTTCAAGAAACTAACGAAAGTGGAGGGTTATAGTATAAACTGTTTTGCAATCGCTGGCCCCAATCCTGAAGATGTTTCTCACACGCGCTTAACTTTGTATACCTGGTTGGTTTTGCTGACCTGCACGGGAGTATTTGCACGTGTAGATACAAGTAAATGCTGAGTGTTTACAGAGCGGAGCGTAAACTGCGGCATTTGTTACCGAAAAAAATGACATTATGTCAAGATCTCCATAACTGGCCCATTGAGATTCTTTGTGTTAGGGGAAAAAAAAAAAAAAGCGGAGAGATTCAGGAATTAAGATTCCTGAGGCGGTCTCAGGTCTGCTCCCTCCTGTGAATGGGATCTGTTGTTGTGCCGGATCCCAGCACTGGGCCGCGAAACTTATTTGGCAGCTATTTTTTAAAAAAACGACACTTTTATCAAGTTTGAATCTACTGCTCGTAGGAAGACATTGTCTGCGTTTCTGCCTGCTCTCTGATGCGTGTCAAAGCTAAAAGAAGGTATGTTTGGCCACTGGCTGAGACTGGAAGGTTTCCTCGCATTGATGGGAAGCGAAAAAATATTTTTATATGATTTTTAAAAATTTGTTTTAATTTTTTATTTTAATATATGGGAGTATATTCTACCTGCCGCGAAGCGCCCCTGCGCCAGGCATAAACCACCTCTGCACACTGCAGCGCTGCCGCTGGTCGGCTTGGTTCTGTGCCGAAGCCAAACGGCCACGGAGCCGACTCACATTTTGGCATTTTGTGTTTATACACAAGAGGACGATGTTTGCAAGCAATGGGGAGGGGAAAAAAAAGTCGCTCATTGGCACCCCGGTCCCAGCAAAGTCTCTCCCTTCCCTGCTGCATCGGCAGAGCCCGGGAACATGGCCAGAGCCTGGATCTGGCGTGGCGACTTTGCTCCAGCGCTGGGTGAAGCCGAGGGGTTCCCTGTTCCCTCAATCCCCCACATTTTGTCCCCACCTGCCCTGTCCCCGGCCGGCCAGGCTCTGGGGCTGCTGGAGTCCCAGATGGACCCCAATTTTGGCATGCCTGGTGCTCCCCCATCCCTCCCCATCCATCCTGACCCCGTGCCATGCTGCCAGCATCCTTCATGGCGCTGCAAATCCAGCTTCGGCTCTACGGACACTTTTCGCATCTTCTTTATCATTTTAGGTCCAAAATTTTCAATGTAGCATTGCCGGCACCAGTATCCTACTTGCCACAGGCTTTATTTTCACTCACTGCCCCTTTTTATCTCCAACTCCCTCACCCTAAGCCTTATCCTGGGGTTTTTTTGCCTGTCCCCAGGCAGTGTCAGGGTTTTCAGGATCTACTGCGGAGGGGATGGGGATGCTGGCCACGCTCTTTCTCACCTGCTACGTCCTGGCATACCTGGCTCTATGGTGCTGCTGCTCCCACCCGCCTCTCCTGGCATTCCCTAGATTTTACCTGCAGCTTCTGGCCATGTCGCAGCCTGTCGGTCACTGAGGAGAGGCAGAGGAGGGTCCCCCTTCAGCCCCCACCAGCGCTGCTCCTCTCGGTGTCCTCTGGCAAGGTCGGAGCCACCGCCACCAGCCCCATCCTGCCCCGCAGCATCCTGCATCATCCTTTGCTGGGGGAAAGACACAGCCGGGACAAACCAGGCAGACAATGCCATGGGAAAACCCTGTCCTGGGATGCCAAAACCCCATCCCTGTTCTGCTTCGCCCTGTGATGGCGCTTGTCGGCATGGCTCTGCCACAGACCTCAGGATCGAGAGCCGGAGCTGGGTCCTTGGGAGAGTTTGGCTGAGGCCAGTCACCGCTGACTTCGGCAGGAGCAGGTCTCAGCTGCTGAAAATCCCATCCAGATCCGCTGCGAGGTGGAAACAAGTCATTAAACCCTTGATATCGGGGCAGTAGCAACTCTTCATCAAGCAGAAAGCACAGAGCGTTCGGTTTTCTGCCCATGGAGGGGAGGAGCGCTCCCCAGAATTTCTCATTCTGGGTGGGCACCCCCAGAATTTCTAAACGCTTTTTCACAGTTTCTAAAACTCTTCAGGTTTTCTGCTGGAACGCGACAAAAAGATTTGATGAAGGACGAAAAGTTTCGCTGCCTGTTCCTGGCATTCCTGGTTGGGATTTGGGGTCCGGCGGTTCCTCCTGGCTGTGCCGCGCTCCTCCGGCTGATGGAGACGGTGGGACTGAGCCAGAGGGACGGCCAGGCTTCGCAGTGCCAGCGGGGAGCCGGCACCTCTCCTGCATTTCCCTGCACCACTGGGAGCCGTGGAGAGGGTTAAGGAGAAAAAGCAACGTTGGGGTGATGGGAAGAGGGAAAACAGAAGCAGCTTGGCCAGCTGAAGAGGAAATGCTGGGACACAGATGTCCGTGGAAAGCTGAAGCCACTTACAGAGGATGCGTTTACTCTTATTTCCTTCCACTACGGCTTAATTGCAATGTTTTTTAAGGACAGGTAGGACTGGAGCTGGGATTCTGCCTAAACACTTCTCCGTCCCGCATAAAAGCACTGAATTTAATATTAACAACAATTAATCACAGCTACCGGGAAGCACCAGGCAGTGTTCCCCGGCTCCGGGAGCGCTCGATTCCCATGCTCAGCCCCATTAATTCCCATCTCCAGCCGAAGAGCGCTGGAGAGTTGCCGGGAAGCGAGGGGCTTCCCCGCGCCGCTGATATTTATATCCAGAGCTGAAGTTGTAGCAGCGCCGGCACCCCCTTCCCATCCCCTCTGACCGTGATTTGCTGTGAATAGAGGCTGGTTTCGGACACATTTTGTCTCTCCCGTCAGTAGGAAGTGGCTGCTTACCCTCAGCTCATCCACATTTTCGCTCCCCGTGTCCCGAAATACCAATTCCAGGCCACAGCGGGCTGGTTGGAGCCAGGTCAGGTCTCAGGTTTGCTCCGAGGCTGCTGCGTTTGTCCTGTTGTTGCTACCACGACTCCCTCTCTCATTAGCAGCACTAATTGCTCATTGCACGTTTTGCATACGTGTGTCGGTATTTCAGAACAGCTCATTTTTGCATCCTGTAATTAAATCGCCACTAATTGAACGCGTTAGAAAAGGAGCGGCCAAACGAGATATCCCGTTCGGGAGCGCTGGGTACATATATAATAATCGCAGGGGAATTCACTATAACGCAGCACCAACCGCGGCAGGAACGCGCCCGTGAGCACCCCACACCCCCTCCGGTCCTCCAGGGACCCTCCCAGGTCCTGGCCCACCACCCACCTCTCTCTTTGCCTCCCTCATTTCCAGCAGCCAAGCGAGCTTCCCAGTTGAACCACCCACCACCAGCCCCCCCCGTCCCCCATTTGGCAGGGGCTGCGTTTGCTGGACACCCCGTGGGGTGAAAAATGACCTTCCCCGGGCTCCGGGCTGCCCTGGCTCCTCTGCCTCTCACCCTGAACGTCACCCAGGCGTGCTAAAGCAAACGGTGACCTCTTGGGGCCAATATCCAGGCTTTTCCCGATCCTTTGGGGCATCGCTGGTCCCCAGCTCGAGGCTCTTCCCAAGGCAGGCTTGCTCCCCATCCATCGCCCCGTCTCCACTGGGAAGGTCCCCAGTTTTGGGTCCCAACCCCTTTCCAGCCTGCAAATGGGCAATTCTCATCATGGGATCACAGAACTGTCAGGGTTGGAAGGGACCTTAAAGATCATCCAGTTCCCACCCCCTGCCCTGGGCAGGGACACCTCCCACTGGATCAGGGTGCTCAGAGCCCCATCCAGCCTGGCCTTAAAAACTCCCAGGGATGGGGCTCCCACCCCCTCTCTGGGCAACCTGTTCCCGTGTCTCACCGCCCTCATGGGGAAGAACTTCTTCCTAACATCATCCCATGGGTATCAACCGAGGGAGGTGTCCCCAAAGCACCTGGAAGCTCTTCAGGACACGGCTTTACCTGCCCTCGTGATTCAGTGTCCCACACATGCGTGTCTTGGGCAAAATGTACCGATTTTGGGGCTCTCTGCAGACATAGTGCTCTGGTTTGGGAGGGGGGGCTTCATCAACGCTGCGATGCTGAAACTCTTCCGACGCTGAGCAGTGAAATGGGGACGAAATCTGAGCCTGGCCCGAAGGCTAGGGATGGTGCAAGCCAAGGTGCCCTCTGGGCTCCAGAAGGTCCCAAAAAGGAGGGAATTGCAAGGAAAGGGGGTTTTGTTTGCTCTGGGGTCTGTAAGCAGCGGCTTGAGATGGTTGGGCAAGATGCCACCAGCGTGGGGGATGCAGCGGGCAAAGAACTGGGATGGCAGATTTTGGGAGCCACTTGGGAAGGGAGCGAGTGGCTTGGTAAACATGCGGTATCCACAGGGATTTCACAACTGCAGCACAGGGCATTTTGGGGACAAGGTTTGGTGGGGTGTTGGCCGCAGCACTGAGTGTGTGGGGACAGCAGGAGACAGGCTGGACGAGGACGGTGGCACAGGGACACCTCCACCACACTGCAGGTGGAGCACCGGGGCTTCTCCCTGGCTCCTGGCAGACCTTTCCAAAGGTTTTTGGTCCTTTTGTGATGAAAGGGGCAATGAATCCCCACATTCCCCATGTGCGGTTCAGGGCCCGTGCTCTGCCATGGCGTGGCTATGGCTGCAGAGGTGCCGAGTTTGGCTCCCTCGGCACCCCCACCTTGTCTCCCCCTGCTGTGTCCGAGGGGATGCCTGTAAAAACCAGGAATCGAATCGACATCACTGCAAATGAGCTGCTGGGATATGGGACATTTTCACCCCTGAAATGCAGAGATGCTGCCGAGGGGTCGAGGTTGCGGAAGGCAACCAAAGGGGACCGCAAACCCCTTGGCTTGTGTTTGGATGTTGGTAATGCCACCGCCGGGCTTTGGGAAACCTGCTTGAGGCTCCCCTTGGTGGGACCATCCCAAGAACAGGCAGGATCCGGCTGTCATGGGCCCCTCGGCAGCACCAGCGGCGCTTCCCCAGCGACGTCTCTAAGTGTTTGTCTTTTCCATCCCAGAGATACGGCAGAGCCACCGCCAGCACCACGTCTCCATGGAATCGGTTTCCTTTCTGCCAGGAGCGTTACCGGCTCATGATTCACATCGTTACAGCAGCTTTGGAAGGGAAGTGCTTCTCGCCAGTCAGACCTTCACACACGTCGAGATGCCACGGTTTTTCCAGACTTTCCAAAGGAAGCCGCGGCTGAGTGAGACATTCCTTCTCCTCTTCCAGCTTTCTTGGAACAACCTCTTTTGATTAGCGAGTGAGGCGGATAGTTGGAAAGGCAGACGGACAGGCTGGCCAGGCGGTACAGTTACAATGAGCAGTTTGCATGAGCTCCAGCCTCCGGTGGGGTGGCCCCTCTCTCTGCCTCTCGCTGGGTGGCTGGTGAGAGCCCCTGGTGTTTGACGTGGTCCTTGGCCCCTGTCCTCCTCCGTGGTCCAGACCCTCTGCCCTCTGCCCTGGTCCTCAACCCCTGCTTTCCTCCATGGTCCCCAACCCTCCGCCCTCCTCCATGGCCCTAGACCCCATGCCCTCCTCCATGGTCCCAGACCCTTTGCCCTCTGCTGTGGTCCTCAGCTCCCACCCTCTTCCATGATCCTGGACCCCTTGCCCTCCTCCATGGTCCAGACCCTCTGCCCTCTGCTGTGGTCCTCAACCCCTACTTTCCTCCATAGTCCCCAACCCTCTGCCCTCCTCCATGATCCTGGATCTCCATGTTCCTCCTCCATATTCCTCGAACCCCTTCCCTCCTCCATACCCCGTGCCCTCTGCTGTGGTCCTCAACCCCTACTTTCCTCCATAGTCCCCAACCCTCTGCCGGCAGGAGAAACAGAACAAGCGTTGTCCTCCTCCATGTTCCTTCCTCCATACCCCGTGCCCTCTGCTGTGGCCCTCAAACCCCACCCTCCTCCATGATCCTGGACTCCCTGCCCTCCTCCATGGTCCTCAGCCCCCTGCCTTCCATCGTGGTCCCTAATCCCCTTCCCTCCTCCGTGGACACAGTGTGTGGTGCTCAGGCTGTGGTTCGCAGCACGGCTCCCGCCCAGCTGCGGTTCCTTTGCCATCAGGGAGAGGACAAAGGCTGCATCCAGCATCTCCGGGGCTCAGCCAGGGCGTCCCTGCGGAGCTCTCCCGGAGACAGCCTCCATGCAGGATGTGACGGTGATGCTGGAGGGGGGAGAAGCAGCCGTGCACCTCACGGAGCATCCCCCCGCGCAGCCAGCCCACCCTGCTGCCGAGGCGGCCGAGCCGTGCGTGGCGCTGCCGATGGGGCTGACCCACGGGGCATCCCGCCGGCCGCCGTGAGTGTGGGCCCACGGCTGTGACTCAGCCCCACGGCTCCTGCTTCTCCCCGGAGCCCCCACGGGTGAATCGGAGCTGGCTTTGTGCCGGGCCCGGGGGGACCCCGCGGCAGAGGGAGGGTTGGATTGTCTCTCCCAGCACTTGGCATGGCGGGGCCTCTGCGGGAGGAGGGCGGACCACGCTGTGTTTGAGGGGCCACGCACAAAGGGGGCTTAAAAGAGCATCTCCTGGTGCAGGTGGCAGCGAGGGTCTGTCCCGGCAGGGAGGATCAGGCTGCCCCGACGGGCAAAGTGGAGGAGCTGGGGTTTGCTTTGCTGGTGTGATCCTGTGGCACGGGAAGCCAGGTGGCAAAAAAGCAACCAAATGGCTCAGGTGTGTCCGACGGGTCCGGCGGGAGGGACGGACACAAGGGATGGGTGCGGGGAAGGGGACGGGAGCTGCGCCCCCCTGCCACCCCAGCCCCAGTGCTCGCCCCGGCAGGAGAAACAGAACAAGCGTCTCCAGGGAGTGTGTTTGGAAAATACCAGGTTTTATTAGACAGGCTGATGTTCAAACTGACAGTTTCATCCCAGTGCACACGATGACGGGTTCCTACGTGGGGCTGTGTCCCAGCTCCCTCCCTCCTGCGATGCTCCCAGGTGAGGCGCCCCCCCCACCCCAGCACCGTGGGGGCTTGGGGTTTCTTAGCAAAATGAAAAGGACTCCCTGCTCCCCACTTCCACCCCCAGCTTCCCAGAGCTCTCCTAAGAAAGCTCGGAGAGCGCTGGGCTGTGGACCGCAGTCCTCTTGGGACTGACGGACACTTGGATCCACAAGACAGAAAGCGTCTCGGTGTTGGCATCTCCCGGAGCCAGCACGGAGCCGAGCCACTGTATGTCAGAGGGAGCAGAAAACAGCCCCAGCTTCAGAGCCCCGCTGCCATCGCTGCGGAAAGAGAACCCTAACGTAGGATATCGGAGGGGGGGATAAAGGGGTTTGGCCTTCACGGAGGAGCCCCATCCAGGACATGGGCACCAGGGCTTTGCACGGGGGGGCTGAAGGGAGGAGAACGGGAGGAGGGGAGCCAATGGGTGCTGAGGGATAAAGCAAAAGAAAAGGAAAACCGAGAAGGGATGGGGAGAACGGTGGGGGCGGCCTGAGAGCAGAACAACGGTGCCTACACGGCCATACGGGAGAGTCAGAGCGCCTTCCTGGGATGGGGGGGCCTTTCCCCAGGGACCCCAGAGCCCACGGGCTTTGGGGGGACAGGGCAGCAAGGAAAGAGATGGTGCAATATGGCACTTGCAAATAGAAATGTTTGCTGGCCTTTGCTTGCCGTGACAGTGACCCACAGTGACGGCAGGAACGGTGACAACATTAGCCCCTTTCTGTCGGTGTTTCTATCCCGTTGGCTCTTAAGAAAAATCATGCAGCCCAGCCCGGCGGGGGGGAGCGAGAGGTGAGGAGTGGGTGAGACAGAGAGGGAGGCCGACGAGCAGCGGGATCACGTAGGAGAAAGCAGAAGGAAGAGCTGCGGAGTGGGGCAGCAGCTGTGGGGCAGGTTTGAGCCCTCCCGGCGCCGGATCAGGAGCACACCACTTCCCTCCAGGCTGTTCTGGCTGCTGCTTTCTCTGACGCTCTCCTCGCCTTCACTCCTACCTCCAGTCCCCTCTGCGCCGCGGGCAAAATCCCTCTGCTCGAGCCCTGCCCCTTCCCAGGCTTGGATGAGTCCTACCTCCAAGCAGAGGCAAGGAGCATGGGAATCCCTGGGGCAGCGTCTCCCCAAACTCACCTGGGCTCAAGGCGACCTCTTCTTTGCAGAGCCTTGCCTCGGTGCCAGGGGACGCGGAGCTCCCACGGACCTTCTGCCATAGCCCATGTCCCGTCGGGCACGTGGAGACAAGAGCGCTGCCCTTCACGCCTTTCCCATCACAACGCAGCCTTCCGTTCCCAGCTTCCTTTTTTCCCTCTTTCATTCCTTTCGCCTTTTTCTTGCCTCACCCGGCACCTCCACCTCTTCTTTGTGCCTGTCAAAGGTAAGTCCCTCTGCTCCAGAGTTTTCCTGGAGAGCAGCGCTGGCTGTGGTCGTTTGGCAGGAGGAAGGAGAGAGGAGGTTCAGCGGGTTGTTGGTGGGGTTGAAGGTGCTTGTCTCCATCCAGGGCAACATCTACTTCTTGGCTGGTTTGTGCTCAGCTCGGCAGCCGGCTGTGCTGGACGCAAGGGCCAAGTGACAAGGCCACCCCTAATCCTTGGTTTTCACTGCAGGGTTTCCAGGTAGGCTGTCCCCAGGGACCCTCACCCTGCTGGGGTGTTTCTGAAGCAATACGCATTCTCCTCCCGGGACTGAGTCCTGTTGCATAGACAGGAGCCAACAAAATCGTGGCTAAAATAGGGGAAATTTGGCAAACAAGCCAGAGAAACCTGCCTGGGTTGTCCTAGGCAGAGCAGATCAGTGGTGGGGTGAAAAAGATGCTCTTAGTGACCCCCTTCACTGTTCCTGCCTCCCTCCCCAGAGCCCAAAACCACAGGGGTCTGACCCTGAGAAAACAGCAACACGGAGATGAAGGAGGTCAAAGCCTTAATCCTCGCAGCCCTGCTGATCCGCGGGCCTGACTTGCCAGCACGGGTTTGTGAGGTTAATGACACGCACGGGCACCAAGTGCCCTCTCCCTGTGCTGGCCCGGAGGAAGGAAAACCTGCTCCCGGCTCCTTGTGGGACTGTGTGACTTGGGGTGCTGCTCCTCCTCCTCCTCCAGCACAGCTCAGCCAGTGCTGGCAGCTCCTTCCCAGCCCACCGCTTCCTCTGACATGGCCCACGGCTACTGCCTGGAGCTAGAAATGCCCCTGCAAAAGCCCTTTCTTAAGGCGAACACCCAGGTGAAGGCTGCAGAAGTTCAACTCAGCTCTTACGTGGAAGGAGAACTCACTGGGCGACCTAGAAGTCTCAGAAAGAAAAACAAGGTCAATATCTGCGGAGATTTGTCGGATGAAAACAACAGCTGGGGCCTGGCCTCCCTTTCCCTGCCCAGAGCCTTGCCCCCAGGGCTGCCGGTGGTGGCCCGGGTTAGTGTGTCACCGCTCTCCCCTGTGCTCTCACGCCGTGCCCTCATTCTCGCTCCCTGCCGGCTTTGGGGATGCAGAGGTTGAAATTCCTGTTCACGCACTCTTGGCACCAGTGGAAAAGCAGCTACAGTTCTAGCTCACCGTGCATTGCTCATGCTTACAGCTTAAACATTGCCTTCTACTTGAAAGAACAAAGATAAAATGTCAGGAATTCACAGTTTTTATTCTCTTTCTTATGCCCACCCATCTTCCCCTGCCATCGATGTCAACGACTCAAAGTCCTCATAGTACAGTAGCCTTTGCCAGCGTGGCACTCAAAGGGTTAACAGACCATGGCTTCTTGGACAGATAAGACATAAGCTCATTCACCGGTAGGAACACGTGGACGGTTGGCTATATTACAGAACACCTTAGGGTTTCTTGTAGCGATTCTTTGGGGTTTCGCCACAGCCAGTGATGTCGCAGGAGAGAACGTTGGGCTTCTTCCCCAAGCCGATGCTTCCCAAGAGATCGGGAAGCTCCCGAGTGATGGCCTTCTCGATCTTCTCTAGGAAACACCCTCCCATGTAGGAACACTGCTGAGACAGCAGCTTAAAACTGGTGATGGGGTTGATGCCAAAGAAGTCCTTGTAAGCCTCGCGGTTGGGGAGGTCAAATTTGCTGACATTGGTCTTTGCCAGAATGGACTTAAAGATAAAGAACTTGTCAGGATCTTCCACAATGTCCCTGAACACCAGTTCTCCATCGCTAAAGAAGGTCATTTTGTCCTTGTAGGTCTGTAGATAGCGATCGACCAAAAGGGCGTGGATGCGCACCCGGATGGCGTGCTGGCGGATGAAGGCGATCTTATTTTCCATCCTGTTCTCAATCACCTGGTTGAGATCTTCCAGGAGCGATATCTCTTCTTTGAGGAACAGGTCTTTGTGGGTATCCGGATGGTACTCGTGGGGCCAGAAGGAGCTAACGTACACCCTGGGTGGCTCCGTGACGTTGATGAGAGGAGCCAGGCTCCAGAACAAGGCGCCGTAGACTCTCATGAGCTCCTGGGTAGCCAGGCTGTCGGCTTTGTTCAAGATGATTCGGATCTGAGACTCGCGGCCCTTCAGCTGCCGAAACAGCATCTCCAGCTCCAAGCCCACATCCAGCTTCGTAGGGTCAAAGACAACGAAGATGAGATCAGCTCTGTCAATGAACCACTGGCACACGTCGTTGAACGGGTAACCTTGAGGAGAGGAAAGAGAGAAATCCAGCAGAAACGGCCAGGGCAGGATGAGTCCCTCTAGGCCAAGGGATAGATAAACCTTGAGCCTGCCGTGTCTCACGCCCTGTCTGGGCTGGACAAGGGGTGAGAGACAGCAGACTTCCCATGCAGCCCAGAACCTGTTTCTCATGTGCTGAAAACACTTCAGAGTTTCTTGGCATGAAAACCCATCCCTTTGTGTCTGGGCCTGTGGCTGCGCGTCTCCCTCAACCTCCCCTCCCAGCCTTCTTTCTCCCTGCTGCTGGCCACAGATTCCCGCGGCTCCCGTGAGCAGACATCCGCCACATCATTGCTTTCTTCAGCGGGCACCAACTGGCTCAAGAAGCCCTTGCCGGTCTCTCCTGGCATCCCAGGTGCCGTGGGGATGGTCCTTCTCTAGCCCCTGCTGTAGCCCCAGCCGTTGGCAAAGCCTGGCTCCAAGGGCGACAAACGGAGCATTAAATCCTGAGCCGAGGCAGACAATCAACAGCCCGAGGAGTCCCCAGGAAACGCCTTGCCGAAACGCCTGACTGTCACACCTCCAAACAGCAGAAAGAGCTGCTCTACCTGATCCCCAGGTCCCAGTGCTGCTGCCATAGCCGTAGGCAGACAAACATCGCCACCCCCTCCAGCACAAGACCCCTTTTGTAGCCTAGGGCTCTTCCCCGATGTGCTTCTTTGTCACCTCACATCATTAGGACGTCTTTTCTCGAGCCCCTTAGATGAACAGTAAACCCCTACCTCGTTCTTGCTGCTTGCGGTTTTCGATGATGCCCGGCGTGTCCACGAAGGTGACTCGCTCCAGCAGTTTGTGGGGCACCTCGATTCCTATCAGCTTCTCCAAGAAGTTCTGCCCAAACTTCTCCAGGGGCGAGAAGGAGCGGGCGCTGTCAGCCGCCATCACGATGCCCTCGATGGTCTTCAGCTTGGGGCCGTGCATGATGACAGTGAATTCGGAGGTGGTGGGTTCCGCTCCTGCCCGGCAACAAGAGGAGCATCAGAGCTGTGAGATCCATGCCAGGCAATGGACATGACGGGGATGGCCTGGGACTAGCCGGGGAGCTCAGGAGCATCGCTCGCTTGCCAAGAGATGCTAGGGGAAGGCAAGCAGCGGGGCTATTAAAGTCTTGCCAAACCTCTTGAGAAAATGCCAACAGGGCTGTCTCCTGCTGGGACTGGTTGTTCTGGACAGCACAAGGGGCCCTGGAGAACCACCTCCCGGGAGCCCTCATTACCCCAGCGCCCAGCCCTCAGCTGGGAGACGACATCCGTGGGAGCGGGGAGGAGGGGAGGGGAACGGCTTTTCTCCTGGGAGGACAAATTAATTGCCTCCACGTGAGGAGGGAAGGGGAGAAGCCAAGGGCGAGTTGCCCTTGGGATGTGACCGCTGCCCTCACGGTCGGGGTCGGAGGCGGCAACCCTGCGCTGCGGTACGGGGATGCTGCAGGGGGAGATGCCCTCCTCCTCCCCGGGGTGGGGAACCTCTCCCTCCGCCTGGCACCGCAGCCGGGTGGCACGGACCAGACCGCAACCTCCTCACCGTAACGGGAAGGGGGAGGTTGAAGAGATGCAGCCAGGAATTGCCGACGGCGGGGATGGATAAATGCAGGTGCCAGCGCAGCCGCGGCGGAGCAGGGAGGGAGCGGTGAGCGCGGTACCTGTGTAGAGCTGGTATGGAGTGTCGTCCAGCCCCAGGAGGTAGTTTATCATGGAGGATTTGCCGACGCTCCACGGTCCCAGGAATAGCACCATTGGCTTGGAAGTGATCTCCCCATCTGCGGAGAGGGGAAATAACAAGAGGAAGTGAAGAAACAATAGCCGTCGCCGCCGCGCGATTAACTCCCGGCTGTAACGAGCATCCCATCTGAGCGGCGCGGCAGCGCTGCCGGGGAAACAGCCACCCTTTTTGGGGGCTGCCAGCCATTCGCGAGCCAAGGCATCGCCCAGCGACGGGCCCCGGTGTCCGCAGGAGCGGGACATCACCACGCTCTGCAGGAGACTCCACCTCACTTGTCTGACATTCTCCGAGGTTTGGCCTTTCTTAGATAAAGGGAGGACTTGAAGGTCTTTTAAATCTTGTCTCTCTTCGGTTCCGGTTCAGGTCAATTTGGGGCTGGCTGCGGGGCGAGTGTGGTTTGGAGGCAGCCGCCGCAAAAGCACGGGACATGCGCGGGAGGTGGCCATGCCTCGTGCAAAGGGAGCTGGCGTGGTCGGAGGAGCAACGCCACGGCGCGGTGCGTGGTAAGCGCGGTGCGAGCCTCGGGCCGGCTGCCTGCCTTGCATTGCCACCATGCCCTCCCTGGGATCTGCCCCCGGGGCGTGGGTCCCAGCTCTCCTCTCCGGCAGAGGGTCCCTGCCTACGTGCGAGCAGGGTGCGAGGGTCCAGCCCCAACTTTGGGCTCGGGGAAAAGCAGGAGGAGGATGAACAACAGTCCCCATCCTGCACTCTTCAAGTCCCAGAGTTTTCTAAGGGGTTCAAAGGGCCATCACGCCCCGTAAGAACCTGCCCTGGTGCCACGCGATCCGTCTGGGAGCTCAGAGATCCCTGGACACAAGCAGCCACTGCCCCAGGAGCAATCCCTGCTTGAGCAGGACTTGTGCAACCAGCCCTCAGGACACTGGGCAGGCAGGCGGCGGACCCGGAGGAGCCCCTGGCCCCTGCCAGCCCCCAGGCTGTGCCCAGGACGGCCAGGAGCCTGCGAGTCGGCTCGAGCCCAAGTCAGGCCAGAAATGGAAGTAAAAACTGGATGAGTGAGTTCCTGCTTGTGGGAACCTTCCCCATCCCTGTTTGTGCACCAGCACTGATGTAGCCAGATGAACCCGGGCAGGAAAGAGTGCCAGGAGAGCCGTGGTGGCAGACGGCAGAGAGCAGAAGACCCAGCAGAGCCCCTGGGCTGGCTGCTCCAGGTGGGGACGTCCCCACCTGGAGATGCCCTTGGGGGACCCACGCTGCCCTCATCATCCTCCCTTCGGCCCCGTTCCTAAAACAGAGCTATTTTCCCTGCGGCGGCTGAGAGACCCCCATGCCACCCACGCAGGAGCCAGCACTTTTCCAGCCAGCCGGGGATCCATCTCCATGGTGGAGAGAGCCGCAAAGCCCATATGGTGCTGTGCTCCCGCTCCCGAGGGTGCTGGAGGACACCGTGTGGTGGCTCTGCAGGGAACCCATCCTGGACACAGGAGTCGGGGACAGCGTGCCAGTGTCCTCCTGCCTGCGCCTGCCCGTCACGGGGCCACCATGTCACCGCTGTGGGGAAAAGAACGGGCTGGGGACACCTCTCCATGGGGCCCAAGATGTCCATGCTGCTCAATCCTCCTTCCCGGAGCAGGGCAGCGGCATCTCCAGCAGGGGGATGGCCCTGCCCGCTCCCTGCCCGCTCCTGCCCGCGAGCCGCGGGGATCCAACCTTGTCTTCCCACGCGGGATAAAAACAGATGTTGAAACCTCGGACTATTGTTATTAATCATTCCTCTGTGCCAGTCTATCACCGCTGCTCTCTTCGCTTGCCGGCTTTAATTGGGTTTCGCATGATGATGATTATGATGATGATGATGATGATTATCCCCTGTGATGTTGTGCCAGAGGTTTGAGGCGGGTCCCCGCGTGCCCTTTCGTAACCGGTTGCGGGCCAGGCGCGGTGGTGGGAGCGGGGGCAGCCCGCGCGCCCCGGCTCCGCTTCGCATCCCCACTTCTGCCCCGCTGTGCCCAGGGGGGGGCGGCCCTGCAGGCACCCCCCCCCNNNNCCCCCCCCCCCGCCGGGTCACCAACGGCTCCTCGCTCCCACCTCTGCCCCTTGCTTTGGGAACGGGGTGCTGGCACCCCACGGGATTTGCAGGCAGCGCCAGGCACCGGATCCTTGCGGCTCATCCCCGGGGATGCGAGGCCGTGCGTGTGTCCTCGCTGCTGCCCGAAGCATGGGGCTGGGGGGACCAGAGACCATCTCCCCCTCCCTGGGGGTGCTGCCCTGGCGTCTGTCCCTGCGATGTCACCCTGCTGTGCCTGCTCAGCACCGATTTGGGTCACCTTGGTGGTGGGGATGGGGAAAAGAGCCAGCTGCAGGGCAGGGATGGCGGCAGCTCCGTCACGGTGGCTCTCTCCAGCCACCCTGTGGCTGCTCGCTCCCAGCCCAGCCTGCCTGGCTCCCAGCACAACTCCATCCCGCTTTCCAGCTCATCCCAGCTCAAGCCCAGCTCGTCCTGGTGGCATCCGCAGGAGCAGTCGCAGGCTGGTGCGTGACCAGGGCCTGCCTGCGAGCAACGGAGGGGGGGGACACGCAAACCTGGCACCCCTTCATCCCTGTTCCCGCTTAAAACACAGCAGCCGAAACCACCGCTCCTCTGAACTGCGGGGTTTGCAGGGATAAGAGCGCGTTGCAATCCGGCAAAGCACCTCCCAGGCGACGCTGGGACGGTCGTGTCTCCCTCCGCAGAGCTGGCATTTGTCTTGGGCTGTTGAGCTCTGAGGGCAGGAGCAATTTGGGCACCCAAAAAGGGGGTTTTTTTCCTACAGCAGTGGCTTTCTGGGAGGTTTTTCCATGTTGTTCGCAATGCCAGGCTGCACTGCTGCTGCGGGGCTGGGATTCACACCTGGTCCAGGTCTTCTTCCTCCTTGTCCTCAAGCCCAGCAGAAGTGTCAGCTCCCCCCCAGCTTTACGGAGGACACTAGGCAAAGGGGAGGACACTAGGCAAAGGGGAAGACACGGCAAAACCTCCTTCCTTTCCTTGTTCAGGCTGAGCCACGAGGGTCTTTCTCTGTCCTCAGACCACCCAGGAAGACTAAAACACCGGGGGAGACTCTCCCAGCATCGCCCAGGCTGCCACCCCATCCCGGCCGCTCCGCTTACGGCACGGCCGCGCCGCCCGGCAGCCCTCGGGGGGCTAGCTAGCTCGCTCGCGAGTAGCCACGAGTATCCGCCCGGCACGCGTGCCCGCAGGTGGAGGGACAAGCCACCCGTGGCCGCGGACCCGCCTGCGCCTGCCTCCGCATCCCGCTCCCCCCACGCCTCCGCCCACGCCAGCAGCACGCGCCCGTGCGCCTGCAGCCAGAGATGCGGATAAGACAGCTATCGAAATACGCTATATTTATCTACAACCCTCTCTGCTGCCGGCAGGCTGGCATGACAGGGAGCCAGAGGCCCTCCAGGCGCTCCGCATCCGGGGCCAGGGTGCGGAGGAGCCCGTTTTCAGCAGGATCCAGCAGTTCAGGCAATGGGGTAGGACAGGAGGGCCAAAATATGGGATTTCCCTGCCTCATATCGCAGCAGGGACATTGTCCCCATGGCCCAGCACCGGATCCAGGGGAAGTGCTGGGTGTTGGCTGGTGTTTCTTGGCCCGTCTCCCATCTCCTGCTTCCCCGGGGGGTTTCTGGCAGCAGACCCTGAGCGGGATAGGCAGGGAGAGGAGCCAGCTCTGGCTGTGGAAGGGGCTGAGCCCGCCGCGCAGGGGCCAGCCCGTGTCACTGGGACAGCTGCTGCGGGCTCATCGGCTTAAATTGCAGCCAGGGGGGATCAAGGGTGGACATTCGGGAAAGTTTCTGCACGTAGGAGGGTGAGAAGAGCTCCCCTGAGGGGTGGGCTATCTGCTGGGATCCTACGGCTCATGCCGTGGGAGGGAGAGGGACCTGCAGGTCCACCGCCAACACCCTCCAACCCTCGTCAGAGGAATACGCGACCTCTTGAGTCTTAACCCAAGAGGGAAAAGTGTGGAAGCCTGGGCAAGGTGGGGATGCAGGGTCAGGCCGGGGACAGATAAGTGCAGCAACACGCCTGCGGAGCTCTGGGAGGGCTGGGGACACCGTCTCCAGCGGGACACTGAGGACTGAGCTCTGCTCGGCGCCTGGGAAGCGTGTCCCGGCTGGGGCGGGTGAACAGGAAAGCCGGAGGCCAGCGAAGAGCGTAGGCAGCGCCGGCAGCATGCGGGCAGCAGGCAGCGATACCAACCTGTGGCGGAGGAGCCCAGGGTGCGTCCGGGGTAAGCTGTTAGCAGGGGACACGGGGAGAGAGAAAAGGTACCGTGAGTCGAAGGAGGGACGCGCCTGCCTGGGTCTGGCCCAGGACAAGGAGGGAGGTGACGACTGGCCCTGGCCTCCTCCTGGGCAGGAATAGCCAGCGACGGCCACATTCCCAGCGGGAGAGAAGGAGTTACAGCCTGTGAGCGACGAGACCTGCGGCTCTAAACCCCCGTCTGCCCTGTGCCGCGGGGACGTTGCCCGAGGGAGCAGCCCCAGGAGAGCTGCCACCTCCGAGACAGCCCCCAACCCCTGCCCCACTCAGCGGAGTCATCGCCTTCCCCAGCAAACGGATCCCAGGGAGCCGTGGTTGGGACAGGAGCCAATCCCGACAAGTGTCCTGGACACCCGGCTGGTATGGTTACCCATATCCAGCCCTGGGGTGGCCGCTGATGGCAACCGGGAGGTCGTTGCCCATACAGGCATGCTAATCAGCACACGTGCAGTAATTAGGGCCACCAGCATGCACCACAAACCGGCATGACTTCACATCCCTACGGGGTGGCCAAGCACAGGGGTGGACCCAGCCGGAGCGTGCTCCGCATCCAGGCGGGATGGCAGAGCGGAGAGGCGGGAGGGCGGCAGGCGGGGAAGAGGAGATGGCACCTGCCGGGCTTAAACACGCCGTAAGCAGAGGGTGTGGGGCGAGCAATCTGGGATGAACCCTAACAATTCACAGTCGCAGGGTGACGGGGGCGGCCGTAGCTCCCCTGGGACAGGGGACAACCATCTGCACGGGTTTTTCTGCGAGCTGCGCGGAGCAAATTTACTCCTTGGGTTACACCGGCTGGAGCGCGCGAGCGGAGCCGATGGGAATGGGAGACAAAATGGAGGGCTGCCGTGTAATGGAGGGGCGAAGGTGCTTGCGACGGCACCCCTCTATATTGGCTTACACCTCCAAAGGTCACACATATTCCATGACAGGCCTGTCCCGCTGCTCTCCCAGCTGTCCCGCTCCTCTCGGCCAGCTGAGCCGGCAGCTCCGCACCCTCCAGCCTCCCCCTGCCATGGGGGTGGGCACAGGGGAGAGGTTGGGGGCATCTCCCGGCTTGCGGGGCCACCAGTGATGCCATGAACCCACTTGGGACAGGGGCACCATGCCGAGGAGGTGGCGGAAAAGGCTCCCTCACCTGCCTTACAAGGTCAAGAGGACTCCCTGGACCAACCCTCTAACTAATTGGCAGGTTTCTCTAATTACGCTGCTAATGAGGGATTGGGAAAAGCTGGATCTGTGGGTATTAAAGGCAAACTGCCGGGGTTTAGTTTTCCAGGATGGGGTTGTGTGTGTGCTGTGATAGGAGGGGGGGCATCAGAGAGGCTTTAAGGAGCTTGGTGGCAGGAGGGGAGCATGACCAGGGCCTCCCCCGGCTGAGCCAAGGGCTGCAGGCAGCACAGCATCCATGTGCCCTTCCCTTTGGGCCGGGAGGCTGTGACTGTGGGCTACCAGCTCTGGGATGGGATCTGCACCCCTGGGAGGGTGCCGTGTAGGACACAACGGGGCGTGCTGAGCACTCAAGCCGGGAGCTGCCGTGGGGAACTGTCGGCCCGGGAGACGGCTCCTCCTTCATGGAGAAGCGGAACAGACCATGGAGTGTTGTGAGATGAGGCCGTGAGGAACGCCAGGACCTGCCGTCTGTGGCGAGCCCCGCTCAGGAGCTGCGTTTGAGAGGGACCTTGGGTTGGGAAAGCGCAATGGTTGGCGGCTGTTTCCTCAGGAGCTGGGAGGGAGGAAGCCGGCAGGGGCCTGGGAAACACTTGCTCCCTCCTGAAACGGAGCAGGGAGGTGGCTGGTTGGGCATGGGATGAGTGAAGGGTAGGGTGGGATGTCCTGAGCGAGGAAACGGGCTGTGCACTGGGAACTGAGGCTGGGGGGGGCTGCACCCTCTGGCAGTGAACAGCAAAGTGAGGGTTAAAGCCTTGGATGCCGCTGCCTGCCCCTGGAATGCCAAATGTTCTCCTAAACAGGGTCCCGGGATGAGCTGACAGTAAACGCCGACGCTCCCACTGTCACCGACACAGACCAAAGCAGCTTGGAGAGGAGGGTGGGGTGTTGCTGAATCTGTGAGCTCCGGGATGGGGAGAGCTGGGACCGTTCCCGGCTGGGCTGTCCTCGCTGCACGGTGTCGGTGATGAAGAGGACGCACACCAGGGTGCCGAACCTCCTTCCCCAGGCAGGCGGCTGCCGGAGGGGAAGAAGGCAGGCTGGGTGGGTGACAGCGGCGGTGGGGGGAGGGTCCCCTGAGGGTGGGGGGTGGGTGATGGCCAGGGTGCTCTGTGTCTTTGAGGAGAGAGGACCTGGGCTGGCGATGAGGGCTCTATAGCCCCGTCCCTGCCCCGTGGGTCCCGCTGGCTCCAAGCTGGAGATGGGCTGGCTGGGGCTGGAGGTGTTCAAGCCTTCTTGGAAAGCGACACGGGGGAACGGGCACAAACTGGAGCATGGGAAGTTCCAGCTAAACCTGAGGAGGAACTTCTTTCCCTTAAGGGTGGCAGAGCCCTGGCCCAGGCTGCCCAGAGAGGTGTGGAGTCTCCGTCTCTGGAGACATTCAAACCTGCCTGGAGGCGTTCCTGTGCCCCCTGCTCTGGGTGACCCTGCTCTGGCAGGGGGTGGGATTAGATGACCTCCAGACATCCCTTCCAACCCTATGATTCCATGATTTAGGAGTCACGTTTGGGCTGTAGTGGGAGTGCCTGTAAAACAGGGGCTCTGCTCTAAGGGGATGTGTCCCAGGGGTTTGCCCAAATGACCGCGGGACCCGTGTGCTGGTGGAGCGGGATCCGGCTGCAAAAGGGAAGGGGGGGTGCGGAGGGGGTGTCTAGGTCCTGTCTCACCAGGAGAAGAGGGCATGGCTGCAGGATGTGTGAGGCTGGAAACCTGGGGAGGGAGGCAAAGCTTCAGGAAAAGGAGGATCCTGGCGGGAGGGCGATGTGGGACTGCAGCCCTAGGACACAGGCAGGAGGGACTCCAGCCTCCCCTGCCCGTCCAGCCAAGGCACGGGGGGCATCTGGCCCCGGCTCAGGACAGGGCTTGAGTAGGGGGTCACAGGAGACGTACCCCGGGGAACAGAGGCCTCGGACTTGGGCTTGAGCCATCTGCGCTTGGAAAATGGGCCTGCTTGTGTCGTAGGGATCCCAAGAGCTCCCTGTAGCGTGTGAGCATCCTGGGGCCAGGGCTGCACTTCCCTCCGCTGAGAGGAGACGCGTACCGCTGGGGCTCAGCCCAAGCCAGTGCCCGTGCCCACGGGGACCTGCTCACCTCATCCAGTGTGTCCGTAACTGCCAAGGGGTGGAAACTCTTAACTCCCAGGCTGAGTGAAGGCTGAGGGATACCCTGCCCACGTGGCCGTGTCCCATAGTGAGCAGGAAGGATGCCAGCTCCAGCCACCCCCCAGGAAGCTCATCCCCAGCCTTGAGAGGTCCCAAGCTTCCTTGCCAAGCCTGTTCCGTTGGGCCGTGATCTCTGCTTGGCAGGGATACAGGGCATTGATGTTGAGCAGGTGGAGGACCCGGAGCAGGCAGGGTTCAACGCTCAGCCTATGCAGATGGTCCTGCCAGCAGATGGGCTAAGGCAGATGCAGGAATGCCTGCATTCACTGGGTTCACTGGGGCATGCCCTCTCAGCCCAGCGCGTTCATGGCCTTCTTGGGAAGCTGCAAAGGACGACAAACTATCCGAGCCTTTCCGTGATCTGCCCGCTGCGCTGTTATCTGCATCCCAGTGACCCGACGGTGTCGGAGACCCCGGTGCCCGTGGCATTTACCTGTGATCTCGTGCTGCCTCAGCTCGTTGTATCTGTAGGACTGCTCCAGGGGCTTGATGGAGGAGTGGTAGATCTTCCTCAGCCGCTGCAGGACTCCTGCAAGGGTAAAAGTATGCAGGCGGGTGGAAAGCAACCCCCACCACCCTGGTTGAGTTCCTCCTAGGAAAGCTGCTGGGGCATTCCCTGCAGATCTTGAGAGTGACTCAACCGTCGCGAAGGGGCTTAACTTACAGTTGAGATCTTGGCCAAACTCATCCCAGTCACGCATTTCGATGCCCCTCCCTGATAATGTTTCCCGTCCCCATCTGCTGCCAGTCTTGCACGTGCCAGCAGCTGATGGAAGGAACCTCTCTCGTTAATGCTCGTTAGCACTCAACACCCACGATCCCAAAAGCCCTCCACCATGGTGCCAGGGACCCCTGGCACAGCCCCTAATCTGCTCACGAGAGGAAAAAAAAAAGGAGCATTTCCCACACCGGCTTTTATCACTTTCTTTCCAGTCCAGACTGCCCATGTGGCCAGCAGAAGCAGGACTTGCAATAGCAAAACCCAATAAATAATTGGAATAAAACCCCCGAGCCTTTATTACAAATTGCCCTGGGTTTCTCTGGGCAGGGATGTGGCTGGCTTGGGCTGATTCCCCATCTGCATCTTCCTGCCTCTCTGCCCTCCTAATTCTTGCACGCCCTTGGAGAAATCTTTAAAATACCTAAAATACGTTAACCCAAGAGCAGCGAAAAGGTTGCTATTGAAGATATGGATCTACAGCAAGTTGGGTTAAACCCAACAATGCTCTAGGGAAGGAAAATCCCGTCCGTGTTCTTGGTGCGGCAGAATGGCGAGGAGCCTGGACTGAAGGAGCGGGACACGCACGGCTCGGTACCACCCGGGCCCCCTCACCTGAGAAATCATCGGCAGGTTTGTCCTCGTTCAGTTTGAGGGTGTTCTCCAAGTGGGACCGGTCGCGCTTGGTCGGCTCGCTGGCGTCTTCGACCTCTTCTGGAGGAAAAAGCAAAGAGAGCTGTTACCGCTGGAGCCGGGGACTCCATGCAGGAGCTCACACAAGCCGCTCTCCCCTTTGGCACGCCGCACGGCTTCTCTTTCGCAAAGGCTCCCGGAGGCTTGGCAGAGCCTGCCGGGAGAAGCGTCGTGGGCGACTGCTTGGCTCCGAGGAGGGGCTGGCGAGGGAGATGTGCTGTGTCTCCCGGCGGAGAGCAAGGGCTGGCCGCTCGTGGGGAATGGGAAGGACGTGCCTGGAAGGGTCTCCAGGGCTGGGATGCTGCGGGAGCGCACGCGGCACCTGCTGCCCAAGGGGTCCTGCCCGCCCCGGCGCTTCCCCCGGCAGCTGCAGCTCCTCCAGGGAGAAGCCCCGACCGCGGGCGCGCTCTGCCCTGCCTCGCCACCCCTCCTGCCTCGCCACCCCTCCTGCCTCGCCACCCCTCCTGCCTCGCCACCCCTCCTGCCTCGCCATCCCTCCTGCCTCGCCATCCCGCCGCTTCCCCAAACCTCGCGCCTTGAGGCAGAGACGTGGGGCTGTGCCAGGCTGGGGATGGCTCTTGAGATGCCGGCCAGCCCGACCCATCCTGGCTGCCTCGTCTCTGCCCCCCACGTCAGGCTGGAGCCCTCCGCCTGGCACCCTGGCTTGGGGTGGCCCTGGGGACCTCGCGGCTCCATGCCAGGCCTGGGGAGCATGAGGCGGCTGCCATCACCTGGAGCATCCCGGTTTCCCCAAGACAGAGGTGTCCTCGCCTTGGAAGTGCTGGCACACCAAGGGCCCCGTGCTTTTTGATAGCGGGAGGTGGGTTGAGCTTTGGTGGGGGTTTGGGGACAGGTCTGGGGACAGATGCTGGGGATGGCTGGGCCAAGTGGAGCCCTGGGATTGTGCTGAGCATCTACCGAGTGCTGGGCTGAGGAAGACCTTTTGACTTGCCAAGTAAAGCCACAGAGACCAAACTGGGTTTCCCTTTTGGCACAAACGGGACCTTTTTGAGCCGGGACGTTAGAGGTGAAAGCAGAAAAAAGACTCAGCTGGGTCCAAAGGTTGCTGCCCAACCCGTGGGCCAAAGTCCACAAGTGTTTCTAGGAAATCATGGGAGGGGGAAGGGGGTGTCCCTTTTCCTTAGCTAGCGTTTCACTGGCCAAACGTGGTCAGAGACGGTGCTTCGGCAGCTCATGAGGCTGAATTATCCCTTCACACCTTCCCTACAAGGCAAGAGCCGGCGGACAAGAGACCCACCAGCCTGGGCAGCACCCTGCCCTTGCACCGAGAAAGCTGGTGGTCCGGAGGACACTGAGGGTGGAGGATAAAGAGCCTTTAAGAGGTCTGCGGGTTGCCGAAAGGGACCCGGGTGTTAAAAATCTTATCCATGTCCACAGCCCAGAGGAGAAATCACGGGCTTAAAGTGCAGAAGTCCCTACGTCGGCCAGCTTTGGTACCGCTGCGAGGAGCGCCTGCGTCGCAGGCGTCGGCGGGCTCCTGCCTGCGCCCTCCGTGCCCGCAGCCGGCCCTGCCGTGCGGCGGTTAGGGGCAGGCGCGGGAAGCACAAGCGTTAGGAGAGGGCCATGCACTAGGGGCGGTTTAATGTGCCAAGCTCAGCTCCGCCGGCGGTTGATAGTAGGTCACTCTGGCCGCTACAGCACACCCACAAGAAAAGACTCCAACCTCTCTGGCTGTGCGGGAGCTCGGCGGCAGCGGGGTGGGCACTCTGGCCAGGCGGGCTCTCCGGTTTTGCCAGAGATGTCTTGTCTGCAGGGGGGTCTTCTGCTGCCGGTGGGTCTTCCCCCTCTGCTGGGGGGTCTTCCCCCGCTGCTGGTGGGTCTTCCCCCGCTGCTGGTGGGTCTTCCACTGCTGATGGGGGGTTTTCCATTGCTGCTGGTGGGTCTTCTGCTGCTGGTGGGTCTTCCCCCGCTGCTGGCTGCTCTTCTGCTGCATCCCCGCAGGGTGGATGATGGCAGCTGGCTTCTCCCTTGCCGTCAGCTGCTGGTTCTCCATGGCCATTTTTGGCAGGAGTGCCGGCCGCTTCCTTGTCGCTCCCTTTAGCTCCGTTCTCTGGCCCTGCTGGCTCGGCACCGTCTTCCTCAGACTTTTCCTCCTCCTTAGAATCTCCCTCCTCCTTGGAGTCTCCCTTGCCTCCATCTTCCTCAGACTCCCCGTGTTCATCTTCCTCAGACTCCCCCTGCTCATCATCATCGTCTTCCTCTGAGCTCTGCTCGCCCCCTTCCTCTCCCCCCTCGGGAGCAGACGCTGCTCTCGGCTCCTCCAATTTCTCTTTCCCAGGCTGCACTTTTTCCTCAGAGGCTGCTTTCTCAGTGCCGGACTCCTCATCCTCCCGGGAGCCGTCTTGTGGACCATGATGCGCTGCCTCAGGGGTGCCCAACGCGGCGTCTTCCCCTGGACCCTCTGCCTTGCCGGGCTCCTCCTGGCCCTTCTCCGTGCCGGTCTCCTCTCCCTGGCCATCCCCTGGCCCCGGGTCCCCGCTCAGGCCACCCGCTGGCTCTTCCTCCCCCTCTCCGCGTCCTTCCTCAGTGGCGCCGGGCAAGGAGGTGTTGGCGGAGCTGCCATCTCCGTCCTCCTCGGGGCCGCCGTTGGCCGCCTTCTCCTCCAGCCTGGGCTCTGCGGCTGGCAGGGGGCTTTCGGCAGCGCCGCCGACATGGTCCGTGCCGGGGGCGTGCGGCTCTAAACGATGAGAAGAGCTCAGTCAGTCTTACCCGCGTCGCCATGCGGCTAGGGGGGCACCCGCCAGACCCCCCCCTCCGTCAGCACCGGGAGGGGGGGAGCCCTGAGGGGGAGGATTTGTGTCTCTTATCGAGAAGTTTAAACTCTTTCCTAAAATTTGTCTAGTTCCAGCTCAATTTTCTCTCCCTGTGGCGAGAAGCTTGGTGCAAAGAGGTGGGGGGGTATTTTTTTTTGGGGAGAGGGGCAAAGCCCATGCTAACCGGGGGCCCTGCGGCTGCGCTGGCCGCGGCTGCCGCCCACCGGGAAGTGCTGCAGGAAGGCGGCAAAGCAGCCCTAAAAAATGGGGAGGGGGGGAAATAATAACAAAAAAAGCCTAGCTCGAGGGGCCGTGGGCACTTGGCAGGTTAAAAGGGTCCTTCCCCAGCCCTGCCCTGGGAGAGCATTGTGCCGGCCGCGGCGGGCGGTGGGGTGAGGAGGAGGAGGAAGGGGCAAGGGGGAGGAAGAAGGGGCAAAGGGGCTGCCTGGAGCTGGGCCATGCCTTTCCACAGGCAGGGCCTGACCCCGGCAGCGGGGCTCGGGAGCTATTTATTGTGAGCATCCCTTCACTAGGAAAGCATTTGCCGCGCTGTGCGGCTGGCGGGGACACAATGAGTTTGTTCTGCGGCCCCGGGAGAAGCCATCCGTATTTTCCATAGCCCTCCAACTGCAATTTAACATTGGTCAACGGGTGCCAAAAATAAAAGATCACCAGCTATACTGTCTCCGTTACAAACAGTTGCTGCTAGTCTAAATAATCCCCCAAAACGTCTAATGCCTGCATACCAGGGAAGCGTTTCAGAGGGAAATAATTCCTTTGTACTCCAGCTGGCAAGCAGATGCCAACCAGGAAAAAAAAGAAATGCCACCTCCACCCAGGCTGCGGGGAGGAGAGCGGGCAGCTCCGGGCACGGCACGACTGGCAGCCAGCCCTCTCCTCCGGCTCCTGCCCCGCGTCCGTGCCGGGGAGCCGCAGGGCTGCGCCTCCGGCAGAGCATCGGGAAGGGCTCGCCGGCCCCAGCAAAGCCATGGCGCTGGGCTTGGCCATGGGGGACCGTGGTGGCCGAGCACAGGAGGAGCCCAGCCAAGGTCGGCATGGTGCCAACCCCAAACTGCTCAACCCAGTTTGCCGTGGCCATTGCCGGGACCAGTGGTGCTGTTAGCCAGGAGGCAGCAGGACGAGCCGTGGAAGCGGCTGGGAGGGATGAGCTGTGCCTGGGCCTGCCGGAGTTTCCAGCCGCTCTCGTGTGCAGCCTGGCACGCCGGAGCTGCCGCCGCCGCAGCCCCCCGCCCTGCCGAAACCAGATGCACCAGTCACCCCCGCTCTGCCCTCCCCGTCCTCCCCTGTCCTTTGCCGGCACAAGCCTCACAGGTGCCTCCGGGCTTCCAATTCGGCTCCCAGACGGATGGAGATGGGTCCTGAGCAGCTCCCACCCGCCTCCCTCCTGCCCGCAGCACCCCTCTCCTTCAGGTCTCCTTCCCGCGGGACCCCTCCGGGTGCCCAGCCTGCCAGGAGCCGCGGGAAGGGGAATGTGCCATGTGTGACCTGCAAAGCCCTGGGTGGTGAGGGGCCAACACAGAATCACGGAATCACAGAATCGCTGAGGCTGGAAGGGACCTTTAAGATCATCAANCCCTGCTGGCCTGGGGACCAGCCTGCATCTCCCGAGGGTCCCACAAGGATGGCGATATTCTCAGTTTGGCCCCAAATTAGCCGGTGACCTGGAGGGCTGGGAGGGGAGCGTGGCTCCTCCGGCGGGTGTTTGGGGAGGATCGAGGTGGGTGTGGGAGGGAGCGGGACCAGGCAGGGGAGACCCTGCGCATCCCCAGGGCTTTGTCTGGGCTCTGTGTGTCCCCTCTGACCAATGCAGGGGGACAGAGGGGCCGTCACACACCCTGGCTGGGCACAAAGGCAGCCCCAGTGCCCACCGTGAGCCATCCCCTGCCGGAGAAGGGAAATTATTCCCTGGGCACTCGGACTGGGATGTTCGTGCCGGTGTGCTGGTCACGGGCTTTATTTCCTGTGACCTTCACGGTCTTAAAGTCCCTCTCCCCTCTCCACCTCCTTTCTCCCTCCTGTTTCCCCTACATGGTCTCCAAATCCATGGCAGGGGCGAATTGTGCTGATCTGCAGATGGCCGGCCGATGAGCAGCGAAATGGGCCGAAGGTTATGGGCTTAACACCCTCCCCGCGTCCGCCGGAGGCTAAAAATATGGCTCAGCAACTGTACGGGGGATACCAGAAGGAGCGGCTCGGCCGGCTGCGGATGGCGGAGCACAAGCCCCTCGCCCTGTTGCCAGCCAAGGGTGACGTCCTCACCTGGGACCCATCCTGCGGGTCCCCGTGGGCTCCGGCAGGCAGCGGGGACAGCCACGGTTGTAAAGTGACACCGGGGCTCCCCTTGTTCCCGCCCTGCGTCCTGCCAAGCGGCCGGGTGGCATCGCAGAGGAGCCTTCGCCCCGCTCCCCGTGGGGACCTGACCTCCCTGAGGGTCCCCGGCTGCCCCAAATCTCACACCGGTCTATAGGGATGGGAGGGATGCCAGGGGCGTGGGGACCCTTTCCCCAGCGGTGACAGCACCCTGGGACATGGTTTCGGGGATGGAGAGCTGGCGGCGGGGCTCTGTGGATGCCACGGATGGTTTGCACCTGGGAAAAGCCCGTGCGGAAAGGATGGGGATGGCTCCCGAGGGCCAAACGTCACCCTGCCACGGTGTCCCCTCCATCCCTGCACGGGGATGTATGGAACGGCAGCACCCCGGTGCCAAAATGGGTTCTTCGGGAGGCACAGCCCCCGGGGAGCGCCGGGGCCGGCTAGGAGGGACAGATGGGCACAGATGGCCCTGGGGGGGACGATCTCCCCCTCCAGCAGAAATAGGAGCCCCGAGCGTGGGGCCAGCGATGCCCAGCACCACGGGGATGGCTTTTCGCACGCCCCCTTCCCCTGCCCAGATCCCGGCCCCTGCGGCGCACAGGGACATTATCCACTCTCTCCTGCAAGCCCTGCTCTCCCAGCAGGGTTCCTGGGGGGATGGGGGGGGACTTGCACCCCAAACCTGTCTGCCCCTTCCATTTCCAGGAAAGGCAAAGCTGAACGAAGCCCGAAGGCTGTGCTTTGTTTTGACGAAGCCCTTTAAAACCTCATGGAAAGTGGCTGGATCCAGAAGAGCCACAGTGCCGGGACACTTGTCCCTGCCCTCGGCAAGGGTCGGCCCCTGCCTGCCCTGGGGCATCGGGGGGCTGCCGGGGAGGGGGTCCAACGCCTGGGGATTCCGATGCTCCCTGCTGCCTCCAGCCTGGATGGTGGAAATAGTGAAGTCAAGGAGGATTAACCCCCTGAGCCTGACCTTTCTGCAACCAGAAACCCTTCCCCGGCAGGAGGCAGGGCCAGGGGAGACCAAAGCGGGGACCCTGCCCCTCACCAAGCCTCAGGCCTGGGCACCCCAGCCCTGCAGCCCACCCCTGGCTGCTCGGCTGGAGCGCGGAGGAGGATGGCATCTCCTCCCTGCTCTTCCCGTTGCCTCAGTTTCCCTATCTGTGCCATCCCAGCACCACCGCCAAGCCCCACGGAGGAAGGTCCCGGTGTTTTACTACCCTTCGGCAGCTCCGGTGGCCAAACCAGCACCGCAGGCACCGGGGCAGGTGGTAGCCCGGCTCCAGCACCGGTTTGGAGCCAGCCAAGCCAACACCTTCACCAACTGGGAGAGGGAAGTGTCCCAGAGTGGCTCAAGAAACCCAGAAGACAGAGGCACGATGGTGGATGAGGATGGGGTTGGTGCTCCAGAGCCTCCTGCACCCCAAAGCCCGGAACACCCATCCCCGGAGGCTTCGTCATCCTGAGCCTCCGGCAAAAAGCAAATATTTTCCAGTTTTTTCACTGCAGAGCCCAGCGGCGGTAGAGGAAACAGCTTTGCCAGACTGACTTGACCTCATTTGCGGGAGAGATTTTTAAGTTTAGTTGCAAAAAAGGAGATTTATTTGATTTCTAGAAACCGTCGGCTAGAACTGCGCGGTGTTTTGATTAAGAAGGAGTAAAGAAACCTCACCGGGGTCCGGCGAAGGGATTAAAACCAGGCTCGGAGCTTGCTAAAGATAGAGATGAAAATGGGGAATCACTTCTTGGAGGGGGGGGAAGGT
>VXBO01003894.1:0-27732 GCA_013400135.1 Rhinoptilus africanus
AGAAAGCATTAATTACCTCAGTCTTTTCCCCATCCTTGGTCACAATTTTTCTACTCCTGTCTAATAAAGGATGGAGATTATCCTTAGTCCTTCTTATATTGCAAATGTATTTATAGAAACATTTTTATTGTCCTTAACAGCAGAAGCCAGATTAAGTTCTATCTGGGTTTATGCCCTTCTAATTTGCTCCCTACATAGCCTCGCAACATCTCTGTAGTCTTCTTGAGTGGCCTGCCCGTTCTTCCAAAGGTCATAAACTCTGTTTTTTAACCTGAGTTGCCACCATAGCTCTCTATTCAGCCAGGCCAGTCACTTTCCCCAAGAGCTCGTTTTTCAGCACGTGGGGATGGCCTGCTCCTGCGCCTTTAAGACCTCCTTCATGAAAAACATCCAGCCTTCCTGGACTCCTTTGCGCTTCAGGACTTCCTCACACGGGAGGCTGTCAACCAGGCTCCTAAAAAGACCAAAGTCTGCCCTCCAGGAGTCCCTGGTGGCAGTTCTGCTAACACCCCCCTCCTTGCTTCTCCAAGAATCGAAAGCTTTTATCATTTCATGATCACTACGCCCAAGATGGTCTCCAACCATCACATCCCCCACAAGTCCTTTTCTGTTCACGAACAACTGGGCCAGCTTTCTCTAGTTGGCTCCCTCACCAGCTGTGTCAGGAAGTTATCCCCAACACACTCCAGGGACCTCCTAGACTTTCCTCTCAGTCTAATGTAAGCAGAGAATTTTCATTTACTATTATTCCGTTTTTAAAAAAAGATCAAATGAGAGGTTCTGACTGCGTATCAGGGACACCTTTTTCACCATGAGGTCAGACAAGCAGTGGAACAGGTTCTACAGTCTCCACCTTTGGAGGTTATCAAATCCCAAATGGATAAAGCCCTGAGCAACCTGGCCTGACTTGATAGCTTTGAGATCAGGAAGTTTGACTCAAATGAAGTCCATTCTGATATAAGTTTCTCTATGAAATTCTAGTTTTATGACTCAAATCATAATCTTTCCAGCATTCAGAATGTATTGATGTTTTTACTCTAATGAAAGTTGTTCTTAATTTAATACTTTCTTAGATTATTATTTTCTTTTTCATAATATTAAATATATTCTTTAATCCACTGCATTCTATGACGCATTCCATGTTTGGTTGCATTTTCAAGAAGTGAAGTATCTATTTACAGACAGCCATTTTAGTTTTCAGTAATTATTTTTTAATATTTTAAGTGGACAAGGGTAACGACCCATTTTGCAAAGGTTGCCTTTATAAGTATTTAAAAGCATTACTTTAAAAAACATCTCTGCTGTAGTTTCTGACTGTTTCCAGATGAAAAAATATTTTCTTTGGAGTTGAGACAACTGTATACTACTAAGGCGTTGCGATCTAACATTTTTGGAGAGGGAGATGCTGATAGTTTTGGATTGCTTTGCATAGAAGACTGGAGTTGAAGTAACAGAGAGCATCTCTCTTACAAGGAAAGGCAGCTGGGTCTGTTTAGCCTGGAGAAGAGAAGACTGAGAGGAGTTCTCGTAAATGCTTATAAATATCTAAAAGGTGAGTGTCAAGAGGGCCAAGCCAGACNACCCTTTAAGTATTTATAGGCATTGATAAGATCCTCCCTCAGTCGTCTTTTTTCCAGACTGAAAAGACCCAAATCCTTCAGCCTTTCTTCATCAGAGAGGTGTTCCAGTCCCCTAACCATCTTTGTAGCCCTTTGCTGCACCCTTTCCAGCAGTTCCCTGTCCTTCTTGAGCTGGGGAGCCCAGAACTGGACACAGGACTCCAGGTGGGGCCTCCCCAAGGCAGAGTAGAGGGGGAGGATGACCTCCCTCCACCTGCTGGCCACACTCTTCTTGATGCACCCCAGGATGCCACTGGCCTTCTTGGCCACAAGGGTCCCTTCCAACCCCTACCACTCTGTGATTCTGTGAACAGCATCAGTTCTCTCGAGTGTCAGATTGACTTTGTTTACAACAAAGAGCTGCTAGAAATCTTGGAGAAATTAATCTAAAATTAGAGAAATTAATCTAAATTTAGGCAATTTTTCTGTCCAATCACCTAAAGCTCCATGAATCTCTGAGATTCTTACTAAGAAACATTTCGTGGACCATGTAGTAGGAAAGCATCTGTTATACTGCAGAGTCTCTAGTTTCTCCTAGAAATGTCTACTGCATTTACAGATAGATTGAAGTATGAACGGCCTATATATTTCAGCTGTGGCTGATACTCTTTCAAAATCTATAACACTATGATACTATTTTAAATGTATAACACTATGATATTATTTATTTTTATATAAAGTATTTATTTAAAATGTATGTTATTTCCTATTTTAACCAAATATGTAAGAAGAAAAGGTGAAGCTTTATATTTTACAGAATGTTGGGAGCATAAGTAATAGGTCTATTAAAATCTGGTGTTTAAATTTACAAGTTTGTAGGGAGTGAGACTGGACATTTGCTATTAGCTTAATTTTTACAGGTAGAATTGTTATTCTTTGAGAACCCGAGTCAGTGGGTTGTGGAAGGAGAAGGTAGCAGTACCTCAGTGTGCTCTTCACAACAACAGTACAGCTCCTACTAGACTTAAGCGGTAAATCTCCCTGCAGTACTGTTCGTCTTAGTCATCCACCTTCCAGGAAAGTATTTATTGCCTGGAATCAGGATTTGACAGCAACTGCAGACAGGTTCCTATTACCCTGAATATTGTGCACGGCCATACGCTATATTGGTATATGTATTCTATGCCACAGCATCTTGTGCATCATATGTGTTACACTCACCCGGTGTGCACTGGTAAAATATACACTGTCTCTGGTGGGGAAAAAAATAAGACTGTTTTAAGTAACAGGTGAAAAATGGAGCAAGCATTGTTCTCTGAGTGATTTGAAAAAGATGTCATTATTTGTACAAAATAAGGTCATGCACCTACACAGTCTAGAATGATTATTATCAGATTTTTTTTTATTCAGATCTTATTTTTCTGCTTACCTGTATTTTAGTTCCTCATTTGCAAGGGAGAAGTGGTCATACAATGAATATGCCTCATTTCCTTCCCAGTCTTTCAGGTGTATTTTAAGAACATAACGTTTCTGATTAGTCAGTTGAGAAACAAACTCATTTCCCAGCCAGTACTCCCCAGCAGGATCACCAAATCCCTGTAATTCAAGTTGTATATTTAAATAGCTTTGTTTTGTTTTTTCTTTGAGTTTGAAATGATAACTTTATCAGTTTTTAAGTTTAATAGTTTTCAATCTGTCAACTAAGAATTCTACTGTGTCTGTGAGGGTTATAGATCTGCAATATTTCTAAAAGTTAATTTCAGCAAAGACAAACGTGTGAATCTGAATTACTGAATCAATATTACTCAGTAGATTTGGAGCAGTTTCTACTGTTGCCACTAGAAACACAAATATAAATAACTCAAAAAATGTGGACATATCATGGAACAGTTGATGAAAGAAAAGCGAGGCTTCTCTTTAAAAACAAACATCACACTTGCAAGTCTGCTTAGGCAAACAACTTGTACTACTCTGACAAAGACAAGTTCTACAACCTGCTTACATTCTAAGGATGCTGTTAATATTACTTTATTATATCAGATTTCAGATAATAAGAACTAATATTAAGGCTTCAGCAAACACAGTTTACCATCTTGTACTCTTTCCACGTCCGGTGAAAGTCCACACTGCCATCTTCACGTCTCTGAATAATGGTCCAACCGCCTCCACCAGTTTCCATGTCACAGTAGGCCTACCAGAGTAAGCAGTAACAGCATAAGTGCATGCAGTCGTGGGAAACCAAAAACATAAAGCATGTACTTTCCATAATTCTATATCACAGAATCACAGAGTGGTTCAGGTTGGAAGGGACCTTAAAGACCATCTAGTTCCAACCCCCTGCGCTGGGCAGGGACACCTCCCACTAGACCAGGCTGCTCAAAGCCCCATCCAGCCTGGCCTTGAACACTTCCAGGGATGGGGCATCCACAGTTTCTCTGGGCAACCTGTTCCAGTGCTTCACCACCATCAGAGCAAAGAATTTCTTCCTAACTATCTAATCTGAATCTCCCCTCTTTCAGTTTAAAACCATTACCCCTTGTCCTATCGCTGCACTCCCTGATAAAGAGTCCCTGCCCTATATAGTCACGTTTTAAAGTGTACAAGGGCAAAATGTGTATTAACATAAAAATGCTGTTTTTCATAGCTTTCATAAAAATCAACCGTGGTTGTCCACAAATACTGAGATTCCTAAGTATATATCACACTTAACAGAATACAAATAACACCTTAAAAATAGCTGATAGCTGGTGTTAAAGGAAGAAAAAAATGAATGTAGCTTCTGACTCTATACTTCCCTCTTGCACTGATATTGTTGTGAGTTGCCTAATGAAATATTTTTCCTGAAAGACATTTTCATTTCTCCAGCTTTTTTTCAGAGATCCATTCAAATTTCCCATGGTTTGTCAGAGTCAAATTCAGGAAGTGAGCAATCTGAAATGTGTTTTTATTTCCACTTTCATTGTCCAATACCTTTGCAGATGGTCTGACCACAAAATTAAATCGAAGTGTAGAATCACTATTACCTGAAAGTTCAATCTTGAAGCCATATTGTTATACATAAAGACTGCAGTGAGTATCTTATGTTCTAGAACAAAAAAGTAATGACTGCAAGATGTTTCCAAATATTCATAAATCATCTTTGCTTTTACCAAGTTATTGCTAAATATACATGAAACAGACAGTTCACTGAACTCAGTTTTACAATACCCAATAAATGCATCCTGATGCAGTAAAATTCAAGTTTATAGGTGACTTGTTTAGTCAGTCTCCTTCTAGATTAAAACAGTAAGTGACTGAGTTAAATAGAATTCTGGTGTATATTCACTGCAGCGTCAGAGATAAAAGGTATTAGTGGGAGTGTCAATATACTGGGGAGATGCTGATGAAATAAATCTCTTGAAAATTGAGAGGGAATTTTGGAGTGATGTTTGGGAGAAATAAGGGATAAATTAACAATAAAATCTTGTGAATTATACTCACAAATTTGCATAAAACTCTATAAAATTGTTACTGGTAAGAAAAATCTACATGAGATTTTTATGGACTTTTCTTCAGTTTCTTATTATGTGTTTCAGTTCCTACTAAATAGATTCTCCCTTTGGGAACAAATTTGCAGTACCCCAGCATTTATCCCAAATAGTCTACAGTGTCTATAAAAGCTAGTTGTCTTACCATTCACACACAAAATGGATACTGGCTGTAACAGAGTATTTTATGTAAGACATTCACAGTCATTCACTGTTTGAGAATATTTTAATCTCATTACAACTAAATAAAGTGCTATTTTAGAGCATTTAAAGTAATAATTCCAGCTAAATTGAAATGTAGATGATAGGCATCAAGGAAATTGTATGTAACATTCAAAAACATCAATTAACATGTACAATAGGAGGATCAGACTGGAACAGTGGCCTCTGTAAATTAATTCCTGGTCTCCCTCTGTAAGCAGTTAGAAACTCCATGTTTCAGAGGAAGGTGAACCAGTTCTATTCTCAATCTGGCTGCTTATACTGTCCTTTCAGTGGGGTTCTCATATGTTAAAACAGTTACTACGACACTAGAAGGAGATGAAGTAACCAGTACATTCCCTTTGCCTGTGCCACACTTTCCACCCAAGAAACAAAAGGATTTTCCTTTCCAAGGCCATAAAAATGGCATCTTTTAGCAGCACTTACAAATGACTGACACAAAATTTTTTGGTGTGGAAAATAATCAGTGTATGGTTTCTAACTGCTGTACATCGTGGTCACACACTTGCTCACTTGAGCTAGCTAAAACGTGAAAATTCTTTTTATCACCTATTAGGTAAGCATCATACAGTGAGATATTTTGTTTTCAGGCTTGCCTGGCAATCCGGAACCCTGTCTTTCAAGCCCTCAAATATGCAGCTTTGCTCATGAAATCATTCCTTTGCTTTCCAGATCACTTTCCTAGAAATCAATTCTCTGACTAAACAAGATTAAAATACTAGGAACTTCAAACTTACATGCAACAGTTGTTAATTAATGAAGAAAAATGGCAGTAAAGACTACAGAAAGAAAATTCATGAAATAAGTTGATCTATTTTTTTTATTTTTACTAAAAATACTCAAGTGAATGATGCATATTCATAAGTAATTTTAAGGATGGAGATAGGCTATTCAGTAAAATGAAGATGAAGGAAAGGATTTGCTTAGTTTAAAATAAACACAATAAATTGCTGTGTCAGTCTGCAGAGGGAACAATTTCTTCATGCTGTATGTGAAAGATGAAGGGAGAGGAAGCATTTATTTGGACTATAAATTCTTTTTTAAAAAAATCTTCATTCTCCAGTAAATCATATGCACATGAGGCTTTCTCTAACACTCATTACTAGAACAGAACTCTTCTGACCTTTCAGCCTAGCCTAGGTTTTATATTCCAAAGGAAGAAATGTAACATTTCATAAAACTAGTAAAAATAGATACCAAGATTAAGCAGGCAGCAGGAGTCTTCAAACAGATGCCAAAAAGAATAAAGAGATTAGCCTCTCAAATTACAACAAATTGGCAGGGGGAATATTTGATTTTTCTTGTGAGCTGCTTCACTACTTACAGTTCTAGCAGCTGTGGCACTGTGAGAGGGTAAGGTCAGCTGTTTATATTTTTTCACCTTCAGCTGAAGATCACTGCTGTATTTCTGTAACGTACATGCAACCAGAAGCAGTCCCCTTTCCAAAGATGGTAAGTGCGTAAACTGTGAGCAGTCACTTTGATGTCTTCACGGTCTAAGAAGTTGAGTTTCAGAATAAGTAATTTCTCTTCTTATTTCTTGTACAATAGGATATTTGGGTTTAAGTGTTTTCAGACCTACTTTCTGAATGGTAAGGCTCTGGCCAAGTTATCAGGATGAAGATCCACTACAGTTTTTATACCAAAGCAAGTGCAGTTGCCACATCTGTGCAGTGTCCCTTTGCATCACTTTTGTCTTGCTATCTATTTGCATCACTTTTATCTTGTTATCTGTTGTTTTGTTTTGTTATCTGAACGCTTCTGAGTCATGATGCTCAATGATTTTGTATTCTGCTATCTCTAGCTCCTAGAGATGTGGCTAAGAAAAAACTGTGGTCTTAGTTTCCTTGTGGAAAAAATAACTGCACGTGTGGTTTACAATGTAATTTAGCCTAATACCAGTTACCAAGAAAAAGACAGATGATGAGACTTCTGAAATTCACAAAAAAAACCACTCATCTGACCTTATACTGTATCGGAGAAGCTGCGCATATGCTCTTTTTTTAATACCTGGGGCTGGAAACAATTTGTGTATGTGTATTTTAGATATGAGGTCCATGGCATGGGCTCCATTTGAAATGACTAGTTAGTTGTCTGAGTGATCACTTTTTAGGAAAGTTATGCAAAACCATTTTGTTGGTAAATTCAGACTTGCCCAAATCACTTTCTGCAAGGAAGTTTTGGTTAAAAAGCCATGGCTTGGAATGTGTGTTGGTTCTGGGGCTGAAATTCAGCTCAACGGGGATGGAAATGGGGAAGAGCTTAGCCGCTGTTTCAGCCGCTATTTTAAGATTTGGGGTAATATGTTGGTAATAGTTGCAGTAATGGTTGAGCTAATACATTAGGGTCATCCAGACTCAGCTGTTCTGCCTGGTTGAGACCAGAAGGTTAACTGGTTCAGGTGACGGCTGTAAACATGCAGCTATTGACTTGTCATGGGTTTGCCTCTGCCATTTTTCCTTGTGTCAGCAGTCTTTTGCTGTTTTTCCTCAGTGTTTTTAAAAGGACTTAGCTTTTGTCCTGTTACAGAACAGGAAAGCTTGGAAATATTAATGGAATGAAATAATTGTTTTCCCCTCAGCTCCTGTATGCAATTCTTTAGTTTTAGATTATGATGGGAGAGAAATCAGTGAAGTGGGATAAGTTACAGATTACACAGAAGTTGTTTATAAGCCTGTTGGGAGGTCAGAAGGTGTTACAAGAGGAAAAGAGGAAAACATAAACAGCAGCGCAGCACTTTTGGCAAATAAAAAAGGTCATTCTGTTTCCTGGTCCGAGTGGCCATCCACATCATAAACAGTTGAAAATGGTATAATGTGTTGATTATCCCTAAACCTTCACTTCCCTTGACAGCTCCTCTTATGCATTTGTATTTGTATAAAAAATCTGCATCGGATTAGAACTTTTTAGTCTTTTATTTTTCATGTGATATAGTAAGTAAAGCCTTTGTTGTCTTTTTAAGTGTCTTCTTCATTCTATCTGAAGTGTGCAGAATAAGATTTAAAATCTTTAATGTTATTCTATGAATTGATCATTTAGTTAAAGTATTACATTTTAACTACATTTTTAACCTAGTCAATTACCAAAACGGGCATTTTTAAGCCTCCATGTTCAAATGTAAAGGATTTAATATTTTATAGTCTAGGAAATTTGCCATTGTGCTTTTGTTTCAGGGATAGAATATTTTGGTAGGTTTTAGTTTTGGAGAAATGTGTGTTGTTCTGGCTTCTCAGATCATTTAAATTGCCTAAACATTTACGGCTTTGAAAATGCAGCGTTAGAGTTTATGACAGAAATTTTCATTCTGTAATATGGCATGCACTTGTGTCTGCTTTTAGAAAATGTGCATACTCTGTATAGTATATTTGACAGTAAAATTAAAACCAAAGGTATAAGTTTGAGACAAGTAATATAAAGAGATTCAAAGAATGTAACCCTTCCTGAGATGTCTAAGAAAGACTGGCTGCAATCTATTACTTTACAGATGCAGTAGCTTGCATTTCCTTCAGCATTTAGAATTGTGATTGTAGTTATCTTTGCTATTTGAATACAAATCTGCTTCATGTGCAATAGAACACTTTATTGTATCTTATGTAACTATTTTTCCTGTGAAACAGATGTATTGAATATAGACTAGACTATTCCAATGGAAAACCAGCCTCCTTTTTTTTTTTTTTATCAGGAGAAGCAGACTGCAGATCTCATCATTTCTCTAGATGGTATCTGCAAAAATTCCAGGGTTTATGTATTGTATTTTATAGAACTTAGCCAAACAAATTGCTTATTTCCTTTGGTTGAGAGCTTTGTGAGGCTAAAGACCACAAAGTCTTGCTTGGGCTAGATGAGTTCTGGCACTTCAAAGGCTAGTCACTGGTGAACTTCATTTCTAAACTTTTGCTATCAAAATCTGGGGGAAAAATCCTTTCTCTGTCAGAGTTTCACCAGGTGCTTTTCCACATGTGCCCTCATTTTTCTCTGCTTTTGTACATTTTCTGTTAGGTTTTTTATTTCCCCAAGTATTTTTGATATAATAAAGTAGAGCCTTAGGAATTCCATAAAATATTTCAATTTTTGTAACGAAATGCCTACAGTATGAAATTATAAAATGAAAACATTAGAAAATTATTTAGCATTTCTCTAAGAAATATATTAAGCATTTCTGTTTATATTCAAACGTCCCTTAGCCTCCTCAGCCTGCAATGTCTGAGAAGTTGGAAACAAACGTTCATTATTTGAGCCCCACTCCTCAGAATGCGTTCTTTTATCCTCACAGTCCACCTGGGACTTTTCTCCCTTCCAGATTTTATTGATTGTTTCAACTGAATTATACTATCTGAAGCCTTATCATTTTATTTACTTCAGTAGATGAAACATCTCTACCGGGCATCCAGTGTTTCATCCACTGAGTGCCATTTTTAGCTCGAGGCCTCTTCTGTAGAGGTATGCTGTATTGCTTTGACTTAAATTGACATTAAAGTTCAGTTCAGTTAAACACATAGGGGGAACAAAATATCCATGAAGGAATTTAAACTGATCTAGTGAAGCCACTCTAACCTTTTATTTAAATCAGAGCAGTATTTTCTAGGAAAGTCTGCTCTGTTGCCCAGTGTCAGGAGGAAGATATAATTGCTAATCTAATTGTTATACAAATGCCTTTAAAACTCTGCATAACAAAGAATTGGAACCCATAGGTGAGTCTAGTACTGGTAGATTGCTTACATGTAAGTACTCTTGCATGCCCCTCATTTTACCTCCTTTTGCCACCTGAAGGGACTTGGGTATATGAAGGAACTAAGAACTTAGAGAAGACATGAGATTGCTGATCATGCAGAGCAGTTGTGTTGGAGTTAGAGATTTTATAAAGAAATTACAGTGCAATATTGCTTTAATTGTGTTAATTATGTGGAAACAAAGAATGAAATTCTGGCATGCTGAACTGAACAACAAACTGCTCATTCATTTCAACTGAGACAAGATTTCACCTGAAGGACTTTCTTCTTCCTACGAGATACTCAGATCTACAAATGATGAAATGCTCATAAAAAAACAATGTAAGTAATAAACTTCACTATTAGCTAGCCTTTAAAACAGCATATTTACCAGACAAAATAAGTTTTTAACATACAGTATGCACTTTATAGCTATCCTACCTTCTTTTCTTGTGCAGTGTTTGGAACTGTTAAAGTGTAGATTCCACTTGTTGTAAGTCCAGATTTGTAAGCTTCAGCACAGTCTTTGAAGCTGATTTGCTCCTCTTTAGCTATGAAGTTGTTCTTAGCTGCTAAAAATACAATAGAAATTGAAGGCATTAGAGGAGATGAATAAAAGTTACTAAGAAGCAATTAATGATGTCATCAGCTTAAAGCTTTGCAGTTCTGAAAAAAATGCCTTGTCCTGAAAGAAATGACAGATCAAGGTATAAATTATGTGTGTTGACAGAGACTTTATTCTGATATGAGCATGTTTGCTTGATAGGTTGAAAAGTGTGGACGTGTATTACAGTGTTGAATAAGAAAACTTAGGATCTCATTCAATCGAACAGTTTCTGCTTCCATTTGTTGCCTTTGTTGGACTCCCTCATGCGTTGCAACCTCTGCATGCATTAACTACTATTACAAACATATCTAACTAGCAGCTGATGGTATTAATAACAACCTTTGGCCAGTACTCTAATATTGTGAAATCTAACATAAGAGTTATGAAATCTTTTATAATTCAGCTGATTGGAATAACTACTCTTACAAAGTTTTAGCTAGTTTTTTTGCCCCCGTGCTGATCAGGAACAACTTTGTATGTACTAAGCTCAAGCTGAAGCTGAAGCCTGGTAGCTCAGCCCAATCCACTAAGAAAAAATCCCTTCTGGAATTCATTTTGTGTAAAAAAATACAATTTTTAATATGCCTAAGCCTTCTGATTTCACAGAACAATCTAAGGCTCATCTTTTTGTTCAGTTCTTTATTAACTATGGAGGTTGGAATTTCCTGGCATTTTGCCTGCTGACTGATATTTCATATTTGACCCTTTTGGGGCTGGTTCTGTGTATTTTCCCTTTTAATTCAATCTAACAAGCACAGCCAGTTAGTACAAAGTTTTAGGTGTCATATAAATACATGCTTATATTACAGTTGCTTATTATGTTCTTTTTAGTTTGTTTATTCATTATTTACCTGTTTACATGCTTTGTCTTAAATATAAAAATAACACGTTCAGTGTTTTAATTGCTTTTCCACACTCTATTGTTTGTATACTGTCTTAGAAGCTTTCCCTGCTAATTTTGTCTTTTTGGCAAACATTCATTATTTTTCCACTCTGAGTTTAACAGTGTTGTAGCCAACATGACTTCGACTTGTTTACTTATTTGTGCACTAGCATAGCAGATAACATCAGCAGGAACATGTACAGCCTTGGTAATGGTATTTAAGGGGATAGTGTCAGTTATTAGGACAAAAAATTTAAGATTTACTTTGTTTAGAAAAACCTACAACATCATATTATTTAGGACGCTACTGAAAGCAAGGACTTCCGAACACCCTTTTCCCTTTTTGTGATCCAACTTACAGTAATGTAGCATAGTCCGTCTATACTGTCTTTTAAGTTGTAATGACAACTATTTTAAATTTTTCCTAGTATTTAATTTTAAATCCTTTTCTTAGACGTTCTGCATGCTTATGTATTTCCAGCCCTGAGAACTTCACAGGCAAACATGTCAGATCCTTTACTCTTTTATATAAAACAAGCATACCTTCTTAATTTGTTAAAGTTCCGTATTAGACATGAAATTCAGGGTAAGGAATTTGTTCATTTGTTTAAATCCTGTTTGGCCATAAATTTCAGTTTATGGTTTGTGTGGTTTTTTATGGAGCATGTGAATCTGCATAAATTTGGAAGCTATGCTCAGTGGCTATGATTTGTTGCAGGGCTGTCAGGCATTTAAGGGTGAGATTATTGCCTATAAAATTTGTTAGGCTGAGGGATTTTTAGGATGAACCAGGAAGCTTCAGTAAAAGACTGGAGGACTTTGGGGAGTCCCTGCTGTCCTGGGCTGGGGCTTTCTGTTGTTTGGGGCATATATAGGTGCTAAAACCCAGGCCAGTGCTGATTCCCTTGCCTTTAATAGCCACTGTAATTTGTCCTTTCTTTGATCAACTTTCTGTGCATAAAGCAATGGCACAGAATGGTGGCAGAAGTAACTTTTGTGAGCCAGGAAGAAAAGCTGCAGGCCGCCTTCATGCAGTCTAACATAGATACACGCTCAAGGGAGTGTGTACAGCCAGATGAATGAATGCCATGTGAAATGAATGATACTTGGCATCTCTGTATTTTGTTGAACCACTGAAGAAGTGGGCAGGCAAACCAATATAAACCACAGAAGACAAGTAAAATGTTGAAAAGAAACCACGTAAGTGTTGTGGTTGCTCCCCCTAACCCCTAAAAAACAAGTTAGTTAACTCGGAGAATTTAAGGCAAAATAAATTATACTTTTTGGAAGCAGAAGCATGAGGAACTGGTTGTAAGACTTTATGGGTAATAATGTACACAAATTAGGGCATGTCACTCAAACTATATAAGCATGTCTGCTTTTACTTACAGTTTGGTGTAGATATCATAGTAAGCAAGTTATGAACAGTCTCCATCAGATCATGTTGCTGTTTTTGCAGAACTGAGTTGTTTACTGTAGCTGTAACTAACTGCTTTTCTAGTTCTTCTATAATAGAATTCTGTCTGGCTACTAGGACTTGAAGCTGATCTTTTTCATCTTTTATTGACTTCAGCTGAAGTGTGTGCTTGTCTTCCATCTCAAGAACTCTTTTTTCTAGAAAGCTAAATAAAAGTTTACAATTAGGCTCTCAAAAACAGTTGTGAGTTGATGTAAAAGGAAATCAAGCCTGTTGCAGAAGTTTCTTTCTTCATAAGTACTCAACTTGATTCTCTGATGCTGTGCATGCAGTAGAAAGCTGAGTTTAGTTCCATATATATGCTTTGATTTATTATATGCTAATTAGTACATTAATAAACAACATTATTGAGTATAGGCTGTATCACAGGCTTTTAAAGTGTAACAATTGGGTATATGATAACTTAGCATTACGAAAGGAAAAATATAGTTTGGTCCTGAAAAAAGAATAGTAGTGCTAGCAGTACAGGGAGTGTAAAAGGGATGTACACCCAAAGTAACCATTACATATGACTATGAAGTGTCTTGAATACCATTCTCTTACAGGTTAGGCTTAATAGTGAAAGATTTCATGGTTTTGCCCTATTAAAAGATGAAACTTATTAAAAGATGAACTTACTAACTTTTCAAATGTCCTGTAATTATAATAAAATATATACTTAAATAAATGTTATGGCATTAAGAGAGCAAAACATGCAAATAGTTACTTGAACATGTGTTACCCATCTCTAGTTCTGGAGCTGGCCTGAGTAAGTGACTGGCTAGAAAATTATTTCATTGGTAATTGTTCTGATGCAGACTTTTAGAAAGCTGATCTTAAGAGATGCATGGCCAGAAATGAGAAATTCACCTAAAATCCATTACAGTTACTGGAAAAAATCCTCAACCTTATAATAATCAAGTAGATTAGCTCGATTTCAGATCAGTTTTACTAGGTAAGAAATAATGCTTTTGTGTTTACATGGGTTTTACAAGTGTAATCTAAAGTCTGCTGAGTGCAAAACAAAAAAAATTGACATTTTAAATTCAGTATTTACTTTGCTTTCCATTTGATAAGGATGCTTGTTTTTATTAAGCTGGTAGATAAAATCTTTAGGGAGCATATATAAATGTAGTAGAGTAGTGAACAAAAATGTCAAAACATGTCTCTTGGTTTTTTTAAGCTAATTCTTTTAAAATAAAAAGCACTTTGCACATATGGTTCTCATTGAAAACCATGTCTTTGAGGGAGAAAACTTACTGTTATTGCTGCTTTTAGATTTCTCTGTAAACTATTTATTGCCAAAGGTAAAATAAGACCCTGGTGATATGAAAATGAAACTAGCTGGAAAAAGGTAAGAGCCTTTGGACAACACCTGACTACAGAAATGGACAGAAGTAATAGTTAGTTATCAGCCTGAATTTCAAAAGACTGATTAGTAAGGAACATTGAATATAAGTAGTATTTGGCTTTTCTCATCAGGTTGGAAAAAATTGTGGCAATGACATGATTGCGTATTAGGATGGCTGTGTACTACATGGAAGTAATTTTAGAGATGTGGTTGCACTGGCTTAGTTTGGGACAGGCTACATAATTCATAACTTCATCTAGATAAGTCTAAAGAAGAATATGAATTGGCTACAACTGAAGTGCTGAAAAGTATTTCAGTTTTAACCTTAAATTCCTCATATAAAGGAGAACCTCATATAATGAAGAATGATATATAAACAGAATACTAGAAGAATAAACCTGCATGATTCGCTAGGCCTTTAATAATATATGACCTTTGTGATGAGCATAGCTGGGTATGGGGAGCTTCTTTACAAGGCCTTATTTTCCTACTTGAGTACATTTATTTCTAAACCCATTAGAAGATCACTTCAGGGAATAGCAATGATAGACAAAACTTACCTGTTTTTTTCTTGTAATTTAGTTATCTCATTGGTCTGATCTGAAATCTGTCTTTCTAGTTTGTTTGTTGAAAGAGAGTGTTCCAAAAGCTGAAGTTCAAGTCTGGTTGTCTGGTTTAATACCTAAATAAAATTTATAAAAATATTTGAAAATCAATACATTTCTTTTAAATAAACCATAATTTCTTTATGTTGTGAAATCATGCAAATCTCTACTTAAGCCTATAATTTAAAAATTATTTTTGAACACTTAATTTGGGCACAAATGCTCATAGAATTAGGATAAAGAATAATACGCAGATTTGTGCTAATTTTGTTGTTACACTGTCATATATAATTGGGAATATTTCAGTAGTATGCTACATTTCGGATCAATGCCTGAGAGATGCTGTGTACTTTAGTTTTGCTGTGATAACTTCCCCTCTGTTATGATATTCTTACTTCTTTACTAGAACTATTATGGCTGTTGTTCAGAGAGTATTTTGAGTTGTTTTCTCGGTCTGGTGCAGAAAGTACATACTTTGCAATCTCTTACTGGTTGAAATCTTGGCCCTGTCTTGAAATCACTAGATAGTTCCTGCTTAGCTATTTTCCTTAATCCCAAATGATATTTGAAAGTGTTTATCATGTGAACCACACTTCTGTTGATTCATTCCTTGCATTTTAATGTTACCTTTTCTATATGCATTGTTTACTGTCTAAATTTATTTGCATCTTTAAATGAAGGAATGCGAATATTAGGAAACATGGAAGATACTTTTCTGTTTGTATTGGATTGCATTACTTGGAGGCAAGTTTTCTAGAAATATTTTCTCATTGTTTTAGAACAGCTTTTTTTAATTCAGCAGAATTTGGCTTTCCTTGGCAGGAAGAATTGATTACTCATGTCCTTCATGTTAAACAGTCATTCAGGACATGATTTCACACTTAAGTGTAATTGGAAACTATTGCCAAAAGTAAGTGTCCTTGAGAGAGCAATTGTTTGGTTAATTTCCTTATGTTGTTAATTAAACCCTTAACCCAGCCACCAGTAATTTCAAGCAGAGAAGGAAAGTTACAGTGATGATTTTCTTCCTCTAAGCAGAAAATAATTGAATAATTTCCATGAAGACATTACTGTGAATGAATAAATACATTCTCTCAAAATGTGCAAAATACCGGGCTCCTGAATAATGCAATCAGAAAGCTGAACTCAGTACGCCTGTGAGCTATGAACTATCACTTAATGCAGGAATTCACAAAGGCTTGTTTCGGGTTAAAAAAATAATTTAATTAATTGGATTAATTCTAAAGATAGTCTAACAAGGATTTTAGATTTCATGTGCTATTTGCATTATATAAAATGTTATGTGCTGCACGCTATATTCATTATTTGTTTGGGGAATTATGTCTCTGAATTCTCCTGCTGTGTTAGCGAAACTACACAATCATTCTACGTTGATTTGACTTGTCCTTATAACATATTAAAATCTGCATTCTATTTCACAAGAATGTCTTATTGTAGTTAATGTTTTTCAATTAAAGCAATAATTAAAGATAAACCCTTTTTTTGTTTGAAATAATTTAGAGAATAATATGTACAGCAGCAAGTTTAGTTCTGTGTGAATATACTTTTCTAGCCTCCTCCTCCTAGTTACCTATTTCTTAATTCATCTCTGATTCATTTCTTTATCCCTCCGTTAAGCAACAATAATATAGTGCATTTTGCAGGAAATTAACTGTTATCCCACTTAAAGCATCTGTGAAAACATTCATTAGAGAGACGAGTTTTTCTTCATCAGAATCTTTAAAAAACACAAAGGAAAATTTAAATGTAAAAAAGCAACTAGCCTGGTAAATGGAACAAAGGAAGATTGAAGGAACTCTTATAGCTAAGATGTGGTGGTGAGAGGTGAATAATAACAGCTATACAAAGAGGGCTGTATAAAAGCATACTCGTAGCCAACTGATGCTTGGATATAGTATACTAGTTTTAAGTATATTAGCTTTAAAGAAGAATGTAACATGAAGTATGCTAGTCATACTTCAAATCCTGCTGTAATGGAAGTCTTCCAAGTGACAACAGTAGGCTTGAGATGGAACTACGTATTACCAAATATAAATGTTTCCTTTAGATGGGTAGAGCTGTTGATTATGATTGACTTCTAATTGTTGAGCTCAACAGTATAACTCCAGACTGTGTTAAATGTATCATTGTAGGTGTTTGGGAAGCAGAAGCATTTTTATGTTGAAATTCATTACTTACTTGTGCTTCAACATCTGTTAATTTGCGGGTCTGTTCAGCTGTTTGATTTAGTAAGTTTGTGCCTATTTCAATCATTACTGCAGTCTGGTTCTGCACTGCAGTTTGCTGGATCTCTACCATTTCTTTCTTCATACTGTCTTGGATGTAATTCTCAAGCTACATGGGAAAGGAAAGAGAGAAGATAGTTGCATTCTTTAAATGTTGGAAGGGGGGGGAGGTAGTACAGTAAGCCTGCTGGCTGCCTTGCTAAACAAATTTGTTCCTTGTCCTTGTCTGTTATGCATTTATGTGAAGTTTCCCAATGTTAAGCTCTGTGAGAGGAAGGGCAAATATGACAAGGAATGTGTGGCCACCCATTTTCTAAAGGCAGGAACAGAGATTTGCAGGAGGCAGGTAGAAGGCACAGTGGTGAGAATGCTTGTGAGCACTTGGAAGCTTTTCTGCGTTAGTGCACCCACCATTGTTACCATCAGAGGAGCTTCACCAGCTTTGGCAGCAATGGGAATTTTTTTAGAAGACAAAAGCTCAGGAGTTTAGTCATCTTCCCGTATCTAGACTGCTTTCAAAAGCATTTTTCATCACATGACTGAAAGTCAGAGATGAGGTCAGATGTCATTTAACACTGTTATGTGCACATTTTTATCTGAGAGAATTTCAATAAAGACATGAAACAGTAGGAAAACCTATAAATACTTTAAATGCTCAATATTTAGGAATGCAAAAACTTTTAAATACTTGATTCTGAAGTCATTTCTGTGCCTAAATTATTAAGCTTTTTTAGTAGTCATTTTATAAGAGACTGCACTGCTCTCTTAGGAAAGCAAGGAGAAAATCAAAAGTAACTGTTCATGAAGTCTTCCTTTCCATGTGTCTATATTATCCAAAAGCAGTCTAATTTTTCTCCATGCTTCTTTAATATAATTTCCTCAATAACTTTGCAAATATTTCATATTTCTTTCATGAGTCATTGCTTATGTTTGAACTCTTAAAAATCCGGGACACATAATTTCTTTTTTTTCATTGACTGGGGAAATTTCTAGAAATTTCTAGAAGCAAACTTCTACTTCACTTCAACACTGTTCTAGCAAGAGAACCATAATAATTTTTGAGCTTCATGCTGTACCTACAAAGAGGATACTAGCCAATAACAAATAGCTAGTGTCACTAAGCTCAAATTATAAAACATCACCAATTCCACATCTAAGGAAAATGGCAAAACATGTTGATATCTTGATTTTTAAAAATATTATTTTGATAATGCTATCTTGATACGAATAATGGCTTGTAGTGACCATTGAACATTACTGTATGTCTGCTTTCCATATCAGTGAGGAAAAAGCAGCTTATGATACAATATTCTATCAAACCACTGTTCAGATATAACCATTCCACTTCTGACCAGCTAAAGATCAACTGGCAGATCTATCAGCTTGGAATGTTTCCCCCTCAAATATTACTTGAGCAAGGAATGGAAATTCTTTTCCCTGACTTCACAGTTGTTTTTTGAAAGCGGCAAATGAAGAAAACAGGGCGTATCAAGAAGTTAAAACCTCTAAACCGGAAGTATATCCTTAGTTTGAAGTAAGCATTGTTACTTTTTTGTTCAGTGTGACCAAACTTTGAGAGCAGTATTTGCCTGTTCACTCCATTCTGCCCCTGCAGCTGGTGAACTGCAATGCACAACAGAGATTTCAGATCTGGCACAAGCTTTGACCCACATCTGCTATGCTGCTGCATAAATGTACTTACTTTGCAGGTGTACCACAAGAATTAAAAACAAGCCTTCCGACAGCCTTTAGATGCTCTGCATAATAACCTTTCTGGATACAATCAACTGGGTTTTGCCAATAATTTAACACGGTTATCTTCAATCGCTATCACGCTATGGCCATTAGAGTTGTTCCCTATTTGCAGGAGCAGTTCTTAAGCATTACCTTTTGCTCCTGCATATCCCTCATTTTCAAAAGCTTCCCCACCCAGAGACAAATCTAACTTGACCAAATGTAGTTTTTTTCAAACTTTGGTGACATTTTTTAGGTCATCTTCTTCTTTTCTCCTAAACTAAGATCTTTTAATCGTGTAGTAATGGTAAGAAATCTTTAGTACTTGATGATTAGGCTATGAGATGTCAGAGTATAGTGATAATTTAATTTAAAAAGCATTGCAAGATGGTAAGTGCAAGATTGGACAGTCCCAGGAGATGTGCAAAATTCTGAAAGCTTTTATATAAATAAAAATAGGTAATTTTTCACTAAAGTTAGATGCTGCTCCATGAAGACCGCGAACAACAATTAATATGTGTCCCTCTGAAAAGGCTAGACATCTGTGAATTAAACAATTTATGTGAGCCCTAAATACTAAATTAACTTTAGCAACTGAAGCTGGAGAACTGGGCATCATTATAGAGAACTCGGAAATGACCTTTGCTCAAATAACACCTCTGTTAAAAGAAAATGAAGGAAGATCTCCAGAATGCCTTTTATTTGCCTCACTACCGGTCAGGTATTGTAATGCCTTTACAAAGATCAAGGATATGGCCTCACCTGGCAGACTTAATGCACATCTGCAGTTAGAAGGTGTGGGGGGAAAAGACATACAGAGAAAAAAAGGAGTGAGACATCTCAGGTATCAGAGAGCTACCATATGAGAAAGCATTGAAAATATTGCATCTTCTTTGATATAGAAAAAAAGCCCGCCAAAAAAAAAAGAAGAAAGAAGGCCATAAATAAATGAGTAAAGAAAGGTTGATCAAGAGCCTTGATTCATAAAATAATTGGGATGTTAAACCTCATTCTTCAAGGTTGGTTTCTCGTTCACTAGAGAGAGATCAAAATGAGAATCTGAGCAAAGTCATCTCTGCAAATAGGATTACAGAACTGCATGGCTTCTTTGAAAATGTTATCACTGAGTTATTCCAAAACACACTACTAGAAAATGAGTTAATTCTGGTCTTAAAGGTAAGGTAAACATTTTATGGTAGGCTTAGGCAATTGCTCAGTTAAAGCACACAGCTGTAAGGTTGCTCTGATTACAGTACGTAAAACCTGTGATTACAGTTTAAGGCATCTGGTGGTTCTGGTTGCCAGATTTTTATACCCCGTGTCACTGTGCTTGCAACCTTAGAAAGCAGTTTTCTTTGGACACACAGATCTGCATTTTCATAATTTATCTTATTTGAAAATCTGTAAGTATAAGCCTATCTCCAAGCACCTAACCTCTTTCAAATAATATCTCATTCATGTGATGTATTCTAAATCACTGAAGTATTCTCCTGACTCCAGTTTAACAGTTTGTCTTCACATCTGTTTTTCAACTTAAAAATATTAAATAAGTAACTTAGGGAATATGGTATTTCTGCTTACTTGAAAGCATGAAATATGAACATGAAAAGGGATTTACTTTAAGATTTAGAGCCAGTTTCATGATCTGGCTCATTTATTGTAATTTAGAGCAACATGAAATATCAAAATGATACTGACGTATCAAGTGGCTTTGGAGCTTCTTGTGGGTTTTTTTTTTCCCTAAGAATCCTACAAAGCATGATTACATAAACCCCTTCTGTTCTTTCCTTCACATACACTAATCCTCTCCGACTTTTGTGCATTCTCTGCATGTACACATCATAAAATCTGTTTTCCTGACCTGAGCCAAGATACACCCTCACCCCTCTTTGCTTATATTCCCCCTCTCATCATACAATCAAAACTGTAGAAAGCAGGATTTTTTTATAACTATGTTTCACAATTCTTCTAGTGGCAGGTGCTTACTTTCACCTTTCGTCAAAGATGAATAAAAGAATTATTTTCATGCAAAATGTTCATCATCTCCCACTGACCTTAGTGAGAGCAGGACATGTTCCCATCTCATATTCTCAGAGAGGCCCTTGGCTTTCCCTGAGAGGGAGGTGGAAGAACTTTTTCAATACAGGCTCCAGTTAAGGCAGCCAAGGCTGAGCTTCATCAACAACACTGAGGATTAGCAGTGATTTTGCGAGACTGCAGTTCTTTGTGGCACACTTCTTTGTAAAGTACTACTCATCAGCTCCTGCCAAGGAGCCTCCTTTCTTTATAAGCAGTAGCACACTCAGAATTTCTCAAGGGGAGAGAATAGCTCGGGTCACTTTCAAGAGGGAAGGGCACAGGAATCAAATGCTTCAGTCCCCATCCATGAGTTTGGAAGCTTGGCAGTTTGGTTTGTGCAGTGTGTCTGTCTTCTCCAATATTTTGCTCAAATTTTGAAGGTGCAGCAGGGATTATTTGGCAGATTTCTCCTTTGCCACATGGCTAGTTATGGGAATTTTTTTTAATCTCTTTTTAATCCAGTTAATAGCTGGTGTATAAGACTTGTGTTGATATATGTTAACCTTAATTACATGATAGTTATTTTGGGCAAAGTAATTGTCAAAACCTGCTATTAGTGTTGCATCTTTTTTCAGAAATTCTGCTTTTGAGTAAGTCAATCAATGAATCCTATCTTAAGGAAACTGCAGGGGAGGGGGAAATAGATGTATTAATATGTCCAGATTTGAAAAAAGGAACAGTTAGCTGATAGCATTTCAGTGATTCTTCATGGGATTTTTTTCATGAAATGATCTACTTTGTGTGTAAGACTTTGGCTGGCATGTATTCTTGAAGAAAATAAATATAAAAATGAAAACACAGATGGGGAAAAAACATGTCTCTTAAAGTATGCTTAAATTGCAAAAACAGCTGGGAAAATTGAAAAAAATTAATTTCACAATTAAGGTTTGTAATATAGTGATACATTTTAGGGAGACAAAATTCTCTAAGGTCATCAATTTAGGGCTGTCATGCTTTATTACTTCAAATCATATAAAATCATAACATTTGATGAAAATACTTTAGCTAAGATGCCAAAAAACTGAGGACAGATCAATCATATTGGAGCACATTCCAAAACATTGCTTTTATAGCCAAGATTGTCTTTTTTTAAACAAGCTTGAAATTGGCAAGAAAGAAAAGACAACATGTAGAGTATGCATTAAATTTGTTTTCTAACTATTGGCAGAGATAGTATTAATCCTTTATGAAGGGTTGCCAATACTTATTTAAATTAAGAGCCTTCCTGATTGCTATCGTATAGCTTGTGTACGTATTACAGAACAATTTTCAATAAAATCAATAACTTTGTGCATTTTGTAGACACTTTAACTTACCATTTTTTCATTTAAAGTTATAAATGAGGCCTTGCTTTTGTTCTTTGCTGCCAAATAGTCTATACTAATTAAATGGTCATGTTCCTGGAAGCATTTACAGCTATATAAATACATATATCCCTTCTTTGCCAAATGCTACCCCACAGAAATGGTACAAATAGTACTGGCTACTGGTTTCATTTTACAGAATTTGACAGTTATTGGAGCAGTCTTTCCAAATAAAGTTTGGTGATTTTCTTGATGTTTATAATCTTATTCTGTCAACTTTAACATTTATTTTCAGAGAGAGGTAATCTTAATCATGAATTTCTACATACTGTTTAATCTATCAAGATCTTTTTTCCTTGAATCAAATATAGACTACTAGAGTAAGCAATTTACCACTTTCAGGGAATTCATCTATGAGTTTGAGAAGATTCCAAAAGCACTGTTTTTAAGCTTTCTCACAACTTGTCTACTGAAATCTGAAGATAGTCTTTATTCTTACAATAAAGCATCCATGTTAAAACTGTACCTGCTAGGAGAGATAGCAAAGAGGTCAAAGTTTATCTGCAGTCCTATCTCTATAGCCCTGTATTTAGATCAGCAGATTCATTGCATGAAAAATGTCATTAGCCCCATAAACTCAGCAACTGCTATGTGTGATATACTTTATGAAGCTCAGATGCATTTGGGTTGTTCATTCTATCTAACAGCTGATTGCTGGCCAAATGGAGAGGTCGCAGACCTCCATGCCCCAGCAACATGTTCCTTCTCCCTTCCTTGCACTGAATCTCAAATTTGTTGTTGGACTTTCGACTGAGCCTGGAGGCACTAACCTAACATGAAAGAAGGACAGCTTCCTGTCAAGTTTGTGGATCATGGATTTCTCCTAGATGTCAAAACTGTTACCAAGGTAACTGTGGCTGCTGACAGTGTAGAAAAGTTATTTTAAGAAGTAATATGATTTTAAATTATATCCTAGAGTTTGAAATACAGACTTTGCCTAATATTCTCGTAAGGATATCAGTGCATATGAGGGTCGTTATCTTCCTCTGATTGCAATGACAACTAACTGTTCTCCTGCCATTAACTTGAAATCTTAGATATCCTTTATATTCTTGGTAGCAGCGGTCTGATAAATATGGAATAATTTATATAAAACTAGATTTCTTCATAATTGCAAGGGGGAAAACCAAAGAACATGCCTAAGGTTTCCATGAGAAACAGCTGTATTTCTATTCAGGCTTTGATTGTGCTTAGAAATTAATTTAAAAAATAGTTCAAAAGACTTTGCAGAAGTATTGAGCAGGTTGTATTACAGTACTCATTGCATGCTTAGTCATCTAATGTAGATACAGAGAAAACTGCAGGGGTAATGACATGTCTGTAGTGTTCTTCCTCTAATTTTTGTTTTGAATTTCCAAAAGTGGAGTAGATCCAGTAGAAAACCTAGCAACAGAAAATACAACAAGCAAATACAAGGCACTTTTTAAATATGCGTTGAAGCTACAGTGTTTGGCATATACTAAGCTGTCAAAAGCTTTTTGAGTTATTGTTCTTGCATCCCTACTAAAATTGTCCCATGCTTTATTCAAAACTTATCTTTGTGAATTTAAACCAAAGGAACTTAATCTGCCCTCCCAATACCTGTGGTCATCTTCCTGACATTTTGTTCCCCAAGAACAAAATGTTAGGAAGATTTTCACACAAAAGTGAGAAAGATGGAAAATGAACTTAAGCATCCATAATCAATTTTGCTTAGTTCTAGTGACAGGACAAAATAAGAAAACTGCTGATAAGTCTCAGCAGCTCTTTTACTTTTTCAGAGTACAGATGAGACCTTCCTGCTTCATCATACTCCAGATGTCGAGTTATCTTTAACCCAGTAGTGCTTGGTCTTAGTTGCCTTGTCCTTGTTTCAGAGTGGCAGTGTTCTTTGGATTGTGGCCACGTCTGGTTTCTTCATGAGTCATCTGAAGTAGAATTTAGCCCATAATTTGAAACATTTTTTTCAAACTCTGTGCCAGTGTGCAACTGTCTCATTGTAGGTGGTCATCCATATATGCCACAGAATCCTTACATTTCTGATTCACTGATACATTTTTATATATAAAGACAGAAAATATAGTTTTTTCAGAGACTATTTTAAGAGACTTCACTTTCAATTAAAATACTAAATATGCAAATTTTTCATTTGTAGTATAATTGAAGCCTGCACACTAGGAAGGGTTTCTTGGGATAAGCCTGTCTTTCTGGATACTACTGAACATGGATAACAGTGAAATGTAATATAGTCTTTATAAAAAGAAGAAAACTCTCTCACAATTTCATCACAGCAGTTCATATAGGCAATATGAAGTATTTTACCTACATATATATACCACACATGCTGCTCAATATGCATGTATGTAATGAATGGAGCACCATATTGCTAGGCCCTCCATGTATTGGTGTTACGAAAGCAAAACACTCTAAAAATGTCAATTTCACAGTGTTGTTCTCTTTAAAATAACTTTTGTTACTTGTTTTCGCAGTCTGTCAATGTTGCTGCTGCTTAAAGTTAGAATAAAAATGGAAGAATCCCTGTCCCTTCCAATATCCATTTATCTTGACAGACCTAAGGGAACACATTTTTAAGGGCATTGCATCAATCCCCATCGATCAGACTTCAGGCTATTTTAAATCAGCTTTTAATAAAATAATATATTTCTCTATGCTTTCTGAAAGTCTGTTATCAATTTTATTAGCTTGTAACTTTTGGGAAAAGTCAGTACACCACAGAAGAAAAAAGTGATCAAGTCTGGAAAGCAGACATTTTAAATTGCCTTTTTTCTTTTTTTTTTTTTTCCCGTTTTCCTGGGGCAGGAAGTCCCAACGGACTAAGTGTTGTTTCTCAAGGGAAGGAAAAAAATCTTTGGGGAATGTATATGGGAATGCTTGAGATGTCTCTATGCTATTAGCTTCTTACATGCCCCATCGAGCATGTCTGCCTGTCCAGACCTCCAGCTAAGATTTTTCTCTTATCTCATTTTCCTGTCAGCAAACAAAAGGTGAAAGTAACATCAAAAATGAATACTAGCTGAAAGTGAGCTATGATTTATTGGAAAATATTCAAGCTAAAAATTGTGTAATAAAATACTAAAGGTTTAAAAATGCTGACTCTTAAAATAGTAAATACAGACTTTAAAGTAAATTACATGCAGGCAATGGTTCAGTTAATGCCACTTGTGCACTAAATGAAAGCTTACCAACTTACTCTCCTGTCTGATTACATCTCATTTAGAGGAAGCTGTTTGTTATGCTTTTATAATTTACACTTTATAGCAGTAGGAAAAAAATCCCCCATTCATTGGCAATAATCTACTTGAATAGAAACCAAATATTTCATTAATGTAACATGTAACTAAACGCGTGAAATGTCTTCATTGCCTGCACAAATACTTCTGAAGAATGACTTTCCCTCTGTGTTCTTGACTGGAAGTATTTTGTACCTAACACTAAAAGGTATTACAGCATGATCATACTTTCTACTGTATGTTTTGAACTAATGACAAAAGTTAAAATCTAACTGATGACCTAGAAAAGCTGCAACTATCCCAAAGGCTATCTTAGACTTGAGTTCCCACCATTCCAGACACTGAGCTTGTATTGTATCTGTGATATTCCACCACTGCTTTCCTAACTACGCCTGCATTTTAATGTCGTTTGTCACTTGGAGGATGACATAGGTTCTTTATATATATCATACTATATATGATGCACATACTTTTTACGGTGCATTTTTTTAGGAGATGTCAATAAAATTGCAAATGAAAAATATTCTTGAGATTTCAAAAAACTGTTGTTAATAGCAACTAAATAGGCAACTTGACAAACCTTTTAATAGTATGAATTCCTGTATGACTAAGGAAAGAATTTCAAATCAAAATTGAACAACAATATTTTCAGAACTAAAATCAATTATTTGGTGATTAACCGTTCTCATTCAGAGTCAAGGATATTCACTAAGGCAGTAATCTAAGATTCTGAATCACCATTTTTCAGGATCACAACTAAGTACTATTTCTCTTAGAAATCAGGGAAGGAATTCATAAAGTTCCCATTAGTCTAAAAATAAAGAATAAATAAATAAATAGTGTGAGTCATGAATGGCATTTTGCCGAAGTTCAGTAGCACTGAAGCCAGGAAGACAAGAAGCCAATGATGCTTCTGCCATTCACTGAAATGAATAGAAATATTCCTTGTTATGTGCAACAAGCCAACAACATTCAAAATTAGGACTGCTTATTTATGAACAGTATAAGAGATACTGCCAGTCAATATTTTTAAAAACTAGGTTATAGCATTGGGCTATAATTTCACAAATTGAATATTCAAACTTTTTTGAGACAAGTCTACATGTTTTCAGTCATATTTTGTACTTTCATGCTACCATCAGGGAATCAGAACTTTACCAGGCTGGTGTAAAGATGAGATTCTGCCCTAAAATGCCCACATTTGAATAAGCACTTGTGATGCCAGATCTAAAGTAATCCTTTCCCTTTTTTGTATTTTGTTCATTCCACTGGCAGCTGAAATAAACTTACTATCAGGTATGCTGGTGGGGGTACTTAGGACATTTTTCATGCAAGACATTGGCTATGTAGCCTTTTAAACCTTATGAAATTTTTAGTGAATTTTCATCTGTCACAGATTTTTCTTAATGTGAAACCATTTATCTTTTTTCTCTCAACTTACAATATCAAGTGACTTTTTTTATGAATTCCCCTTTCAGCGGGACAGCCTGTTTTAGACAATAGCTCATGATGTGGTAGGAGCAAATCATAGTGCGATTTTTTTGAGGAAATATGAAGCAAATTCCTCTTCTCAAAATATGTTGTCAGGGAAATGAAAAGAGCTAAGCATTCACAGTTCATTCTCAGCATTGCTTTCTAGGGAAGCAGTCATCTTGCATTCCACTTCCAACCAGAAGGAAGAAGGATTTGGAGTTCAAGGATCAAACTAGTTAGGAAGCTGTGGAACACAATTAGTCCCTTTTGCAAGCTATAAAACTGGGTGTCTCCTGTTTCAGAGCTGTGTTCGCAGAGCATCTTTCAGCATGAAAAATCATTAGATTTCTTTCAGACTTCACAGATCAAGGAAACTCAAAGCATTTTGAGTAGTCCTTGAACTTTGCAACATACTGGCTTCTAAATACAGTTTATGGAGCTCTTATAAGATTTTTTTTTTTCTTGAAGAAGAAGCCTCAATGATGATGCTACCAAGACAGAACCAGTCATTTGAGCTGAAGGCTTGCCAATATTTGAATGCTCAAGACTTTTGAGACAGTGCACGTGTCAGTTGATGATTTCAGTTTTGAAGGACTGAATTTCTCTACTAGGAACTCACACACTGATTTTCCTGTACATTTGCAAAAATTAAAAAAAAAAAAAAAAAGTAATTTAAAACCATTAGAA